>VYZV01028380.1:11255-22304 GCA_013401275.1 Pandion haliaetus | reverse complement strand
GTACTAACTACTGCATGAGACCACCACCAGTCAGTGACCATTTAGGGTAACGCAGAATCAGCACTGACCTGTCTCTTATGTAACACGGAGAAAACATTGTTCTAGAATAACCTAAATTGGAGGAGACCTCTGGAGATCATCTGCTCTAACCCCTTTGCTCGAAAAACACACAGGAGAACAAACAAGGTTGCAACACGACCAGGCCAGTCTTGTTGATTCATTTTACCATTCTGTTGAGCTTTTGACTGCTAGGGTTATTTGAGAGGTACATACGCATTTTCCAGTACTGACAACAGCACTGTGAATAACACAACTAAATTTTAAAAAAGAGACTCGTAGCACGGACAGGAGAATCCTAAAGTTCTTTCTAAACAGACAACTCTTCTGAATAATATGCAAAAGAAATCGAAAAAAATGAGAAGTAGGAGAGAGGAGTTTTTGAAAATGGTCCCACCACAAGAGGAGGCAGGGAAGACAAAGGGGATAACTACGGAGTTTCTCAATTGCTCAGTTGCTTACCGTGCCACAAAAGGACGACATAAACCAAAGAAAAATAATTAATTTTACAGCCTATACAATGCAGTAGAATTAAAATAGGAATTAAATTTCAGGAAAGTTGTAACAGAAGCAATGAGGGCTAATTATGAAATTTAACAGATCCAGGCAAAGATGCACTGAGCTGCTATATGCTGACAGTAGACTAGGAGACATTCATTCCAATATCCAATAGGTCCTCATTTGGGTATGATACTCAGAATTTATATATAATTAAACCTATTTTAGTTATGGTCCACTCCAAGATGCATTAGATAAACCTGCAGAGCCTCTACAAAGAGAAGGATGCTAGACAAAGTTCCACTGTGTTCAGTAGTACTTACTGTTGGTGCAGGTAGCTAAACACCACAGTATTCCAGGCTGCAAAACAACCGATATTGGGTATTAAAGCATATGACCAATAAGAAATTCTCCAAAATAAGATTAATATTAAATTAGCATCATGTATCCATGAAGTCTTGCAAAGAGTAGCTTTTATAGAATGTCAGAGAAACAGACTCCACTCAGAAATACCAAAAATCCCATAAAAAGTTGGATGACAGTTCAGCCAGTATGTCCCAACACCCACACTTCCAAATCAAGCCTCAGTGACACTATTACTAGCCAGCAAACTTCTATGATCTACAAAGGAATAAACGAGACAAGAATTTGGTTCAGTTATCTCAGCATGCATACAACTACTACTAGGTCTAAGGAAATGGACAGTTCACTTTAACACAGGTGTTCCCTCATTCTGATGGCAGGCAGTTTTACTTTTCACAGCCCATCTACCAGCTTAGCAATCAATGCAGTTGCAGTGATTTTCAGAATCAATATTTGGCAAAGTCTGTTTATTGCAAACCTGGCATTTGTGTTTCTGCAAACTGCATTTGTCAGTTCTACAGCTCTCTTTTACTCTGTGATTCTTACCGTCGAAAGATTCCAGAACGCCCTTAGCGAGCACCAGGAGCTTCACTTCTCCCACTGACATTTACACGCCATCGCTAGTGACTCCAGAAACATTACTAGTCTTATCCTCTATTATAGTCCAGACTTCTGTTTTACCAGCAGTAAATCTCAGTTTATAAAAACTGAAACCAATGGATATTGAATATCTAATCCCAGACCTAATGCAATAATATAGCACTGGATCAAACTTTTTAGTGTTAATAAAGTAAAAAGCATGACTTCTTCGTGTAAATCAAGCTCCCCTTACAGCAACAGTATGTTCTCCTCAATGCCTTATTTCCTCTCCATGTCAAAAAAAGATACAAGAGACGTGCAAACATCCATGACATCTAAGTAGTAAATACATATTTGGGCTAGAATTCCCAATAATGTTCAGTATCTGCTTGGCTTTAAACATGCACTTTAAATTTCCTGACGGACTTAGGCACGCACTGAAAGTTAAGCATGCTTGTTAAGTGTTACCCCCTCAGATCAGAGCTTTGGGAAAAAACCAAAGCAAACAGAGCAAACAAACTTCATTTTCCGAGAGGAGTGGCTCCCTAACTCTGGTCTATATGGCATCTGCAAGTTTCTCACAAGATTGTCTTGCTCACGTTTTCAATTCTTTTCCTTGTTTTAGGTACTAAACTTCTTTTAAAAGATTAAAATGTTCTAAATTTTTTCCTGATTTTACTTTTACACATTAGCAAAGGCAGGAAGGCGTGCCTACAATCACAAGCAGCAGATGAACTGCCCATAAAGTACATCCTACTAAGATGCGATCCACATAGCAAAAATGTTTGAGGATTGCTGGTTTAGGAGACAAAAATCTTTTTTTTTTTTTTTTTTACTTTTAAATTTTACCTGTCAATGTATTTAATCTGATCATGTAATGCAACCTTCAAGAAGCAAGCCTAAAGAGAAACTTAGTGTGGATCTTCTCAATAATATATATATATCTCTCAATCCTGACATCAGGTTAGGTCAGGGAGAACAGCTGCATCTAAACTGTTCAAATAGAAGAGGGAAATAAAATAACGGGTAGCTCATTACCTCTGTCCTAACCTGCTTTGCATATGATTAGTTGATTTCATTGTGCACCCTTCACTTAAGGCAGGGCTTAAACCAGACAGACCTGCCAATGTCACTGATAACTTCAGTGCCCCCAATCTGAATCCACAGTGGTCTGTCAGACACTGTAAGGGAGCAGCAGGACTCGTCAGTCTGATGTAAAATGCTGCCATTTGTTGAGACCTATGGTAGAAAAAATCCAGTTAACAGGAGTGAAGAATTGACGATGGTTTAAAAAAGAAAACAACTGACCTCCTTGCCAGCCTGAATTCTTACTAGGTGTACTACTTTTGCTTTCCAGAAAGCAGCATACCATGAAAAGATGCTAAAAACTCACAGAAGAATCAGATTCAACTTTTTTGAGCTTAAGCTGGTCTTCACCAGCAGAGTTAAAGGGAAATTACACATCATCTAGCAAACAAACTAGCAGACAGCAAAACAAAGTATCTACCTGTACAAACACTATGCAAACACTGTACTGCCCACTGAAGAACTTGGTGCTCAAAGCCAGAGTGATACTATGAAATTTTGCTGGACAAAGTAACTACCTTGAGTAAGCGGAAACTGAAGCAATGGATTATAATTCATGGTGACTATGACCTTTCTGTATTTTAGAGTAAAAAAAGCAAACTTAGGACACTATCTATTCAATATTGATGGCATTTTACATGCGTTGTCCAATGCAGCCAAGGATAAACCAGAATTTTTCCATATACTGAGAAACGTAAGCAAGTGTGACAGCGAGGCAGACAACTTGCCATTGCAGCAATACAACTGGTAGCCATATCCAGTTAATCATTATTTTCTTCCACATCTTAGATTTTTCTTGCTTTCTAAAATGTGAAAACCACCAGCTACTCCTCCCCTTTTTAGGACATGACAGTGATGAGTCACCAGTTTTCCCCTCCAGGTAAAAACCATAAAGATGAGATTGTGCCTTCTTTTGGCTTTGTATCTTCACACAAAACTGTGCGTGTACACTGTGTTCATTATGGCCAAACTACCAAGAATTTCTTTATTATAATAATTAAGTTTGCTTAAAAGAGAAGCAGATGACTCACAGTTGCAGAGTATATTGGAGTTTCTTTGCATTTTGCTTCTCATTCTTTATTACAAGTACTATAAAAACTGTTCCCATTTGGTTGCTCACAGTCTTTAAACTGAAATTCAAAACCTTCTTGCCAGTGGCATTATAATCTTTGTTGAAGTGATTATGGGATGGAAGAAAACTGAGGCAACAGAAGGTGAAAGAGCAAATGCACCAGTTGCTTTCATGGATGTTATAATTTGAAGGCAGGGTAAGAAGTAGATGAAAAAAATATAGGTTTATTAATTTCAAGAGAGTGTTTTAACTATTGCAGAATCTCGCTATTCCAATACATAGTAACCATACTCTTGTTACCTGCCATGTTTGGCAAAATTAATGATTATGAAATATTTTGTGTGGGAACCTTTGTATTGTCACGATGAAGCTGACTTCAGAGTGCTGCATGTGGATTTAGCCCACACCAGTGAGGAATAACCTTGGGCTGGACTGCTGTAAGGTAAGAAAACTGATTAGGGGATGTCTGATCTGCCCAGTTAAAATATAATTGGTTTTACATTGTTTTATGTGGATCAATAGCAGTGTTTTGTATAGAAGAGGTTTAAGGCAGGAGTATACAAGATTAGGCTCCTCAGATATAGTGACTGAAACAAAGCCACACACGTGCAGTCACGTATCTTATTCTCCTTGTATTGTAGAGAACGTTTCTTACCCAGCGGATTCCCTGGTGTGAACCACACGGAGCAGGAACCAGCGACCCAGAGAACAAAAGGTACAAAGAGCGGAGTTGCCACAAAGGATGAAGTGTCCCTGGGTCCTCACAGACAGTGCTTCTACGCTTGCAAGCCGCCTGCGTCGGCTCAATATCCATGTCATTAAATTCCCCGACCCTCGTGAACTCAGCAAGTTGTCTGTTTTATCAATCATTCAGTGAGTTCATTCACTTCATCGTGTAATCCACAATTTGTAGGCGAGTGATAGCAAAGCCTAATTCTGAGGGTATGGCTCTCCTGTGATGTACAGCATGCTCACAGCAGTCTGGACTCCGCTTTGTAGCAGTTTCATTCACCTGCTGGAGACTATGGAGTCATCATAAAAATTACCACCAGTAATAAACGTAATCATGTGTGTTAGGACAGGCAGTGACACAGCTTACGGCCTTTCACCACTGATGTTGTGAACATCCGCCCCACTTAACTGCGTTTTACGCAGCCACTTTGCTGGGAGTCACCACTGTAATGTGGATTCTGGTTTTTTTACTGTGAAAATTTTCATGATCCTGTGTATTCACTATGTCCGTAGAGAGGAGCACTGCCTTTGAAAGTATTTGTTTTAGTCTTCAAAGGAAAAGCAGAAAGACAGCAGGCAGCCATCAAGAGGAAGAAAAGGCAGCCCAGAAGGACAGGAAAGTAAAAATAGCAGTATCTCCAATCACATACTGTCAAGGAGAAGATACATAGCTCAAACTAGAGAGCCCAAATTTAAAAATAGTTACAGTAACATATATGCAACTTCTTTAGGGACTAATACATTGTCTATATGCAAACCTATGTAACAGAAGAAACAGCACATGTTATTTTACTGCTACAGATTCACATTTTAACTAGGCTAGAAAGAGTTAAAATAGGCTTCGCTTCCAGATAATAAATTACTAAAAAGCAAGCAGAACTGTCGCATTCCTCTACGGCCCAAGACAATCTTCAACAACAGGGCCTCAACTACAAGGAACACCAAGAGCAGTAAAAAATTCTTCAATTTACATACCTAATTCCCTGAAATACATAACACAGTATCAAGAATTTCTAAAACCTGGCCAAAACCAGCTTTTTCATAAAATGTACCAGAAGAGATTAGGTCCCCAAGTCCCTCAACACTTGAAAAAACTCAAGGAAAGATTTCCTCCCCCCCCCCCGAAAATAATCAAATATTACTAATGTGATATTCCAACAAAAAATATTCAATGCTCAGAACCTTCAGCTATTTTTAACAGCAACTTGTAGAAACAAAAAAAATCTGGGGTATTTGTTGGTTGGTTGGTTTGGTTTGTTTGTTTGTTTGGTTGGTTGGTTATTTTGGTTGGTTGGTTATTTTCCCTAGCAAAAATACAAGAAAACAGGTTTGCTTCTTATCTTTTTTGGGGGAGCAAAGGTAGAGGAGGGAGCTAAGGACTCAGGAATCAGGAGTGATTTGGGAGCTTTCACAAACACATCCCCAACATCTTTCATGATGTCCAAGTAAAATGAGCATCATGAAACCGGTAAGAGTAACCTGATAATAATTTCCTTCTCCTATTGCTCAGACTTCAGCCACTTGTTATTACAATCCCTAGCAAACACATTTCTTGGTATGTTTACCAAACCAAAAAAAGTTTGTGTGTCAGAATGAAAATCTCTGCCTGCTAAACGAACCCTACAGATGGCCAAAAGAACACAACTTTGTTGTCGGTCACCTTCAAACTGAGGTTCCACATGTATCACCAACAGCAGAGCAAAAATAATTAGACCATTACTAGTACTAGCAAATGTCAGGACGTGTTCCTTACCACATTCATCTGCACTCCTGTTTGAAGTACTAACTGATTTTAGGGCTGATTTTAGTGGTGACATCTTAGAAAAGTTGACACGACATGCCCCTTACTAAAATCAGTATCAAGATTACTTCAGTTTTAGATGACTAAAGAACCAGACTACATGAAACAGTCCACAATTGTTTATGAAATGCCATGCAGATACCTGTGTGTCAACTGAAGCATTTCACCAGGTCATACAGAGCAGCTTGAGGTTCTAACCCTAACTAAACTTCTTTGAAAAATCCATTTTTTATGGATTTATTTCATTTTCACCAGAGCTACTAATTACCAAAACTAGTACCATATGCTTTAAAATTATGAACCACTGCAGAAGTACAATGAAACACTAGTGTTTCCTAAAAATCAAACAAAAATCCTAAATGTTACTAAACAAAAAATGATGCAAAATTAGCATTTAAGTAAATATTGCTTGGAATTGTATCTGCTTACTTTACTGACAAAGTAAGTATCCTCTCCCCCTTTATGCACCTGTTAAAAACAGGCAAGGACAATTCTGTCACCAGAATTTTGCTGCTTTTCTGTTACAGAATCTTTTAGTGATGGTAACAAGCTAGTGAGAACACATCTTGCCTTCCAAATCACAGATTCATAGCACATGGCTGGCACGTATAAGAATATTTCTTACTCATACTGTATATTTGACATCAAAACCATTAGTAAGCAAACATGAAAACTGACCTAGATCTATTAAAAAAAACCCAACAAACAACCAAAAAACCAAACAACCTAATTTAAAGTTGACATGTCATATAAATGATATCATCCAAACATGATTTTGCATAGAAGAGGCCCCTGGCAGGAGATGCAGTGCAGTTTTACTACACATGGAAGCTAAGACTCTATTGTTAGACGGCCATGCTTCCACTATACCAAGCATGATCCTGCACAACTGAACAGGACACGAGTCAGAATCCTCCATTATATACACATTTCCACAAAGATTCTGTTTTTCCAAAATCAGAATTGCTAATAACAAAACTACAGAAAACAGAGCCTGACAGGGTCAGGATAGATCATCTATTCTCTCCCATACCCAAATGCAGGATGAATTTAACCCATTCCTGACAAAGGTTAGTCTAATCTGTTTTTAAAAACCTGTAATTACAAAAACTATGCAACTCTCCAGACAACACCCAGGGTTTCACTGTAACAACTGGAATAAATATTCTAGGGCCTAATCTTAACTTGCTGTCTTGTAATTTTAAATAATATTTCTTGTCCTAGTTCCAACTAAACAGAAGCCTGTTGCCCCTTTGCCTCGCACCTATCCTGCAGGTATTTGCAGACCTCAAATATCTTCAGTTCCAATAGTCCTTCTCTAGACTGAGGAATAAAATCATTGGCATAGAAACTGCATTACAGTTGTTCAAAATATGCATGGTCCTGATTTTGAAAATAACTTCTTAAACATGCAGCTCAAATAAATCCCATAGATCTATTTGTCTTCATGCACTGAATGAGCAAAGCCCCAATTTAAACTCGCAACAGGGGATCCTGATTTGTTCCCTGCGCCAATTTGTACCTGCAGCCTGTGGTGTTAACATTATCCCCTCAGACCATGGGCAGGTAGGTAGAGAAGATCAAAGACTATACATCTCCATTGGCACAAGCACAGAAAGTCACAGTTTTCAGCCCTGTGTGCACAGAAACTATCTGGGAAGGTTACACAGGCATCCAAGACCATCTCTTATTCCCATTTGTCTCCCTATTGGATGTGCAAGGTGGCTCAGGTCTTCTATGGTATAAAAGCCCTGGTCTTCCGACATTCATTTTCCACGCTGCTGCTTATCCAACTTCATGCCAAGAACACCGATTGCTTTTTCTTGGGGGAAAAAAATGGAGC
This sequence comes from Pandion haliaetus, assembly GCA_013401275.1. Classification (NCBI taxonomy): domain Eukaryota; kingdom Metazoa; phylum Chordata; class Aves; order Accipitriformes; family Pandionidae; genus Pandion; species Pandion haliaetus. Next base: position 14,273 of record VYZV01028380.1, on the reverse strand, counting down.
CATGGATCTGAATTCCCTTCAACAATTGGTACCTGGCACTAAGCTTGCCAGTGCTACCCCAGGGAGAGTTATTCCCAACTGCCGCATCTGGTAGCAGCAACAAAAGTGTGCAGGGAAAAACCGTAATAGCAAGCCAGTCACCAAATCACTGTCTCTGCAGCCATGCCCGGGAACTGCTATTTTGCCTTGTGTTCACAGAAGGATAGTTGTGTCACAGTTTATGAAAAAATTCATAAGTTAAACTAAATTACATTCTTGATTGGTATACACATCCCAGGTACTACAGAAGAAAGACTGAAATGTATGAGCAAATCATAGGAAACCATAGGCTGCTATTAGGATCTAACAATTAAAAGCCAATAATCAGAGGTATTTCTGACTGAGGGAAGAATCACTGCCATTCAACAAGAGTTTTGTAAAACCCCATCTAATTACATAAACAGTTCTTGCCACCGATGTCAGAGAAAGCTGAGTTCAAACTAGAACAGGTGCACAGAAATGCCAGTAAGATGAGCAGGGAATAGAAAAGCCATCTTACCAGGGGATCTTATTTTATCTAATTAAATGGCCACACTCTATAAATACACTAACAGGATGACACCATAGGAGGGAACTATTTAAACTAAAATATGAAGTTGTCACAAAGAACAGTAGTTCAGGTATTTTAAATGTTGAATCGGAACTTGTCATCATAATTGTTAAGGACATGTATCAAAACAGAGGTTATTCCTATTACAGATTAAGAATAATTTGAAGCTGAATACTTACATCCACATCTCACAAGCTTGGATCTAATGGATCTTTAGATAGCTTGACAGCTACTACAAAAGTTTTCAATGTTACAGGCCTCTCTACCTGTCCCGATATTAAACGTGGATGATCTCTGATCACTACAGTCATGTCAAAAGAAGCTTTAAGAAGTTAGTTATGCAACACCTCTGTTGATAATGATACTTTATTTGATTTATAGGGATAATTCTACTATATTATTGCAAGCATAGCCTGTCTATATCCCCAAAATGCACGCTAGTATATCCCATCCTAAGAAAACAAAACCGCACACACTTAATGGAAGCACAGCTTAAACTGACAAAATCCTGTAGCAAGTCACTCCATTTCCACAAGTGTGAAATAGATTCTAGATGAATTTCAAACAGTTGACTGTGGGACAATGACATATTTTCCACCAAAATTCTCCTACAAGCTCTCTAAAACAGAGCACTACTCCCTTCTACTGAACTTGCAGACTAACATATTATTCTCAGAAAGCCAACTCATAGTTCTCCTTCCAGTATCACATATAGCTCAATACACCAAGTTCCTCTCTTTTCCTTCAGGTTCCCTATGACCTCTCTATTTATACCCTTAAAAAGTAAACTGAAAATAAGAACAGAAAGCACCTCAGCCTTTAACCCCTATAAACTCAGTACTGTAAGATCACTTTCAAGTTTGTTTTTAAATAGCATACCTACACTTCTACCAAATGGCTTATGACACAAAATACTGCCATCTTACTACCCTTTTAATCATAAGCTCACTCAACTTCCAGTTCAGTCTTTACCTACAAGTTAGTGATCCCACTGCATTGACTGAATTTGCTTATTCCTGTAGGCATATATTAGAATACAATTATAAAGAGATGAACTGAAATAGCCTTTCCAGAATTCTTTAGCCAAGAAGGCAGCTCTATTTTTTTCCACTGCACTTCACAGAACATGCAAGAGGACAGATGATAATACTACTGAGGACTAGCTACCAAGGTTTTCCAAAATTCATGTTCCTGTTCTACTCTGACAACTTTAGCAAGAGGTTATATGAGACATGAACGGTTATCAGTTTCAGGACTTAAGAGAGTTAACTAGAAACAAACCTAAGGCTAGCAATGCAAAAAGCAGCTCTTACCCCTTCCTCTATTCCACTGATGTGTGATTTCTTAAACCTAATTGCATTTAGAAATGACCTTAAAAAAAAAGTATTTTACAACATGCTGAAAGAAATGTCTTCTCAGCCTCGTGCAGCTGACCCAAATTACCCCCACTAAACACACCCCTCCTGGTGAGGTAGCTGTCAGTTATGTATGTTTCAAACTAAAGATATAGCACTGTCTAAAAGAACATACCATATAATCAGAGATTATTATCTCATTTAAGTGTTGACATAAAATTTCAACTCTGATTAGAAAAATAACAAATATTTGTTCAATTTCCCATAGAACTCCACTTCAGAAACATACAAGCATTTCACATTTGCTTCTAGCTTCACTTATGAAGCAATCACACCTTCAAACGCTTCTGTTAAAGGAAATCTTTAAGTTTTGGGATAACTACTCTCTCCCAAAACATTTTAACTGAAGCTAAAGATCTTCAAAGGAAAAGTAGGCTTGTAGTAGAAACTCATCACCACCTGTCACATTTTCCCCCCTAAACTGAAAGACCATACATACTCAACAACTACACTGAGGTATTTCATTAATTCAAAAAGGCATCATTTGCAATTTATTATATTAAGCTGATAGAAAACTAACAGTCACTCTTTCTACTGATGTTTGTCTTCTCAAGACAAAGGCTGCTTGCAACAGTTGCACAGCTTAATGACACAGATGCATTATCCTGGCACAGTACAGGCGTGCTCCTGTCATGAATTATTTGGTAAGTCATTTAAACTGTCAGGCTAACTCAGAGATGGTAGATGTGTACCCAACTGCAAGAACAATAGTCCACACTCAGTGTATGCATTGCTGGGAACAGACAGGCACATGAAAGTGTGGAGGGGTTTTTGCAGTTTATAGCTTAAAACAGCACTAAGCTTCGCCTAAGTCTTCAAAGCTGATCTACATGCAGCATCCATACTGCCATAACCAAGGTTACTTACTGTAACTAGACTTTACATTAAGCCCAACATTTTCTCCACTGCAAACTCTTGTTTTACCTAGAGTGTTAGCTACTTCAGAGTGAAAGGAAAATCATGGATGAGCATGAATAGGATATTTTCAACCTAATGTAACATGGCATTGTAAAA
>VYZV01028379.1:0-13019 GCA_013401275.1 Pandion haliaetus | reverse complement strand
GGCTTTGAGCAACCAGGTCTAGTGGAAGGTGCCCCTGCTCATGTCAGGGGGGTTGGAACTAGGTGATCTTTAAGGTCCCTTCCAACTCAAGCCATTCAATGATTCTGTGACTCTGTGATTTATAAAGCAAATATGAAATTATTGATTCTTTTTGAGAACAGGGTTACAGTATGTTATTTTTCAGAAGTCTTTCATTATGTATCCTGATGTCTTGTTGGTGAAGCCCACACTTTATTTTTCAGAGTTGAATCATTTTGCTTGCATTTAATTTCCATTAAAAAGCATCTGATTCCAGCTGAGTAGATGTTCCACAGCAAATTCTTCATTAATTAGAACCATGTCTTATACAAATTTGCATACCAGTTAGTTTTTTTCAACAATTTCCTTCTGAAAAAATTTTAGTCTTATAGCAAAGACTTAACAGTGCGAGTTCCAGAATCTGTTTTCTGACTTCCTAGATAAACCTATCACATTGGGGCACTTTGTTCTGACATGGTATACAGTGGTGATCTAAATGGTTGTCAGGTCATATGCTTGTAATCATGAATATCAACCGCTGTCACCGATTCATCCAGGGAATGACCCAGGAGCGGAATTTTTTAAAAGAAAGCAAGAGGACTGTGAAGAACCTCTAGAACTTTAGACCATCCTGTTGACTGGACAAGACCATTTTTATGTCTCTCAGGTTTTTTAGTTTCATTTGGAATTTAGATGGGATGAAAGAGCTATGGATGACAGTAGGTGGTGTTCCCAAGCACAAGGCACTGGGAACAGCATCCATTTCAAGAGCCAACCTACAGCAAATTAAAGCTTTCTATACATTTTATTGGGTGATTGCAGTCATCAGAAGGGAGGCTCTAGTGAAATATTCAACTTAATTCTCCTCTCTGGCCATCACTTGACCAATATAAAAATAGAGACAACAGAAAAGTGTCTCAGTCATTTATATAAAGTACTAAAGAGCTGTAAGTGTGACTAAAATACACTGAAATTTCAAGATGTGACAAATTCTATGTTATTTGACCTACAGATTATTACAGACTTGTATGTCTGACTGCTGTTTTCACAATAGTATAAGGAAGCCATGAAGCAATTATATTTTGAAAATGTGCAGCTAAAAATTATTTCATAAGCATAACAGATTATGTGCTTCTAAAATCTCAGTTGTTTCTTCTTGATCTTGCCTGTCCTATTATACCTCCTTTTATGTTTCTCTAAAATAAATCAGAACAGTGGAACAAAATTAATTCAAATGTTCAAAGTAGAATATATGCCCTCCTCTGTTATTGCCATGTGTGCCCTGTCCACCAGGGTAAGCAGATGTGCTCACAGCTGTAGTGTGGGCTTACTCCCAGCCAGGCACTTCCTAGCAGTTCTCCCATAAGCAGAGTTAGTGTGCACTTGTGGTGAGCTTCATCTACCAGCACTTGGATGTTATCTCTGGAGAGAACTATCATCTCAGAGGTAGTGTATGGACTCCCTTTCTGGTCACATTTCTGCAGAGTGAAGTCTACCATCTGTTGTACGTCAGGTGTCCTGAAGGCACTTGTATCTCTTAGACTTTTCAGGTGTCAGGCTGGCCAGCAAGAAATGGATAGTTGGAAGGATTTATGTTCCTAATGATCAGCAACCATGATTTTAACATAAATTTATCCTGAACTACATGGGGACTACTAACCCATAGTTTAGGCTGTTTTGTTTAAGTAATATAGCACAGTGGTTTTCAAACTCCGGCACATAGTCAAGCAGCAGTCCACACTGCTGCTTTTGGCTAGGGAACTGCAAGAGCTGTCTGCTGCTGGTGCAGGCTATGAACCTCACCCACAGGGCAGAGTCCTGCAGGGTTTGACACTACAGGCAGAGTCAGGTGTAAGCAATAAGGTCCATCAAGAGTCCCAGATGAGGCAAGGTGGTGAATCAGTTCCAGGGTCCATGCAGGGAGCCTGGTCAGGACCAAAAGGAGACAGGAGCAGAGACAGAACTGGAGACATGGCTACAGCATGGGTCCAAAGTCCATCCAGGAGGTAGGGTCAGAAGCAGGGCTGCAGACAGGCACACCTGCGACACAGGGAAAGTTGGTGATGTTTCTGCTCAAGGATGGTTCAAGGACCGTCCACATGATGCTCTGCTGCTGTAGCATACAGAAGTTACAGGGCTGTGATGGAATGAGCATGTGTCACAGATGGAGTGATGCACTTCACTCACAAGAAAGAAGCAATAATATATTTTATTGGTATAAGACAATGAGTTGACAAAATTCAATAATAAATGTGACTGGTTTAACAAGATTCAATGTCAAGGTACACTTATTATTTATTTCATAGAGGACAGGGTCAGACAAAACTGTCAGGGAGACCCCCTGTTGAGTTATGAGGTTCAGAAAGGACCCCCTTGCATTCTAAACTCCTTCTCAGAGGGGAGTTAGGTGCAGCTGGATCCAGACCTAGTCCTAAACTTGGTCAGTGGTTTATGCCTAAAGGATTATATATGCGCAATCAATCCTTTACATCACTTAGCTAAGTTTTCAAAGTTTCAGTGCACTTATTCCCAATTCACTTACTGAGTATCTGATGCAATAAGGATTCTCTCAGCCTCGAGGTGTAACCTGGGGAGGCATCCCTGCTCAAGGAGGCATCCTGGCATGCAGCCCGCTGCTGTGCAGGAGAGTTCAGTGGGGCTGCCCACTATTTACAGAGTAAGATGATTGACTTATATTTGCATACGAGCTATATTTCATTTGGCGCATGCTCAGCTAGCCATCACCTGTTGAGAAAGATTTATGGCCCTTAGCTATTGTGTTGTTATCTGTCTCTGCAGACTCCAACTTAAGTCAGATGCAGCCATCAGGACCACCACTGGTGGCTATTGCTTAAGCAGAAAGGTGGGGGGCGGGGGGATGACAACACACTGCCACACCATGGTAAAGAAATTGTGCAACTCTCCCGTCATTTGGGGAAGCGTTACTTAATTCTCTAATGCTGAGGAGAATCTCTGCATTAAAATGTAATCATAAGGACTGCACTTTGGAGGAAGGATTTATGATTAACTGTATGAAGAAATGTCAAAATAACCATATCCTGGAAATACTGAAAATGCTGTTAATTTATAAACTAATAGAGGTGGTGACAGATTTTTAAATGTCTTGTGAAAACCTGCAGATATCTTGCTTACTCATTTCACTGCTTAGATGAGTTGTGTAACATTATATTTAGTAACCACAAAATAAATTAAATGAGCTTTTAAAGAATTTGTTTAGGACATGTACCTCAAGGACTGCTGAAAGCAAAAAAACCGCCTAGGAAATAGGCAAGCCTCCAGTAAACTTTATGCACACTTCAGTTGTATGTAAATAGATCTCAAAGATTTATAAGTTTTACTTGCATATTTGCTTGAGAAATGACATAAGGACTTTCCTGATTTGCAAAAGCCTTCCTCCTGCTGGTTGCTAATTAGTTATACAGCACCAAAGATGATTCATTAGTTCACAACTGCCTACCATGTTGGAAGATACTATATATAAAACCTGGTTATATTCTCATATTGTGGCTTTACATTTCTCCCTTTCAAATTTAAAGCTTCTGACAAATCAGCATATTTGAACCATTTAGGCGGAGTAAGTATACTAGCCTATCAGGTAAAGAAGATATATTAAGCTTATTTTTCTTTTGAACTTGCCCATCAAAGAGGCTTGCACACCCTTTAATCTGTGTTGAGGAATTGTATAGTATTTGCCTGTATAAATCAGCCACAGGGTACAGAGCTGTCTTATTTTCATACTCCCAAAAGATGAAAATTACTGAGCTGTGTATGTGAAATCTCTGCTGTGGATATTAAAAAGCACTGAAATGAGAGGGAGGTAAATTCTGTTACAAAATAATTTTTTTTCTACTGTAAAGTGAAGACAAAAGAGAAAAATAAAGGAGACCTACACATTTTTCCCCTTATGGTGGCAGAAGTGGTGGGTGATCTTTGAGGAAATTTGCAGGCACACGTTAGTAAACAAATTTTACATTCTAGTAAAAAAACCCTCACTGCTGCAGCTGTTGATACACAACAGAAGTGTCAAAGACCTTTTTGGTTAATTTTTGTGCTACATAATAAGGTTATTCCTCCTAAGCTCAGAATTTTCTTACACCCTTTGGTTCCTGGCACTGAAATAGGAATAACACTTCTGAAGTTCCGAAAATCACCTTTTACCCTTGCATATGTGTGTGCTGTGAACACGTGTACGTATTTATACTTCAGTCTAACAGGAGAGTATTACTGCCTGTACTGAGGCAGCTGTTCACACTGAGGCCACACAGGCATTTCAAGGTTGAGGGGGGTTACAAACATTGAAGGAGATTTCATAAGTGGGGCAAAGGGCCAGGACAAAAAAAGCACATCTTTTCCACCTGAGTCACAGGGTTGCAGTGCAGCTTACTTTTATTTGGTCCTCTCTTGGCTCCATCCCATTTGGGTTTTGGCTTCGAGGTGGCTTTGCTCCAACAGGTGGGGGAGAAGATGTTGTTGAATGATTAGAGATACACAGAGGATGTGGTAGGCTTGAGTTTGATTGGATTGAGGAGGGTATTGAACTTGTCTGCCACTTTTGTGGGGCTGCCGCACCTACTAATCTATGATGCGAAGGACCAGAGGCAATTTCTCTTTCTCATGGTGTTTCCGGATGGTCTGCTCTGTCTGCTGTCTTCAGTACTAAAGACATGTTGTCCTCCTAGCTGCGTAGACAGAGGCCCCGGATGCTGAAACTTGAAGTGTCTATGTTGCAGTGAAGATGCCAGTTTGTTCAGCAGCCGCAAGCCCTGAGCAGCATACCCCTGCTCAGTTCTCTTGGACTCCTCACCAAAAGTCCAAGTCCCATTTTAGGTGCCCAAGTAAATTTTATTAGAATCTACGTAACTTATTTCCATGGTACAACTGCCAGGACAGAGCTCTAAGATAATTTGATTATTAGAAATATTAGTCCTATTTAGCTAGAAAAATGATTTGGCTGCTGTGAGTTTGGTTTTATTCCATCAGCTGTAAAGGATTTATTTTATTCATGATATGTCCACAAAAGAAAATACCTCTTCACAAGACGTCCTCCTCTCCTGCATTTTAATGGAATAATAGTTAGCACAACCATATTCTCATTATGTCTTCTGTTGTTCTTGTGATGAAATCTATATGACTGTAGATTCCATCACTGATGATGTAATAATGGGGTCTTCATTCCTAAATCACACTTGCTCTTTGCAACATAAATCATTCTGCGGTTATAAAATTCCAGTCACATACACCTAGTAGAAAATAGAGAGTGGAGGTAAGCTTAAAATAGCCTTTGGCAAAGCTTGAACGGATTTGTATCTTACTATTCAAATCATGACTATGTAAAATATTCACAGATGGGAATGAACACTAATATACAGCAAGAAATGTTTGTCCTTTGTTACAGGAGAACACTTGTACAGCCAAGTAATCAAAGGAACGTCACAGATGTGGGATTTGTCAGGGCAGAGTAATAATCAGAACCAGATCTTACAAAGTAATGGTGAGCCCATTGGCCCAGAACATAAACAGATAGAATAATATGTCCAGCTTTCATGTTTGCTGATTTTGATATAAATGCTCTGGTGAATAAAGTATGAACACTTTATGGACATGGATGCACCAAAAGATAAACTAGCTTTTAGGCATTCAATTTTATTCTCTTCAGCAAAAATATCCCAAACCAGATAAATAAGTAGGTAAAACCGTCCAATGTGGCTAAAGGTCATTAAAAAATTCAGCACCTTAACCTGGACTGTATCCAGGTTGGTCTAAACCACATAGTCTTACTACTGAAGTCCTAAAACTGTGCCCAGAGAGTGGACAGTGTTCTTCCATAAAGGTAAAACATAATTTATGTCTAATTAAAGCATACTAAAAGCATAGCCAAATGCTACTAGTTTTCAAGTCGCTAAGTATTTAATCATGTAAGTTTGTAAACTGGACAAGATTTGAAATTAAATATTGTTATTGTGAGAAACTACTGGCCTGTTCAACGTTGGCTTTACACTCAACATTTGTAACATTCCCTTCAGTTAGGAGAATAAGCAACCAGAGTAATCACAGAAAAGAGGTCCCAAGTCACTGCTTTGTAGAAATCCAGTTAGAAGTAAAAATAGAATAATGTGTAGTATCACTCAGCATACCAAGATTCATGAAGCAATCAATTTATTACATTAAGTTTCTTGTTGCCCTTACAAACTATATTTATTGTAATTGTATTAGCAATTATAGAAAGAAATTAATGGATATATCTGCTCTAATGTTTCATGAATTTCTCATGGCGATTTGAGGCATTGCTTGAGTATTTTTTACCCGCTGATTGTGTATGTTTATACTTCAATTAACACGTAAGAAAAAGAAAATTGTAGTTATAATTCGAGGTACAAAATTTGAAAGTATTTGGGTGAAAGTCTGCACACAACTCATTTGGTGTATACTGGGAAGTCTAAAAAATATCTTTCTCGGATTTTTGAATCATTGCAAGCTTCAAAGTTTTACTGAGGTCTAGTCCTTGTCTCCTAAAAGGACATTTCCTATGAATGATATTTATTCATCTCTGTTTTTCTGTTGTGAGAGATGAATGTTTTCAGTTGTAAAATAACTTTTTAGGGAGATTTACACAGCTACACTAGCAATTTAAGATTCTTCTAGTACATGAATCTGTCATTATTGTCTTTTATAAACAGCTTTTAACTTGGTTTCAATAAATTTGGACATTAGTTCTGATATTTCATCTTTTTCCAGCACATTATTATATTTTTGGCAGGGAAGAGAAATGATATTGGCATATGTTGGTGACATTATACCTGACAGAACAAATATATAAAAATATTGTCATTGTGTATAATGACACAATAGAATGTTGAATCATATGTTGTTACCAGTAAAGTTGCCTTTCAGAAGATAGAATCACCTCATGACATATATAGGTAATGACAAGTCTTGGAACAATTTCCAAATTTTCTTTAAAAGGTGAATGAAGAATAGGAAATTGTTCAAAATATACAGTTAACTGAGAAAAAAAAAAGTTATAAAATGTATATAACTGCAATCCAACGCAAGAACATAAGTCAAAACCAGACGCACTTATTGAAATCTATTACGAACATAAGGTGGCCCAAGCAATTAGCAATTTATTTGGCTTATAAATTATAATAATAACTGTCAATAAAACATACAAGCCCATCATGTTTCAGTATTCTAAATCCATTTACCACAAAAATGCAACTGTAATACAAATTGCGTTGTGGAAAACTTTCAATGATTACAAAGTAGGTCGAACAGTCATTCAGCCTGCATCAGGTGAAGGTCTGTAAATGAGAACACGTTTATTACAGCTTCATGTTGAAAGCAGGGCACAAATCTCTAAGTAATTGAATGGAAAACACAAAATTAGATAAAGCAATAATCATAATTTATAGTAAAATAATGAATGCAAACACGTTTAGTCAAGTGAATTGTTTATGAATATTCAAGCTTTATAAATATGTATTTTTTGTTATGAAGAACATAAGGAGAATGCAGCAAAATATTGTCTTAGCTAGAATGGACCTTCCTTTCAAAATGAAGTCAATTAATTAGTCTATCAAGGAGTGACTCATATGTTGTAGAACGTATTAATAATCATAGAATAAGTGTTACTCCTGTGCCACTTTCAACTTAATCTTTTCTAAACAAAGAAACAAAGACTGAAAGTCTTCCCTATTGATGTGTGTCAAAAGGAATTAATGTGAAAATTAAAAATAAGAAATTTATGTAATACTTGCTAATACTTTGTTTGATGAGTTTGAATCAGAGACAAGAGCAAGAAGTAGAAGCTCTTCCACTTGAACTATGGAGACAAGAGTTTCTAGCCAGAACTCGATATTCAGACTTTGAAATCAGTTTGAAGATTGGTAGGTTGTAAAGGCATGGAACAACTTAAAATAACAAGCTTAGAAGCATTAAGTCTTAGATTTGCAAAAGGAGTTACATTTCCAGTTCAGCCTGTATTGGAAAATTTTACACATAAAGCCAAGGCTAACAAACGCAAAGCTATTTTAAATTGTAGAACAATTTTTTATGAGACTTGGGTAAATTTTATTGTTATTTTTCATGTATTTTGTCTGCTAATGAGATTCCTCCAAGACATAAAATAAAAAGAATATATCTGAAAGAATGATGATTGGTATATTACTTCAAGTAGTGTTAAATTTTTTTAGAATAATTTAATATTTTCAATATGTAGTAATGAAACTTACATCTTTGGCAATCTCTGTGATTTCCATTTATTGTCTTTAATATAACGTAATTTCAGATGTGATTCATTTGACAGAAATAAAGATGCTAGATAATACTGAAAAAAGATGTAGATAATACTGAAAATAGCTATACAGAAGAGTATGCCATATCATTACTTTTCCTTATGCTAAGTAGCTTTTTAATACCACTGAGAAGTCTTCCTGAAAATATGAATATTGTTCCCACTTTAAGGGGGGAATTAGGAAAGGGGACTTATGACAGAGCAATCCATTGAAACAGCATCTTAAACAAACAAAGAAACACCTAGATTTAGAGTGGCTTTTCCTTAAAAAAAAAAAATTTACCATGGATCTTAGCATTGAGGGGAGTGAAGTAGCCTTCTGCTTACTTTTATTTTTCTCTGTATAATTATATATACAGACGGTTTTTAACAAAGCTCTAGGCCAACAACACTTATAAGAAGCAGTTTAATCCAGGTATATGTTTTTACTGAAGTTCAAGTGAATTGTAGTGCTTTACCTTTATTTCCCTTCTTGCTTCTCCTCCCCACTCTTGGGGATAAAATATAAGAAAGAAACCAAAGTTTAAGAATATGAGGAAATATCTGGTGGATCAAATTAAAGATTCTAGTTCAGGACCTGCTTTCAGCAGCAGCCATTCCTGTCTCAGAGAAAGAAGAGAATCAAATGGGAAAAAAAAAGTTGTGATCCTTGCCCATCATCGATGGTTAAAGGGCTTCCTGAGTTGAAGATTGCATCTAGATCATATTTAACAGCTACTGGGGAAAGTGATTTCCACGAATGTGGCTATTCTTGACTTAAACATATTTATACCATTCACTTCCATCAGTTTAAGCAATGGCTGGTGTGCTGGGTTGACCCTGGCTGGAGGCCAGGTACCCACCAAAGCTGCTCTATCACTGCCCTCCTCAGCTGGGCACGGGAGAGAAAATATAACGAGAGACTTGTGGGTCGAGATAAGCACAGTTTAATAAAGCAAAGGCAAAGGTTGCGTGCGAAAGCAAAGGAAAACAAAAGATTTTATTCTCTACTTCCCATTGGCAGGAGATGTCTGGCCAATTCCTGGGAAGCAGGGCTTCAGTATGCATAGTGGTTGCTCTGGAAGACAAATGTAAATGATGAATGCCCCCCCCTCCACCTCACTTTACTTGATGTCACATGGTATGGAATAGATATCTGTTTGGTTAGTTTGGGTCATCTGTCCTGGCTATGTCCCCTTCCAAGACCTTGCCCAGCTCTAGCATGCCGTTCAGGCACGCAAAAATGTTGGAGAGCCAGCCTTGGTGCTGTGCCAGCACTGCTCAGCAGTAGCCAAAACACTGCTGTGTTATCGACACCTTTCTAGCTACCAGTACAGACCAACAGCACTGTGAGGGCTGCTATGGGGAGAATTAACTCCAGCTCAGCCAGACCCAGTACAGCTGGATAGGTGAGGAAGGTGATGAGAGGACAGACAGTAATATTTCAGCTGTATTTGCTCTGAAAGCATTAGCTGTAACGTCGGCTGAATGCTTGCAATTTCAGATGAAGTAGTTCAACCTGACACCTGATAGAAAACATATTTTTATAGTTCAAAGTAGTAAAAATCTAAGTTTCCAAGACGTGATAAGGGATATCACAACCTCCTTCCCCCAGAAATGAAATGGACATTTTTCCCCCCAAATGCATTGTTATTCATAAATGTTTATTTCAATCTCCCAATTTGCTTCCAAATTCTTGGTGAAGTGAGAGATTCTGAATCAAGTATGTCTTTAAAATTAAATTTCTTAATGTTGGTATTTTTTAATGGTGAAACAAAACTTGAAAGGTTACAGACTAATGCAAAATTTAACAACCAGAGTTAGTAAACAAGACAAGGTTTATTCCCTGATTAATATAATTGGAAAATATTGAGATTGTATATCTTAAAAAGCACATAATTTAGTTTTAGTTTAGTAAATCCATAATAGCAGTTTCAGAATGAAAGCATTTATTTATTGGAGGGTTTTTGATTGCTTAGTTGAGTGGTTTTGTTGTTTTTTTGGTTTTTGTAGCTTTGGAGAGATGTAGGAAAAGACCTTTAGAAGTCAGTGAATAAACTGTTAGACAATATTGACAGCTCAGTTAGATCAGAAGTAGCAAACATTCCACATAATGAGTCCAAATGAAATCTTGTGTCTTTTCTGGCCTCATTTGGGAATTTGAGCCTCTGATATGCCTACTTAACACTTGAAGCAGTCTTTAAAAAAAAATAAAAATCAGAGAGTCAATCAGATGTATTTGATCTCCTGCTTTAATCCATCCATCTTGCTCATTTTTCTTTTAATAGTGATCTTGCGAAGTAGAATTGTTTTTAGAGCATAGTCTATGATCCACTTAAAGATTCCAACCACAGAAAACTTCCCTTGGAAACCCTATTTTTTATGGTCAGACACTAACTACTGTCACAATTTGTGCTTTATTATTGTAGGGGATGACAAAACAGAATAATTACAGTTAATAGCTTCTCTTGCTGAATAAACTTATGTACATACTGGTTACTCAAAACAAAATTAAGAAGCCCTCTCCACTAAAGGTCTTGTTGAAGATAAGTGCATATTGAAAGACATTATGTGTGAAAATAGCAGTAGGCAGTATAAAAGTGATAATTTGTGCTGTTCAGTGCTGTTGTCCCCAAGCATTTTAGAAATTGTAGTGCAAAGAATTCTCCACCTCTGTCTTGAAGAAAGACAAATATGGAGTACTGTCTGATTATAGTACATTAATTCTTATAATGGGAAACCTGTGAGTTTACTATTTAGGACTGGAGGTTAAGCAGAAAAGAATGTTTTAGGGAACAGTTGCAGAAGTGTAAGGTTTCATTGATACTACCTCACGCTAAAAAGAAGGGATTTTTTTGTTTTATTATATTGCTTATAAAAGACAGAAAAAACCCCCGCAACAACTCTGCAGATAGGGATCTTTTGTTCACCTGTATTTCTCAGTTTATCCACTACACTGCCATTGCAGTATTCTAGATCACAACAAGAGAAGTCCGAGGTGTAATAATGTCTCATCTTCAACTAGATATGCAGGAGAGCTTAAAGGAAAAATAAATCACACTGTCTTTACTTATGATTCTTTAAAAATATGTAATGACATGTTTAAACTATATCCCAAAATGTAAGGGGCTGTGCTACATTGAGGCAAGGAAACAGGCTTTAACAGACCCAAATACCCAAACCTTTCTTATTTGAGGAATACAACAAAGATTGTCAAAAGTCTTTCTTTCTTTTTTTTTTTTTCATTTCATTTATTTAATTTGGTTTTAGTCTTGCAAGGTGCTTTTTAGTAACACTTTGTTGTATTTAGCTGCAGACTCTGAAGCTGTATCCTGCTCTTGAAATGTGTTAAGTAACTCTCATTTCTCTTTGAAGGCAATGTTTAATCCTTTCACCATAAAGGGTACAGGTTAAAGATTTACAGTCAGTCTTTGAAAGTAAATGTATGTTGTGAGACATTCAACAACTTTCAGGTCCTGACTCTCAGATGCGGAACTGTCTGAAGTGGTTTTCTTCACTATTAGCATTGTAACAGGACTGTGGCTACTGGGGAATATCTTAGCTAAATGTATCAGTGATACTGCCTGGAAAACCTAATGGTTTTCTCCATCCATGAAAAATAAGGAATGTAATATGATTGCATTTTAAAACTGAGAATAAGGCCACATAAATAGATAAAAAGGCTCTGTGAGTCTAGAACCAAGATACCTCTCAAAATTCAGCTCCAGAATAATTAAATTCTCTTTAGATGGAGGCATGTGTTTATATAATGTAATAAAGAAATGCCAATACTTTTTTTTTTTTTTTCCTGAATAGCAAATTACG
This sequence comes from Pandion haliaetus, assembly GCA_013401275.1. Lineage (NCBI taxonomy): Eukaryota > Metazoa > Chordata > Aves > Accipitriformes > Pandionidae > Pandion > Pandion haliaetus. The sequence continues at coordinate 883 of VYZV01028379.1, read as the reverse complement.
GCAAGCTGGAACAGGGATAATATTTTGGCTTGGTGGTATTGTTGCACATTTTTGCCTTTTAATGTATATAGCTTAATTAATTATAAGTGTGTAAAAGAAACAGGTTGGAATGTTGAGAATTATACTGTGTTTGTTCCGGAATTCATACAGCAGCAAGTTAGCACAAAGATGTTTTACAGGTTTATTTTAAAAGGTGTCAAAGAGTAAATGACAAGAAAAAGGGGAAAAATTACTAGACCCACTGCTACAACATTTCATGAGATCTTGAAATGAAGGATTTGCTTACTCTCATTTTCAATATTAGTTCAAGTCATTTCCTGTGTTTTTTGCTTTGAGGCGTCAGTTGGCCAGTCTGGCAATTACTGTACACCTGCATGAAAGCACAGGTCAGAACAAAATAGGTTGGATAACTTGCTACAAATTTGACTTTTGAATCAACAATATAGCACCAAGAATAGCCATATCTTTGGAAGTGCTGTTTCGGGAAATCAAGATGAAGTGAAAAATTACTTATTTACTTCTCTACAATCCATGCAGCACTCCACTTTGTTAATTTGAAAGTGATGATACTTAAACATGATACGATGTGAGTTGTTTATAACAGTTTCAAGAAAAATATTTTTACTTTGATTTTAACTAAACTAAAAGACATGCACAAAGAAGGGTAAGTTTTGAATAATTTGATAATTAAAAATTGAAGACAATTGAAAGTTGTTAAATTAAACCTTTTCAAATTTAAAACCAAAAGGTTAATTTTTCTCATGTAAGTATGTAAAAAGCAAGGTTATTTAAACTATACATGTACAACATTTTCACCAACATATTTTAACAGATTAATCATAGAATCATAGAGTCATAGACTCCTAGAATGGTTTGGGTTGGA
>VYZV01028375.1:5086-38783 GCA_013401275.1 Pandion haliaetus | reverse complement strand
CAGACTAGGTTATAATAATGTCTCTTTCTGTCCTTAAGGTATATAAACCTGTTAATCCCTTTATGCTCTATTCATATAAAATCTAGGGTTTCTGGCTGAGTCGAAATGCTCAGAGCACAGCAAGATGTGTTACGGATGTTTTAAAGGAAATGAGGAATCTCATCAGAAGCTGTCAAGGGACCTTCTAATCCTGCAGGAAGCTGCTCAGCTTTGGGTTTCCATTTACACCTGGTGTCTCTGAAACATAATCTCCTTTCTGGAGGCAGTCTAGTATATGGCAGCCATGAATTCTGGAGATATTTTGTCAGGCACTTTTGGTTTTAGGAAGACTACTGTAAGATCTGCTTGTCCACACTTAGCTTTCAGAGGGCTTCGAGAGTCCTTCCCAGTCACTTGTCTGAAGCTCAAATTCAGATTGGTCACAGTGTGCATGTCCAGACCCTATTAAAGGCAAATGATTTCTAAGAAAAGTTTGTCCTGCTCATGAAGAACAGCCCCTGGACATGCTGCTCCTGTGCGTGTCTTTACCCCAGAACCTTTTTCTCATGTTTAACATGAATCAGTCTTGCTGTGCTTTAAAACCATAATTCATTGTTCATGAGCATGGAGAAAAGATTGCTCTGTTCTTTGAAGCTGCCTTTTGTATTTGAAGCTGTTATCATTGTCCCCCCTCTTCTTTCCTTTAGGCTAACCCCGTTCTTTCAGATTTTCTTTCCTACCTGCCTGTTTATACACCTAGGTTGGACGTTTATCTTTTCTTTATGCTATTGTTGACCCTTTTCTAAAGGGTTGCTATGCAAGTGGCTGATCCTAGTCCTGTAGTTGTGCAGTTGATTATTCCTCTCTCAGCTAAGTACTCATCCTCCCTCATCCTAAAAGAGATCTCTCAGAAAATCTGCTCAGTGCATCTTTTCATTTTCACAGGCAAGCAGCTGCCAGGCCGTGGTTACCACTGAGCTTTGCACCTACCCTACAGTAGTTTCATCAGGATTATATTTCCCTAGTTAGCTTATGAGAATGTCAAGCGAGAGCAGCAAGAAAAAACTTCTACTAGGTCAGTGACTACACATCTCCCTTATGCTGAAGTCCTTATATTTTGTTATAAAGAGACTTATTTTTGTTGCTCACTGTAGCTGATGCTATTTCAGTTGTAAATTGAACTGGAAAGCAGGAAAACAAGAGGAAAAAAACCAAGACAAACAGAAAAGGAGTGGGGGAAGAACTGGTTTGGTATTTTAAGGAAATGCCAAAGTATCACATTCCCCCTTTGCTTTCTCAGTGAAGAAAGATTTTGGCACTGGCATGGATTTTTAGGCAAATTACTTTTACTGCATTCTCTAAATTATAAAGCAAATGTTTGTGTGTGAATCATTTGCTTGCTGTTAGAGGGTTTTCTTCATACCTTAATATTAGCAAATTGCCTTTTCAACGTTTTCCAGATACCTTTTTTTAGGTAATATACACACACCTAGTTGACATTTGTCATTTTCTTCCAGATGACACTGTAAGCAATAGCCCAGCTAGTAGTTCTCTAGCCATCATAACAAATAAACATCATGCAATATAGTATATTTCAGTGTGGCATGAGATTTCCCAACAGACTATGTCATCATAAAATGAACTACATCACCATGCTCTCGACTACTTGCTGGCTAAACCAGTATTTTTATACTTTCAGTAAAGAAAAGAATACAGTAAACAAGGACAGGCCTGGCTAAACAGATTGTAATAGTAGCGTTAACACACTTTTTCATACCCAAGGCATATTAATTCATTGCAGGAAGAAAAGAGTTGAATATTTTTAATGCAATGATTGAAGAGAAAATGATTATTTTTATTGCGCAGTCAATGACACATTAGCTCTCTCATCACTGAGAGATGGAATAGCTTGGCCAGTACAGAACAACATACGCAATATTAAGGTGATACAAGTCTGACTTTCACAGAGTTGCTTCTTGCCTATTTACACACATTAATTAGGCACACAACATTAATTTTGAGATCTACTAAATCAACTGAAATACTAAATTAAGGACTCTGAATACAAGGTAGCTCAAATGCGAAGGTCAGATTTTGTTGCTTCTGTTGACATAAATTTTGCTAGAAAATTGTACTGTGTTCCAAAACATGTTTGTACAGAGACAGTATTTATGTTTTGAAGCTGCACATTGCTCTGGCACCCTTTGACATTTGATTCAGGCATTTTTAGAGTAGATTTAAATACTGTTTCTCTCCCTCCTAATATCTCAGTAAATCTGATGCCGCTACGTTTCTTACTCAAGTGAAACGCTAAGAGCCTTTTGACGTCATGTAAACGACAAAGTAGATGTTTTGGTGGTTACCACTGTGATTCAAAATAATATGAGCAAGCTTTTCCACATAGGCTTAAGTGAGTACCCATCTCATTTTCTTGAGTTGGTGACCAAATGAGTTAAACATCTTTAGATGCTGTCAGATTCCACATCTGGAGAGGGCAACATCCAGCCCATTATGGCTATAGCATCAACACTGAGCATTAGTTATACCAGAAATTCAGGAAGAGCAGGATTAGGCCTTCCATATATGCCATGCACATTATGCATCATACACTGTCCCTCTCTTTACCTGCAGGGCAACAGTTGGTTTAAAAAATTTGTTTGCAGTACAAGGAATTGAAATACATGGCATAATGCAGTGATTAAAGGAGGAAAAGGCTATTACAGCTATATTTCTTAGTAACTAGAAAGTGTTAATTACAGTGATAGTCCTTTTTCCAATATGATATTTAACAATTTTAGTAAATAATCCTCATAGAAATATTCACGTTTGTATTCTTAAATGCCGATATGAAATTCTTCAGTAATGCAAAAGTGTAAAGCTTTTAAAACAGAGTTTAATTTTATTACACACCCAATAGAATTTAAAATCTTTTCATGAACAGTTGAATGGGAAAAATATCCTGGAAATTCTTTGCAAGAATTTAGTTAGAAGTCATGTCAGGTTTAACTAAGATGGCATTCTCTAATTTCCTTGTCAGCCACCACGCTTGGTCTTCTGCTTCTTGTCAGTTGTTTGTAATGAAGGTCGCTTAAGTACATGTTACTGCCTCTGTTAAACTGAGAGGGTGGAATAGTAAATACAATATTTAAGGCATTTTGTTTAAGCTTCTACATCTCCTAAGAAATGAGGCACTGTTGTGTTGATCTGTGGTGTTGATTCCTACTTGTTTTTTTAAAATGATACCAATCACATGTAAATTTTGTTGCACCTCAGATTTCTTTTAACTAGAAAGATCAACTTTATTATTATTGCTATTCTAATTCATCTCTAAGTGTTTGAGTCTTTTGTAGGCAACACTAATCCTCTGAAGCTGGGAACTAAGTTTTCTTAATGTGACATGTTAATGCCAATATAATAGCACTGACAGTAGGGAGCCTCGATTCATGTTCTTGTAGAGATTAACAAGGATTTAAAGTACTTTTTCAAGAGAGAGATAATTATTACTATTTTCAATGTTCTTTTATATCTTAATTGTTTACCAAAGGACCCTAGGTACCACCGAGGCACGTCACAGTATTCGTGGTAAATCCTCTAAGTCACCCTTTGTACATAATATCTCCAACCTCAAAAGAAGCAACCCAAAATGTATGCTTCAACACTAGTGACCAGCTCTTCACATCTCCCTGGTAGATTCACTAGGAAGTCAATATCTTATAAAACTCTGATGTTGACCAGTATAAGTATCTACCAGGTAATTTGTCCCAAACTGCATACCCCTTTAACTGTCAGATACGCTGTTTATGCTGGTTTTCAGCCCTTTATGTGCAGGCTCAGCTGCCTGTTTCTCAGGTGCAGGGAAGGTTCCTGTGAACGTAAATGCATCTGTTTCAGAGGCATGTGTTAACTCACACTTACATCCAGCAAATACATCTTGTCCCTCTCTCATTGCTCACAATGGAGTTGCACTTAGACAAGGCATTTTTTCCTGCTATAAAAATCAGACTTGTTTTTGTTTCTTAGCAAGAGTCTTCTTACATGTGCTTCTACCTGCTGAGGCCTTGCGATCCGAGAGCCCTTTGCCAGGGTGTATTTCTGCACGCTTAAAAGCAGGAACAAAAAACTCCCCCAAACTTCCTGCATATCCATCTCTATGCAAGTTGCAATAATGCACACGGGCTTTGCATTTTGATGCGTTGTTAGAGAAAGGAGCATGTGTTTGAAGAGTATGAAAGAGTCTTACATATCATTTAACAGTTTTTATTGCATCCAACTATGCTTCCACGCAAATGGGCACGGCCCTTTTGTTTATGAAAAGCTTTATTAGTTTCCATGACTCTCAGAGTGGAAGCAGAGAACGGCACAAAGAGCATGGGACCAAATGAGCGGGAAAGTATCAGTGTTTCCCTGGAGGAAGGCGGGTGTGCACTATTGCTTCATGCTAGGTACAGACCTGTTTTGCTTCAGGTCCTCCTGAAGCCAAAGGAACTTACTCAAGAAAAGAGAAGGTACTAATATATTTTATTGACTCCGGGCCTTTGTGTGGGTATGTGACTGCGTTGCTAACTGTACCTTGGCAGTTCTTCAGGTGTGTATGTTCTAAGAGGGAGAATATTCCTCCTGCCCAGGCTGTATTGCCTTCTCTGGAGTGGCAGGCACCGCAGAAATGCATGAAGAGGAAAAGTCCTGTATTTCCTGAGCACTGAATTGTAGTTCTTGATGGCGTCAAGGGTAGATTGCAAGCCAGTATATATAGTCTGTCCATAGAAGGAGATATATGTTTTACTTTTCTTGTGAATTGTCACCTGTAGGTTTATAACTGGTTGAAACTGATTTTTCACATATACGACTCATTATTTAAATACATTGAAGTATTTGTAAGGAACCTTCGTTTAAGTTATTCCTCAAAAACAAGATATATGATACTGCAGCTGCCAAACCCTAGATCTCAAAAATTATGAACAAGGTTTAAACCACCCCCCCCCACCCCGCCTTGAGATTATGATAGTAGCAAGAATGAGAAATTTTTACTGGGTTTTTTTTATATGTGAGTTTTTTTGCAGGACACCTGTTCCTTGCCTTAAAGTGTTTTTTTATTATTATTACTATTTTTCTTTTTTAAAATTTGTTTCCTCTTTCATCTAAAAAAAAAGTTCTGTTTCTTGATGTTGCATAGATTTAAATCTGCATAGTGTTCTTGTCAAGATATATACTGCAAAAGATTGGTTGTTAATATTTATCTTTCTAAGAATCTTGTACAGGATATGAAAAAAAACAGAAAACTCAAGAAATGCAGCCTGAGAATTAAGTTGTTCATACAATTTTAACAAGAAATTGAACATTTAATTGGCAGTACAGTAACCCCAGTTTTACGGTAGAGGTAGAAGCTAACCAGTATGTGTGTGCTGTCCTGAATATTACATTGCTGTAGTATTTGAAAGTGAAGCCCTTGAACACAGGTCACAGATGAAAGGGTTTTTTTATGCACTTTGAGCACAAAACTCAGTACCAGGTGATGTAAACTCATGCCCTTGTATTCTTTACCTGAACAGAAGGAAATAATTAGGGAATAATGCTGGTTCTTAATGCTTTTTTTTTAGCCCTGTCATCTGTTAGTTCTTACTACTGGGTGAACAAGTAATCCCATAGATTTTAAAAAATGCTTTACTTGAGTAAAAAATATCAGGGGCCATTGAAATTTGCAGCTTTCATCTTCCTTCACTGGTTTTATGTGATTTGTCACAAGGAAATTGTATTACTGCACATTAACACCATGTCAAAATAATGGTCACAGCTTAGGTTTAAATTTCAGTCAGAACATCTGGACTGCAGCCTTGGAATACAGCATGAAACAGGAAACATTTGCCTTGAAGTCTTCTAAAACGTGTTTCTTAGGCAAGATAAATTAAAGCAAAAGAAAAAAAAGATCAGTAGGGTAAATATATATCACGATTCTAGTGCAAAACACTTAAAGGAGTTATTTTATATAACTCAGAAACTATTCCTTTGTCAGCAACCAAGAAGGTCTGATTTCTAGAAAACAGTACATTTCAGTTCTTAGGAATCTTATGAGTTAGGAAGTTACAAAACTGCTAGCACCTTAATACTTGAGGGCTTTATAAAAACGCCTTCTGAGATCCAGAGGGGGTTTTGTGTGGTTACTGATAGGATTTAGGGATAGAAGAAATGTGTAGCTTCTGTAGAGTCGTGGTACAGCTGTTTTCAAGCCTACAGACCTTTTCTACTGTCTTGCCTATCCTTTTGGGTTTTTTGCAGCCTGTCCTTGTAGTAAAGCATCCCTGCTATGAATAGTAGGTGAAAGCTTACCCTTTCTTATCTCTTAGAAAAAGGAATCTAGGGCTATTCATGATATCTAGCAGCATGCAGAAAATTTGTTGGACCCTAGTTTAAAAAGTTTGTATCAGAACTAATTTCCAGTTGTCTTCTCCTACAAAATGTACCTGTAGCCCATTCTGGTTGGAAGGGTCATGTAGAAACTTTTTGCAGGGATTCTCAGGAGCACATGGGGATGTGATGATTTCAAGGGAAGTGGTGTTTTATTGGAGCTGATGAGCTTGTCCCAGTTTTTAGTGGAGTTTTTATCTCTACAAAACAATGAGTGCATTGCAGGGGGTTGTTTACTAGTTATAATATTAGTTATATATTTGTCTCTAAATGCACCTACTTAGAAGAGGCTTAATCTTGTATTAGCTTGATGACAACTACCAAACTAGTTGTTGCTGTAACTTTGCAAATAGTTACCTGTTTTACAGGGAACTGCTTCTACTTGATGAGGAAATTGAAATGTTTTATAAAAGCATATCTCTCAGACTTGTAAGACACTATATTTTACACTGTTAATAGTTAAGAGATGGATTAACTGTGAAGTCAATGGTCTTTTAAATTGTGCTTTAGCCCGCTGTGTCCTGTTGAAAGGCATATGCTCTTTTGTCCGATTAAAATCTTATTAAACCCTCCATTGGTAACATGAAAACATCTGTATTATCACTGATTTTTGCAAAATCCCTAGTGGTTAGAGTGATTAATTGATTTTTTTTTTTTAATTTAATTTTTACTACAGCACTCCATTTTAGGATTACAGCTAGCTTCTGACTGCAAGCCTGGCAACAAAACAAAGGAACAAATGCCTGTCACTAATCAGAAAACAGTGCTTAGTAATAAATCACAATTGTCAAGCAAGGACTCTTTTGAGACAATAGCGGAAAACTAATTGCATGTAAGGTACCTGCCACAGGCAAATCTTGCAGGAAGCCTACCTCACTCTACATTGTGCTATTATATTATCTGTAGGTGTCTGTTAGTAAGATGTTATATCTTAAGTCACATATAGACTGATCCAGCTTCAAAAATCCCTTTACCTGATGCATATCCCATGTGAATGGCACTGTCTTCCTCCTGCTCTGTGCCTGTGCTTTTACAGGAAAGTGCAAGTATCTTCACATTATGCATTTTATAGACTTGTAAAAAAAGCAGATCTATCAAACAAACTAGCACAATTGTTTGTATAGCATGGATCCCACAACCCTTGTCTGATTTTCAAGAAGCTTCTGAGCAGAGTATTTTTTGTAGGCAAAGGTTTTAGATGCTATATTGTGTAAAGAACATGTACTTGATGATACTCAAAGCAGAAAAATATGTCACTGCTTTTATAATGATACAGAATATTTTAGGGATATTTTTTTGACCTGAGCATTCTGTAAATGTAAGTACTGAGTGCTGGCTATTTAAATGTAAATATACATTAGTTATCTACTGATTGTTGATGTTGTCACGGGATTCTCATCCAGCGTATAAGGAAGTTTAATCTTATTGGTAATAGTAAGGTTTCTTAAAATTATAGCAGAGCAGGTAGAAAGACCTCTCTAAGGTGCAATTCTTATCGAATCAAGACCTTTGTTAACTGATCTAATGGAAATGGAGTAGAATTATATCTGTGATGACTTTCCTTTGACACAGAATAGGGCACTAATTTAAAACACTGGGTGGTAAAACACTATAGCATGAGGGCATGCTAATTTCTGAGATTGGAATTTGTTAGATTTTGTTTATATTCATCCCCCAACCTAACCATTTGTGAGATTGAGCTGTTTGAAATTTTATGCTGTTTATGAGATCACCGGGGTCCAAATAATGTTCATACTCTAGGAAGATTGATGCAAATAAGTGCATGTTTGAAGAATGAAACAAGGTACCACAAAATCTTGAGAAAATAGCACCACATTTATTTGCAAGTAGATATGTTTGTGAGATTGTATCTGTTATATAAGGGCACGTTGGAGGAGCACTCGATACGTTGAATATCTCTTGATTGTCTTGTCGTGCCAGGTAAAGAGGTTTTAAATATGGAAGGGATAGTAAACTACTACCAAGCATTTACTTTATAAGCATGCTTGTTTGATTGTAGTAATAATGAATGTTAGCTTTCCCTCTTAATTTCTGCTCAGCTAAATCTATGATTAAAAAACCAAACACAAATTAGTGTTACTGACCAGAAACAAACCTAGAAAAAGTGACATGCATTAAATGGGCTTTATCTAATCTCCATCCATGCCTGTGATCAGCAGGTCACCTAGGTGCACAGACATACTTTTTTTGCCCCAGAGTTTCTTCACTTCTGGGGATTACTCTGAATGCAGTTCCCCTTTCAGATTCTTCTGAAACCAGCAGCCCCTCTCAAGGCTTTCTCTGACAGTGATGTTGCTCTGAAGTACCTCTTTCCAGCTGCAGGGGCAAATCTTGTAGAGATTTGTAGTGACATTAAATGTAGAAACACTAAAATTGGTGGAATGGACAATAAAGGGGAATGTCTGGATGTGGAAGCAAGAGAAGGAAGAGAAGAAAGGCTTTCAGAGTGGCAGGTGCTGGTGACACTAGGTTAACCACATTATGAAGATCACAGCATATCTGCATGCAAATTCTGGTGACACCCACTCTGGGAAAGCACAGAAGAGCTTAAGACAGACAGCCCTCACCCAGACTAGAAGAGACTCAAGCCATTAAGAAATAATGGCAAAAAGATAGAGAACAGAGTTGGAGACCTTATATACCCACATCAGGAGACTAAAGGAAACTCACAGAAGTTGAAGAGGACAGATGCACAGATTCTCTTAATCATTATTAGATCAAAAATGAGCTTGCAGTCTCCTGGCTAGGAAAACACGAGTTGTAATGAAGACTTGATAGCCAGATTCCCTTGCCCTCCTATGTTATTACAAGAAATTCTGGCCAAACCACTGAGTACATATGTCTCGTGCCTGAATGCTGAACAGTCTGCTTGGACGTAAGTATATGAGGGCTTGGCTGTGTGAGAAAAACTTGTTTTGCTTAAAATAAAATCACTTTCTCCTCCCACCACTGATTGCACTGAACATTGCTATATGTTTGCATTAATGTTGCAGCATGTTTTCCTTCACTGTGAAAGTGATTTTCCTTTTTTTTAAAGCCTGTGAATATCATTGCTTGAAATAGAAGGTCAGTAGGATAGAACCCAGCAGACTGGTTGGCGCTGCGTGCCTGCATGGATGGTTGTCTTTCCTCCTTTGCCACGTGGGGTGGGTTCCACAAGATACCTGGGCAAGATGCAGGTCACGGCGAGCAGAAGGTGAATCACTGGGAATGATTCTAAAGGAGTAAGCCAAGGAATTAACACTTGCGTATATCAACTGGGTAGGAAAAGTATGTAGATAAAACCAGCTATTCAGTGAATGAAACAATATAATGAATAATGACATCTGAGTGTTTTGAAGGAGAATGTGGGCTATAGATTTGGGGTCAAGTTTAGAAAATGCTCGTATTTCAGCATCCCTTCAACCAAACAGGTATAACACGGATCCTTACCTTAAGATGACTGTGGAGGTTTGTGTTGCTAAATAGAGTCCAGTTGTGAAGCCTAGCGTGTGTTTTTGTTGTGGGTTTTCAAAGAGAAGCCTGAAAAAAAGAGAAATAGTATTTTCTTTACAAGAAAATGTGAATAACAGAGCTATAACTCTCTTGTAGGAGGAGAGGAAAAAATGTATTTTTTCCTCATATGAAAATAGTTTGACCTTCCTGACCCTATGGCTATAAGGCCCCTTTGAGCATGAAGAAATTATAAACTCCTGTCGCAGTGCATCAGCTTAGAAATGTACAGAGGGACTTTGTTCAGCATCTGTCATTAGAAGGTAATAGATGAAATGGAGTCTTAAAAAGGGAAGCATTTTATGCGAATAGCATCTATATCCTTCCATCACACACATCTACAATAAAGAGCTCCTAAAACGTCCTAGAAGTCAATGGTTAGCAACACAGCCTAAAGTCTTCTCTCTTCAATTTATTTATATTTCACCTTTCTACCTACGTAAGGTTAACGGAAAGACACTTATGCAAACTTTTACAACTAGTCTTTCTTATTTTAAGTGTAATCCATTCATAGGTAGTTTAAATCAATGTCAGGGCTATGTTGGGTGAGTACTTTTAAAACCCACATAGGCTTTCCAAAATACTTAAACTTGCTAGATTTTGTAAAGCTGAGATTCTCTCCTCTATAAGCGCCTAGATATACTCATGTTAAAAAATATTCTTCCACTCCAGGAAAAATGCATATGCACAAATTTAACTTTAAACATTTAAATTAACATATATTTAAAATGGAAGCTATGCTGAAGTGTTTTGTTGGGTCTGGCACACAGATTGTAGTCAAACCAGGTACTACATGTATTGCAGTGATAACAAGAAGGGTGAAGGTGTGTTAGAATTGTTACTAAACAACATTCCCGTGAGCACCAGGACTAACAACCTGATTTTCATCAGTTTTGTAGGTTGTGAATGTGCAGCAGTGCCAGATCGCTGCCTTGTTACGTGTGCTGTATTTACTACATACTTCTGCTAAAACATCTCATGGTTCGGTTTTCTTCCCACTGTACGTTCACAGAACAACAACTGACAAGTAAATTGATTTTCTTGATTGTAAGCAATAGAATCATCGCTACCCTATGAATGGCATTTTCCTGTCTCTCTAGAGGCTGCTCTGTATATGGAGAGAGGAGATAAAGGGCATACCGTAAATTATTTCTGCACAAGCAAGGATGAGCAAATGGTAATTCACACTAAATAGAACTGCTGTGTCCTCTGTGCATGAGGGACCAAAACCCTCTCATAGGTATACAGGCAGACAACAGAACTGCAGTAAGCCTAGTTAACTTAGAGAAGTTTTTAAAAACTAGGCTGAAAACAGTTCAGGGGAAGCTATTGAGGAGTTCTGAAAGTCAGGTCTTTTATGTCAAGGAACCTAACTTTTAAGAGTGATACTCTGACTGAGGAGGACTTTACTGGTAGGAAGAGAATGTAAGACTATCACTAGAATAATTTATGTCCTCCAAGCCCTTCTAGATATTGAAAGTTAGACTCATAATAAATGCTTTCCTGAATATAGATGAAAATAAGCATGAGCTTTTGTGCTTTCTCAACCCGAGGCTCAAAGCGGAAAACGGTTGTTCACAATGCCAACAAAACTTTGCTGAGAACATACACGTGACTGGGAACTTCAGATTTATTTTGCTATATCACGTTTTGTAAGAAGCAGTACTCTGTTTTCGTAATAAGAAGTTTCAGAATTACTAGGGAGTTTATGGGCTGGACCTCTGCTAAAAACGTCATTATGAAGAAATACACAGAGAAATGATGGTGGATAGAGCTGGATGGCTATCAAGGTCTGTCCCAATCCAATGTCGGGGAAGGTTTTGATATGATCCCAAGTGCGAGATTAAGACACAAACAAGGTCAAATGCCGTATACCTAAAAGAGTTTATTATCAAAAGTGTCAAAAGTAGAAAATAGTAGCGATAGGACAGAATGGAAGAAAAAGGCAGAAATCAAGCAAGGAATTGGGATAGAGTTGCAAGGATAGTCACCACCATGGATCCAGCAGCGCCTTGTTGGTCCTCAGTCTTCAATTCTTTGGTGATGGGGGGGTGCCCCCATGGCTTGTCTCCATGGTTTTTATAGGGCATAGTCCGATACATGCACATACGTACTGTTCATGCACTGCAGGTTTCATCTATCACGTGACCTTCGCGTGATCAACACCAGAAAACCAGTAGGTATCTCAAAGATTCCAGACAATGGTAGTCTCCCCATTCTTGCATGCTTCGCTGGCTCCAGCCCGGTCTCCTCCCTGGATGCCTCAATGGCCTTATCAGCCAGAGGAGTATCCTGCTTGACAAGCCATCCCAGAGACAAATGGAAACAGTTCACAGTTCAATCTCTCACAGCAAACAAACTTTGAGACAAATGGCTCCAGGTGCCAGTTCAGATCTCCTCTTCTGGATGCCTCAATGGCCTTATCGGCCAGAGGAGTATTCTGCTTAACAATCGTTGAGACAAATGGCTCCAGAGGCCAAGTCAGCCTCTCACAAGGTCGATTACGAATGGCTTTTGGTGATTTTTATATCAACTTTATATATCACTTTTTACCATACATTTAAGTTTCATTCATATAAATGTTTATGAGAAAATGAATGAATGTTTATGAGAAATAAACTGAGATTGATCAGTAGCATTCAATAATAACCCTCAGATATCAGTGTTGACTTGATATAGATAAATCTGAAACTTATGTATTGAACAACTCCTGTGGAACTTTTCGGCTCTCGGCTCACCTGGCTTAAAGCTTTGAACATTAAACTTCTGTGCTTTTACAATCCAGGCACAGTCTGCCAGAAATACAGGAAAAATTCTCCCCCAAATCTATGAGATCTCAGGAAATTCACTCACTCTAGAAGGCTCTAAAAGGCTCTTCAGGCTCAATGAATTAGTATTTCCTAATGATTTTTTCATTTCACAATTCTACTTGTAGAATGAATATTACTGCATCTGGTGTGCTGCACTGTAGAGAAGGACGTGATCCTGAAGTTTAATCTGTTTTATCGGATTAAGGAACTTGATCTTCATTTGAAACCTAATTCCATACTTGCATACCTGAGGATTTGGAAGTGTTGCTGGGGAGGTGTTTTTGCAGTAGGAAAAGTGACGGAGACTGTCAATAAGCAGTCATTGTAGCTTGTCAAATTGCTTGCACTAAGAAGTTGAATGCTGAATATGGAGGGGTTTAACAGCAAGTAGACAGCTCCATGAAGGACAATAATTTTTTCACTAATTTTATGGTAGTCTTTTTAGTAGAATTAAAGATCTTTGATTAAATTGGCCTACATGTAGGAAATGAGTGCTATACATCAGAATAATAATGGAAATTCTTGAAACTTACCCCATTTGTGTTTGCCTGTGTCTATGGTGTGAGAGACCTTTGTGTTTCACAGATGTGACAGAATCAAAGATTTCTCAGAATAAGCTTCATCTTCCTCCATAAATCACTCTGATCTACAGATTTATGTCATGGCTTGTTACATGCATTTATAATCTTCTACCCTACAAGTAGCATCAGTGATATTTTAGAATAATTGCTGAAAAAGAAATTCATAGCCCTTGGCATGTGCTCCAGCAATGTCCATTCTTCTTGTAGTGATTGTTGAGTAGAAATCTGTCATATCTGTGTAACCAGAACTCATTTGCTCTATGAAGTTACACTTCATGGAGGTTTTTTTTTATGAAATAAGAGAGAACTGGACAAGCCTCCAGTTTGAAAAAAGAAAGTATAAGATGGACAAAAAGAAGATGAAAAGTCTAAGTATACATCAGAGAAATTCTGAGGCACATGTTTGGTATGTATATATCTACAGTGGAAAGATCCAGGACTCTTCATGTGAAACCCCTGTTGTTGGCATTACCACTTAGTTTGTCATTGAGTATCCCTTTCATCTGTAGCTTTGAAATGTTGGAGGTATTTGATACCTGATCACCCTAGGGTGAAAAGGATTTCAGTGTGGAAAAAGGGGATGATACATCCACGGCTAAGAACCTGCGAGCTCTTGATGTTTGCAGAACTTCGGAGTCTGCAGCAATGCTTTTTCACAGAGGCCGAAGAAACTTTGCAGAGTACATTTCTTTATCCAGTATAGCATTTTGCAGGTATCTTTGTTAGGAGAATCTACCTACTCTTCCTCTCTGTATGCCTGCTCTGAATACTCTTGTCTGTGCTCTGCACAACAATTTTAGACCAGTACTTCACAGTCTGGCTAGATTACTTCAGGCAAAGAAGACACTATCCTTGAGCAGCAAATTAAGGAAGCAGTATAATGAATCTCCTGTCCTATATTGTGGAGGATAAAATGGGAGGTAGTTAGGAGGATTTAATTCCCTTGTATATGTAAAGAGCTTCAAGCTCTTCAGCAGGGAGTCCCACAGCTGTGCAATTTTCTATACTGATGGTAACTTCATAGAAAAAAAAAAATATTGTGTGGGCCTAAAGGCTGTCTCCTGTGCTTTATTCCCTGAGAGATTAGGTGGTAGTGATGGTTGGGATACTAGGGAGCTTCCCACTCAGAATAAGTGGCAAAAAGACCCCTACAGCTCTGTTTGTAGGATTGTGAATTTCATTCAAGGGAGTGGGAAAAAGGAAAGAGGAGGGGTATGTGCTATATGGGATGCTGTATGATGAGACGGTATATGATTTCTCTGTTCCTTCTTTTCTGAGTCTGGAGTAAATACAGGATACTTGAACTAGCAGCTTAGCCTCAGGGCTTCAATTAACTCCACTCCTTTGATTTCACTCCAGCTGTGGCTTACTGCTCATTGGCCTTCCCTTGAAAGAGGTCCCTCCTGGGACCTGAACAGTGTGGAAAGTGTCTGTGTGAGACTATTGGAGGCAGAAGGCGGTGGACCTTTGTATATCAGGATATCTAACCAGTCAGGCCTGGACAAAGTCTGGAAAGATTTAATTGCATAAAAAAAAGACAACAGAAAACATACCCTCCAGAGCAGCTGAGGTTATTGAGGCACAAGTTTCTATGTCCTTCTTCATTCAGAGAGTTTTCCTCTGACGCCAGGGTATTGATTACTCATCACTTTCTTCATCTGTCAAGAAGTGGTTGCTTTCACAGTCGTGTGAGCCAATGCCAGAGATCCCTGTGCCTTGTTGTGCCCAAAATGGCTACAAAGTGGTCTTGGGTACCCACCATTGTTACTGTGATGGTAGCCAAGTGACTACTTTATTGTGTGTCACAGAGACAGAGGTCACACTTTGCTGTTTCCTGATGCTAAATTGCATTATACAGCAGTCAGCTGGAAATCACTCCTCAGTGTTCAGGTTTCCTAGGATGCCTACAAACACAGGAGGCAGCTGATGTGTTATGACTGTTTATTACTTGAATCTCAAATGTCTCACCATTTGCTCTTTCCATTTTTTTTGCAGGATCCACCCAAGTTTTTGATTTTCAACTGTAGACTGTACATCACATATGAGACCTTTCTATTTATGTATTTTTATCATGCCTGTTGTGGGGGAACCCATGCTTCTTGACCGAAAAAGACATAACTGATTTGTTAAGGCTTGTGAGTACTATTGGGATACATAGAAAGGTTTCCTTGTGCTATTTCTGTGAGCTGTTTTTGTAACTGAGCTGTTGATAGTCATCAAATAAGAATTTGAATCTGTGAGGTACTTTACCTAGTACTTTCTTTCACACACTGACAAATGTGAGAGACTAAGATGTGTTACACAGCAAACAATTACTTTTCATCCCCTGTGTATTTCCATATATCTTTAAGTAACATGTACTACTCATATGTAAAGATATATCCAGATATTATCACTGTCTCCAAAAGCTGCTGCTTTTTCTGTGTCATTCTTTCAGAAGTGCAACATTCTGGCTAGAAGTGCTTTTATTGAAGAAATTCACTCATTGCTTTTTTTCAACACTCATTGATTTTTTTAACAAATGGCAGGGTGATACTGTGTGGCAGACGACTCGAGGCTGTTAGTTCAAATCCAAATTTGTAGCTGCTTGATTCATAGATCATCCTGAGCTGAACTGAGAGATTTTTACCTTCTGTACCAGCCTTCTGTAGGATAAGTAACCCCATTTCTTTTGTTTTCTCCTCCTTTCGTACTCTTCCAGTTGCTTGCCTTGTTCTTCACGAGACCTCCTCCAGCCCTTCTGCTTCCTTCTGACAATTCTCCTTAGGCCTTTCCGAGGCTGAGCAGAAGGGATCAAGCGCTTTGCAGGTCTGGCTGCCTGTTCTCTTCGCTGTATACGTCAATGGAAAACGTTAGTAAGAACTGAATGAAACTGAACTGTACTGTATTATTTGTTCTTCTTAACACTTTATTCATGACAGTTACTGGTAAATTCTGGGATTGGGAAATACCACTTCACACTGATACAATGTAAGAAAAGTTGTGCAGTATGTGATTTCATATAATAACGTTACGTTATAAATTTTTGTCAAGCAAATTATGACAAATTCAGTGTTCTGTAGGAGGTTTCCATGTTTAAGCAGCTTCATAAGTCAGCATCTGATCAATAGCAGTAACTAATGGCCCCTAATTCTCCACTGGTGACAAGCAAGTCTGGTCGTGGTTGGAAGGCATATGTTAGGTATTAACATTTAAGATGGCGTTTTACCACTTCAGATTGTAATACAGAGTAATTACTATTGCATGTAGTGTGTCAGAATGTTAAATTTCTTTCAGGAAAATGTAAGGTCAGCTCTTTGATGTCAAACATTTCTTTGGAGTCTGTAAATATCAAGTAGTTAGGAAAATAAATCTAATGGAAATACATTTAGAAAAAATATATCCTTACTGGGGTATTTCTTGTCGTAGCAGGTCATCTTGTAAATTTTGGTTGAGCGCTAACCTGCAAATAGACCCCACCTAACCTCTGTAAAAGCCATTTTACATTTTTTTCTCGGTATTTTATTGGGTAGGACATCTGGAACATTTGTCTTTATCGTGTAGTTGGTCTTAGCTTAAAAATAATTATTTTTGAGTTTGAGCTGAACTGAATTATCCATTTTTCTATTAAAGGATATTGGAAAAAGAAGAAAATACATGCAACTGCTTTTGTTTCAGAACACCAGAGGAGGATATTTGCATTTGCAGAGTGCCATTGAATGTTGTGAAAAACTCACTGGAGAACCAGTGTGTAGAATTGTCCCATGATCTTGATTCAATCCCATATGGGTCATTGATAATGTGGTGGGGTTTTATTTAAGTGGTCATGTGTATGGTGTATCCATTATAATTGGAAGTTTTAAAAATGGCTGTCAGGAGAGGGCATACGTGCCACAATATTTTGAGAGATTTCAGATGTTACAGAAAGGATTTTGCCTGGTTGTCAAGCAGAAGAAACTCGAGTGTCTATTACTTTTTTTTCTCTTCACTATTGCAGTGCAATAAAAGGGCTGAAATGGCACTGGGCTGGCAGTTTTAGGATATTTCCCTCCCATTTTTACAAAGTTGAAGGAACCAGTATTTCTGATTTATCAGTTAAAATTTACAGAAACTTCTCCTGGTTACATGCAAGTTTGTGACACTGGAAATTCACCATCACTGGCTAGTGCCTCTGGGACTTGCTGATAATTTTGGAAGTGAATTCTTGCTATACTGCTCCTTTATTTCACTCTCGCTTTTTAAATATTCTTTACATAAGTGTCCACATCTGGCAATTGCTGCCCTTTGAAAATGTGCTTCTCAGGAGCTCTGAAGCATTCCCATCCCACCATTTATGGCCAGAAAGAGATCTCCCCAAATATTTTTTTGCTATAAAACCCTACTTCCTTGGAAAATGTTTAGAATTACATTACAGTGAGCTCATTTAGAATTACTGTACTAAATGAGCTCAATTAAAGTTTCACATAAATATCCCTCCGTCTTTTTATGCCCCACTGTTGTTTTTATCTCTGTGTGTACTGTTTGTCATATAATCTGATTGGCTACATGTTAAAAAATATTCTTTTAATTGCATTTGTTCTCCTTTGTATACTGAAGTTCATACTAACTAGTCATGATGGTCCCACTGGACTTAAAATTTATGGCACCATAACTGATACTGTCATCACTGATTATCTCTCTCTGCTAACAACTGGTATTTCTCATTCTTGATGGTAGTTTAAAAAAAAAAAGTTCAAAGCTTAAAAAAAGCCAATCTGCTTGACTGAAAATAAATCTTATTGGCATAAGGTTTAAAGACTTATACCAATTTTTAAAAAATATCAAATATTTACCTGTCCTCTTTTTTCATCTTGTATTCCTTCTAAAATATGTTGATAAAAAATAGTTTCATAAAGTAGTTTATACCTCTTGTCAAAAAGGTAAGCATTCAGTTGTGATCCAGGACAATACCCAATGATCTTAATGTATTTCATAGAAAGAGTCAGCATCATTCCCTCCGATAGATGGTAGTTAATGTGCTCATGAACATCCATTCACGTACAATATAGCTTCTTTTACTGCTCCCTTTTCCTAGCTTCCAGCTATCTAATTAATTTGATAATGTAAGATTTGACAGGTGGTTTTAATTTTCTGGACCACTGAGGGGGAGACATGAGATTACAGTCAGGGAATACAAATATCACCAAGATATTTATTTTAATATGATTGTTTTGGTTAGGGTTTTTTTTTTTCAAATATGTAGGGATATTTTACTGGCTTGGAACAAATAGGGGCAAGGGATTTAAGCTATTTGTAGAGTCAGGATGTCTGATTAGTAGGACAAGAATGTGTTTTCAAACGATTCATTTTCCTGTGTAATTTTCCTGTCTTACTATTTTTGCTGTAAAAATATTTTTCGAAGGACAAGTATCACGCTGGAGTACTTTTTGATACACTAGCAAGAGTCTTGCAAGGTGGAGACCTTTGTGTTAATAGACATTTCTCTGAAGAGGGAGGGGACTTAAGAACTTTAAAAATGATACCTAAATAGTACAACAGTTACAGAAATGCTAACACCTAGTTAAAAGAAATGCTAACCTCTCTCCCACCCATGATAGTGTCATAATTTTTGCCTGGATGTCCTTGAATATCTTACGTTGCTGGAATGAAAAACTGGATAGTTCTACCTGGTTTGCTCTCACTGATGTAATAGTAGATTGTCTTGCAGTTGTAGACGAGTTTTAACTAAAATGTGCATGAGAGGCAAGGAAGTATTTTCTACTCGCTGATAGAAAATTGAGACATGGCATAGATCAAGTGGCAGTCTCACAAAATGTAAGTGTTGGGGGGAAGTTTTGGGTGAAAGGCTCCTAAAGTCAGATCTCTTGATTTCTAATGTATTTCACTATTCACTAAGCCATCTTTCTCTCCCCGGTATATCCCTGCTCTAAGGCAGAACTCAAGAATGCTATATTTTATCCAATTCTATATCACTTATGGAAACCTAGATTCAAAATTACTTGATAAGCAGATGTTTCTGAAGCAGCCTTGTCTGTATTCCAGTCTTCTGTACATAGGTAGAGGTCATGTGTAGTAAACTACATAGCTTCTGACTAAAGTAAAAAGAATTATGAGGGAAACACTACTTGTAGAAAGCAGCAGAGTATTAAAAAGGAAAAGAATTGACAGCAACATTCATATAAGGTTTTTATTCACCAGTGTTGTCCCTTGATTGGTGACCTGGTTTCCTACCCACTGCATGTAGATGTTTGAGTACCCCAGCCTCAGATAACCTTGGAAACTCTTGGTCAGTCCTAGCCTTGTGAGGGAGGGAGGCAGCAGTCCTGGAGCAGATTATTTCTTATGAAGACTTAAGGAGTCAGTCAGGTGGAGGAGTGGTGCCTTGCTAAGCACTGTCACGAGAAAATGCAATGGAAGTTCATTCTCAAAGTTGCAGACTGCTGTATAGGAAATAGGTTGGGAATGTAAAGGATTAGTTAGAGAATGCAAAATCAGCTTTTCTGAGGAGTCCCTTAAAACATAGATCCTTTAGCTGAATCCTAGTGGACAGAAGCTTATGCAATAGTGACCTCCTGATGTCAATAGATAGTTGCATTGGGATCAAGACATCATCCTTCATGGAAGGCTGCAATATCTGCACAAGGAAATTATGTTCAAAGTGATTATAGTATCATTTAGAATCACAGAATGATTTAGGCTGGAAAAGACCATTAAGATCACAGAGTCCAACCATTTACCTAACACTGCCAAGTCCACCACTAAACCATGTCCCTAAGCACCACGTCTACGCATCTTTTAAATACTTCCAGGGATGGTGACTCAATCACTTCCCTGGGCAGCTTGTTCTAATGCTTGACAACCCGCTACATGAAGTAATTTTTCCTAATAGCCAATGTAAACCTCCCCTGGTGCAACTCAAGGCTGTTCCCTCTCGTCCTGTGGTTTGTTACTTGGAAAAAGAGACCAACCCCTACCTCTCTACGACCTCCTTTCAGGTAGTTGTAGAGAGCGATAAGGTCTCCCCTCAGCCTCCTTTTCTCCAGGCTAAACAACCCCAGTTCCCTCAGCCGCTCCTCATAACACTTGTTCTCTAGACCCCTCACCAGCTTTGTTGCTTTTCTTTGGATGCGCTCCTGCACGTGCCAGTGTCTTTCCTGTAGTGAGGGGCTCAAAACTGAACACGGTGTTTGAGGTGCAGCCTCACCATTATGTCTGTTGCAGTTTGGCTAAAGAGACAAGGAGAGCAGTTTTCTCACTCACCTACATTCAATACTGTTGATGGTAAAATACTGCTCCCATAGTTCCATTTTTATCTGACAGCATGTTCAATCTGGTATGAGCATACTGAGCTAAGCTCTTTTCCAAACCAAAAATTCTTTGCTGCTTCCTTGTATGTTGGCCTTGGCTCTACCAGTGCAATGCTTGTGAGCGGCGCAGTGAGGTTATGACCCAGGGAAGGGCTAGGGTCAACACTTATGAGAGTTTGACTATGAGATACAGACAAAGAGGATATGGTGAAGGAAGAAAACTATACCAAGAGATAAGTTAACACCCTCTTCAAGCAAGTCTTATAGAATATTTATAAGTTTGGTTTTGTTACTTGGGCTACTCATGACCTCTGATTGCTTCATCATTTTCTTACGGAATAGCAGCCAGCGTAAAACTCTTGTTTATATCTCTTTAGAATTGTCATCCTAGGAATTTTCTCCTTGTACCATTCATAATGAAGTTCAGAGAGGTCTTAAGTCTGCAAAAGGTGGTGTTTTCTAGGAAATAATTTTTTTGCACACTGAAACTTATTTCAGTATAAGATGCTAGCATTCCTATATAGAGTAATACAGCTAGAATAATATCTAGCATTATTTTGATGAATGAAAGAAAAATGTTCACATTTGAATGGAGGCAATACACTGGGACATAGATAAATGAAGAACTTTTCAAAGGTCTGAAAACAAATATGTTCAGGAGGGGTTTGTTTTCCTTTTTGGGGAAAAACAAATGTTTGCATAATGAAATATCAGTTATTGAAACCAAACCTTTGTTTGGGTAAATTTGATTTAAACAATTGTTTTCAGTTTAAAACATGGCTATTCTGATAATTTTAGAGCTGTTCCCAAGTCATTGGTCCATTTTAAGTATCTTATCACTTTGGAGCAGACAGTTAAAAAAAATGTCTAGAAATTGAAACAAAACACTACAGAATGTCCACTAGTAAATACTTGTATTACCCCGAGTCATTTCCCACTTGGAATTTAGGTTCCTGGTAATTTTTGATATTTCAGGTGATATTCACTATGGTAGCGAAAAAGAAAGCTTAAACTCAGTGAGCTCAGGAAAAATATGTGTCTTTTAATTCTTTTAATATATCTGTCTTTATATATTTAAAAAGGATTTATTTGAAAATACAAGTTTTGGAAAGCCTCAGTGGGTTTGTTGCTCTGTATTGTAAAATTACTTCTTGCAGATAAAGCTGTGGAGGCTTTGTATCTTTGAAAATCACATTGCATTCTGAGCGTCTAAAAATGAATTGAAGCCTTGCCAGTCAAATATGAAAATTGCATGCATACTGTGTAAATGGGAAACCTTTTCTGCTCCGAGATGTGAAAAAGCCAAGACAATATAAAAGAATAAAGAGCAGCAGGTATTTAGTGAAACCTTACTGCATCCTATCCATATAGGTTCTTCTTCATGAGTTTGTCACAGGCAAAAAAAGGAAAAAAAAAAAAAAAAAAAAGCCTTTGTCAAAAATGTCACCAGCACATAAGGCCGTAATCAAATTTTTACTATGCTCAGGCAGGACAGAAGTGGTACTTGGTTATTTATGACTTTACCCTGTATTAGAATACCACCACCAACAGACACAAAATAGTAGTGGGACTCAGGAACTCATCTGCAATATCGGAGAAAGGGTCCTGGTAGCCTTATATAGGTTTTTTTAAATTGACCTGGTTCTGTTTGTCATACTACCTGTTGCCATAGTTGTTTTGTTTAAATATTAATCTGCTATTAATTATTAATCCAGAACAAAATTGCAAATCAAGACACACATTTGATGAGTGACTCTGCATATACTGCCGCTTAATCACTTTCGCATGCATGGTCAGCATTTAAGAGTTTTGCTGTCAGCTTCATCTCCATTCTTGCCTGCTTTCTTCCCCCTGTGTTTTCTAAAGAAATGATTTTGTGAAATTACTTTATGACAGTCTCCTTTTTTAAAGGTCCTATCAGGCCCTGATGTACAATGTAACATATTTTGACTGTCACCAGAGCTTGGGCAAGATTTCAGTCCCTGTTTATCAGTGGCATAACTCTGTAATGTCAGATCTGAATTAATCCCTTTAATGAAATATTCTCCTGCTTTATATGAGCAGTTAAATGGCTGTCCTTGTAAACTGAAGGCTGTGTGGCTTTCTAAACCCAAGAATCCCAGAATAACTCTATTTCCTGAAAGACAAGGAGAACCATTTTTCCACAGAGATGACCAAGAATGACTGACCTGCGAGTAAGTAGAGGAGAAACAGCTTCAGGAATTTCAAGAAGCTAAGGGGATCTAGTTCAGAAAGAAAAAAGTCTTGCTAAGGAAAATCAGCATTTCTTGGAGGTCCTCCTTTCTGAGCTATAGCGAGTTACAGATAGAAAGACTGCTGAGCGACATGCAAGATCAGGCAGCTGTTTGAAAAAAAGGCTGCATGAGTAAACCAGAGCAGGCGTTTCTCTGCTGGCACAAGGTTGGATAGAAATAAGAGTTGCCTCTCTCCTGTTGAGAGGCAGCAGTGAGGATGCAAGGAAAATGAAGCTGGTAAAGAGCTCTGAAGTTTTCAAGGCCTACACCTTGCGAAAGAAGACAATGCAGTTATTTATTTGGGCCATCTGCTCTTGGACAAATAAAAAGACTTCATCAGAAACCAGGGCTGGAAAATTGTTTGGCAAATGCCATGTCAAGTAAGATTCTGGCTCCCCTAAGTTTGCTAAAAGCAAAGATCCTTAGGGAAAATTACGTCATAGACCTTTGCAGGGTAGAAAGATAGTGTTTGTTTTGTCTTCAAAGTATCTAGACTGCTATAGACTGTGAATATTGATGTTAAAAAAGATGTTTAAACAGTACCAACTATTCCTTGACCATTCTGCCAAACAGTAGGTTTGGCAAGTTAAACAAAATGTGATTAATCAATATAATTTCTTGACATGAACATTAAATGGATTTCCATATCTCAGAGATCCTATTAGTAGATAGCAAGAGATCTCTTTGTGATACGGTGTACCTTAAGTGAAAAAAGAAGGCCAAGAATGCAGAGTCAGGAGAGCGCTTGGGGCCCTACAGAGTAAGAAAAACCTAACTGAAATTTGCAATGTCTCCTCTTGGGAAATGAAAATGTTTGATATGTTAATATAAGTCAGGGATAACTGGAAAAAATGCAGTTATTGCAACCCAAGTATTGGAAAAGATCAGTAATAGTTTCTGGTATTAACATAGCTCACAATTAATTTCTTGATGTACTCTCTGCTTGGGAGAAGTTCCTTTACTTCCATCCACAGAGCGATGGGGAGGAACCTCTGTAGGGCTCTACTTGCCAACCCAAAAGTGAAAAGTGAAAGACTAAGAGCAGAGGAGAGATTTCACACCACCGTTCCCTGTCTTCCCCTCAAATGACCAGGCAATGTAGTTGCACAGTGCAGTTAGAAGCTTTCCTTTGGCGAAACTGGGTTCCTCCATTGCAGCTTACCACCATATCTGTTCTCCATAGGTATTAACACCTCCCCCACCACCTTAAAAGGTCAGGAAAGAGAAGCTATGGTGAGAATTAACTAGTAGGACCATATCAGAGTACTGTGTTATTCCTGCTTCTGAAAACAGGGTATATAAGGTGGCTGACGAGCTTGGTGGTCACAAAGTTTAATGGGGGCAGTAGGAGTCCAAGGAGTCCTGGAGTGAATGTGGAAGGAGGAAGGGAGGGGACACCCATTTCATTGCTTTAGCTTTACAGTAGAACTTCTTGAACTGATTTTTATGTTTTATTTTGAAAGTTTTCATTTAGTTTCAGTTTTCTCCCAAGGGATTTAGTGCTTTTATTCCTAGTTTTATTTTTTGAAATCTTCTTTTACTCAATCTGCGTCGTATCTTTCCCAGTCATAAACTTCTCCTATGAAAAGAATAAAAGCTTTTTACATTGTTTTTTATCTCACGTTGCAAGAAGCACAGAGGTAATTAAGTCCCACCATTTCCTTCTTTTTGTCCTGCCTCCTGACAAGACCTCCCAAGGCAGCAGGAGTGATCATTCCACCTCTATGGTCAAATCAATAACAAATGGTTCACTAAAGGTGTATTTGCAGTTTGAATCATCTCCACCTCTGCAATGAGTCATGTCTTCTCATCTCAGGGGCAAGGAAAGGAGGCAAATGCATGGTTTTCTTTTCTCTAAAGGGACTCATTCATTTTGCAGCTTGCTAATTGGGATAACCTTCATGATAAAGGTGGGTGTTGTCTGCTTTTACTGTATCAATAACGTCCCCTTTGAAAAATATAAAATGTCAGGAGGCTGTCACGCTGACAAAGATTAGCATTCTCTCCCTAGCATGACTAAGGGCTGTATAAGGTATCTTTCTCCTGTGGTTTTATAAGAGTCACTCGGCAAATCTGCAAATTCAGATCTGATACTCCGGGGTGGAGTGTGCGGTACCTTGCAGCACACGTGTCTTGCTCAGAATCATGTAGAAGGTACTGGTTTAGTCTTGAAGGTACTGTTTTAGTCTTGTAGGTACAAGGTGCTTGTCATGGTGTCTTATCTCACCGTTGGCAATCCTCATAAATTGGAAGAAAACTGAAAGTAAATGGAGGGTCTGTTTTTCTCTGGTGATGTATGAGAAACTAGATCATGGTAGTCTTTGTCCAGGCATTACTTAGTGTGTGTCAATATTTCTGGAAAACAAGAAGATCATAACAGAGAGGTGAAATATGCTGAGAGGGCAGAATAACTGTGCCTCAAATGCAGCCTTAAGGAGACATGAGGAACATCTCCAGGAATCACTGCATGATGCTCTAACGCATGAGATACGACCGAGCCAGGTAATCTTCTTCTTCTAGTTATTGATTCCTCCTACTCACTTTTTTTCTAGCATCTCTGACTCTCACTGCCTATTCTGTGGTTGAAGATAAACCGGCAGCTTTGTTTTGTGGTGCTATATATATGATAGCTTAAAACAGTATGGAAGATAAAGGTTCTAATTCTCAGTTTTACACTGAGAAGCAGATGAACGCAAGGAAAAAAAGATAAGGAGGATTGCAAAAAGGAAAAAGAAATTACAGAGAATTCATATGTTAAAATTTTGAGCCTATCTTGTATCATCTAAAGCACAATTTCTGTTGGTAGGCAGATATAGGAGAGAAAAAATGCAGGAATTTAAGATGTGAATGATGCATATATTAATGTCTATGTAAATGCTATTGCATGAGGAATCTGATTAATTAATACTAATTATAAAAATTGATTTCTGTTTTTTCATTCATTAATTCATTAACAAGTATATACATAATATTTTTATTTTGAGATAAATAATTACTTCATATTGATATGATAACCTCCCTCTCTACAAACTGAAGTTGTAAAATTAATACATGCTACAAAACCATGATTTTCACTGTACTCTTCATTTATTTTACCTTTTTATGGAATAATAGTTAATTAAGCAGTCTTTAAAATGCTCCTATAAGTCTAAAACTGTTAAAAATTGAATATTTTATACATTTATAGAGAGAAGTAGTAGCTGATGACACCTTCCATTGAGTTCTAAAAAAAACCCCAAGCCCTATTTAAAATATGTCTTTGTTTCATAGATGACATTTTGATTACATCACATCCAATTAAAGAGAGCTGAATTACAAAGAAACAAACAATAAAACTGTAAAGGAACAGTCTAATTGGGTTATAAATTTGCTTAATGGCTGGTTGCCCTCCCCTTGCCCCATCCCCAACAATAAATTGGAAGGTATGTTTTAAAAGAACCACAAACTTATTTTCATAGTGATGTGTATATACAAAGAATCAACAAAGCTAAAACTATTCAGTTCAGCTTCATCTGTTTCTTCATATGGATGTTAATAGATACATTATCTTAATGGCTCACCTAATCAACGTAAGGTGAATGTCTGATTTTGCCTGGTGACAATCCATTCACGTCTTTTGTGAAACAATTATCCTGAGTATGTCAGGGCAACAACAGCTTTAATTTGAATTGCGTATATGTGGCTTAAGAATATAAAGCAAAATTGCAGTGCATTATAGTGAAAGCTGTAAAATATAACAGTCTTATTAAAGCAGCCTCCTATCTTCAACTAAACAGCCCCAAAGTGTTACAAAACATAGGAGAAATAGTGCTGCCTTACCTCCATTAGAAAACCTACCTCCATTTTTGCATTTGCAATAGGGATGTATGGGGAGTTGGTTGTTCTCTTTCTGCCTTTCTTTTGGTGCATGTACTGAGAAAGCATGAAGTTCTGAGTCAGGAATTATCTTCTGCTGTCTGGATTTCTGTGAGAATGTCATAAATGGAGGTTTTTCTTTAGGACGAAGAAAGCCATGTCTGGTGGCTTTTATTGGTAGATCTGACAGCGTTTTACAAAGGACATGAGGGTTGTTTTTCCCAAAGTGAAGCACAGAGAAGGAGGGGAGGCCACCAGGGAGGCCAGAGGCAGAAATGCAATTTAATTGAGGGTTCTGCTTCTTTGTGCTGCTGTTTGTTGACTTGAAAAGTCAGAAACCAGAGGATAAGACCCTGCACTTGGATTTCTACTCACTCTCTACCTGCATGACTGACCACGGTACAAGGCTTTACGAACTCCCTGTGTTGTGGCATTGGCTCTTTTGTCACCTGGACGGGCAGATATTTTATGTTGCAGGTGTGGTGAGGCAGCTCTGTGAGAGTGGGAATAAAAGAGGCCGGAGAAGTGTATATCTTCTGTTAGGCAAGTGGGTATCAGTGGAGCGACAAAGCAGGTGCCTTGCAGTGACTTCAGGTCTGAAATAGAGGCAGCCAATGTGAAGTGAAATCCTGCTTTTCTGTCCCTAGCCAGATCTGTTGGCTTGTAGAATAGCTCCAAGGTACAATCCTCAGTATTTAATTTTAGCTAGATATAGACTAAGCAGTTAGCAAATGTAACTAACTTTCCTGTGATCTTCCTTCCCTAGTGGCCCCTAACCTCCCACAGTGAGCTGAAGCTCTCCTGTGGGAATTGAGGCAGGGGATGAAGGACAGTTGTCTGCCGTGGCCAGGCCTCCCACCACAGGGAACTGTAGTGCCGGTGGAAGGCACGGTGACAGCAGGCACTTGGAAATACTCCAGGGCCCTGGAGTTTCTCCTGGAGTCTTATTTCAGAGTTACGCTTTGCAGGAGGAGACAAACTCACCGGCAGTGCTGGGCGTACCTGCTCAATGCCGTCTTTTCACACACCCCTTGTGAGTTCAGCGGGGCAGGGAGCAGAGACCGGACTTTCTCTGTTTATGGCTTCTTATTTTTCTTATTTCTGCAGGGTGCACAGGCTATTCGTGGCATGCTTTAGCACGTGAGATTCTTCTGTCTCTATATTAGCATATCAAAGCACATTTTTGGATATGTAAATGCAGGCTTCCAGCACCATTTTAAATGGCGTGACGTATCCCTCCTGACCTATGGCTGTTTCTCCTGAAGGACACAGGTCTCTTGTAGGTTCTGTATGATGACTGCAAGCCCTGTGTGGATGTCTTGAAGGCTTTAGAATGTTTTCAGTGTCACTCAACATCCATATTTAGACACTAGAATTATCCTTTGTCTGTATTGCTGAGGCACCATTTGCTTATTTTGATTTTATCTTCCTCTACCAGCTATATTTTTCAGTAAAGCCAAACAATTCAATTCAAACACGGGAACCATCTTCTGTGACGCTTCTTATAACAGCGTTGAACCAGGGCTCTTAAGCAATCGCTCCCCAATTGGGTACCACACAGGTAAGAAATAAATGGTTTTGTGGGTGATCATACAAGTCCGTCGTGACTGAACTAAAGTAGAGACAGTTTCTGGTTTCACAGACAGCGGTAATGAAGTTTGGAGGCTAATCAAATTCTTTGTTTGTAAAACAAAATATCTAAGGTCAGTTAATTTCCCTTTATATTGGCTTTCTTATTTTTGTAGGCACAAGTACTGAAAAAATTGTGACCAGAATTGATTGTACAGTTTAGCTGTGGGTTATTTGACTTATGTAAGTTATTTGCTCTTTCATAATTGTGCTTTGTGGTTGGTTACCTAATTTACATGTCAATAAATATATTGGTGGCAGAAATCTCTCGAACAGAAGACTAATCACTGTCAAGTGTTGCCTGGTTCGCAGTGGATTCTAAATAATGTATACACCTGACTGTGCATAAGTAGCCTTGTTACATGTAAATCAGCATTGTGGCAGGAGAAACAATCATTCTCCAAATGTTTGTGGAAGCAAAAAAGGAATATCCAATTTGGAAATGGAAGGTGCAGCACTTCTGCAATGACTGCCTGCCATTGGCCATTCAGTGTGTTTTGTGCTGGGTTTGGATAGCTACTGCTTTTTCATGGTTTGGGCTGCCTATGCATTTTTGGTTGGGCTTTTTTTTTTTTTTTTTTTCCCACTGGCTATGTTGAATCATTTTTATTACCTTTTCATATTGTGCTTCTGACTGGCTGGTTGTCTTCCAGCTATCTTATTTTGGTTTTGAAAGTACCCTTGTACTATTTGATGGGTATTTGAGAAGTGTTATATCTACGAAGAGCCACTGCAGTGCACTGTCTTTCCGTGTAACCATTCATTCTGCCTTACACAATATGCCAGTATAAAATTTATTTCAGTACTCTTACTCCTGATTTATACTGGTGTAATTGAGAAAAGAACATGCATTTGTAATATGTCAGGGTGTAAACCCTCCAAATAAATACCTGGTCTGGGGAAAAAAAAAGGTTGGAGTTTTTGGAGGAGTTTGGATTGGTTTGCTTATTTCCTAGCTGTTGTTCAGCAGGTTTTTTGCATCAGGAGCTATACTGCGTTCTCTGAAAGTTCATATATAAACTTTCAAGGTGGATTCCCAGCTCTCTGGAGTAGATAGCATTAGCATTAGCCAGAAATTCACCATGAGGGCAGCCAGCACACAACACAAGTGTACACATGCACACACACATGTTTATTATTGTTAGTTCTCCTTTCAGATCAGAGTGTTAACGCTAACTAGGAGATTGTTCTAAGAAATTTTCAAGCCTTTGCTGGTCTCCATTTTGCTATACTTTTCTGATCATACCTGGAATAAAAGGTTAGAGAAGAGTGAGACCTCTCTGGGAGCATCAGCTCCCTCCAGCAAGTATGTGCAGAGGAAGCCACAGAGGAAAACCAGCAGCCTCAGCATGATGCTGATACCTCTCAGATGCAACTTGGGCTTGTCTGGGAAAGCAGTTCTCCTCCACTTGTCCAGTATGCAGAAAGACAAGTCCCCTAAAGTCACCTGTGGCCTGGCTAGGTTGAAACTGAGAAGAGGTCTATCAGTAATCTCAGGTAGGAGGTCACAGACACAGCACTTTGGTGGAACGTAGTGCCCGTAGGTGGTCAGAGGAACGTGTGTATTCATCAGCTAAGACAACTGTGTGAAAGTCAGCTCCTCTGTTTTCCTGCAAACTGGAACAGTAAAGTAGTTTTCTCGTAGTCCAGGCTGCTGTCGGACAAGAAATGGCAGCTGCTGCCAGCAAGCCATTTGGCTGTAATACCAGTTTTAGTGTGTTTTCTAATTTGGATACAGCAGTGGGGTTTAGATCATTGCCTGAGCCAACTCTTTGGGCTTGGGCCCAATTCAAACATACGATACAAACATACCCAGAAAATTGACCTATAAAAGGCATAGATTTGCTCAGTAGATCTGTGTGTCAAAAAATGAGTAGAGTAATCCTAAACAGATACTCTCAAAATAAATTGCCTTTTTCTTCCAAAATGATATGATTTCAATAAGATCACCAGAGTAAAAGGTTTCTACTGAACTCTGAAAAACAGTGTTAAAATATTTGTTGGTGATTTGATACACTGCTTTTTGATCCGTTTCCCTCCAGCTTCAATACATACACAAATCTGTCAGGAATAATGTGTCCTGTGTTATTCCTTTGCATTGCACTTTTTTGCTCTCTCTTGAAGTATTAAAAATGCATTGCATCTAAAATCAATACCAACTTTTAAATGGGTAGCAAATCCTGGAAAAAGCTACAAATTATCTGTGGACTCGCCTCTCTCTGTGATAAATAAAGGTGAGGCTTTGCAGTCTTTTCCTTTCCAATTGCATTGGGGATTAGGATAATGAGCACTAGCGTTGCAGACTGTAAAAATGTGTTAGTTTTGACTAGGGAAACAGCATGGAAAAACAAATTAATCAGTAAAGGGAATAATTGCTGAAGTCATGC
The DNA here is from genome assembly GCA_013401275.1 of Pandion haliaetus. Taxonomy (NCBI): domain Eukaryota; kingdom Metazoa; phylum Chordata; class Aves; order Accipitriformes; family Pandionidae; genus Pandion; species Pandion haliaetus. The sequence continues at coordinate 8,086 of VYZV01028375.1, read as the reverse complement.
ACTGGAAATTCCCGCTACTCAAAAATGTTTGATTTTTTTTTCTTAATTAATTATAATAAGCTAACAAAGTCGTCTTCTTATTTAAATACATGATAAAAGAAAAGGATTAGTTTGTGGCTCTACCTGTGTTATACTCGTAGTCCAGGGACAGGATTTGGACCGCAGCTGAAAGGTCTCTCTGAGCCTACGTCTGCTGCCTCTGCTTAGGGGTGTGAGCAATCTGCACAGGAGCTATTCAGGCTGTACTCCTTCAAACATCACGGCTGAGTTGGCTGGGCACACTGATGGAGGTATTATCATTGCTAGAGCCATATCCCTTCTTTCTGCCTTCTGCACACACTTTATGCTGAGATGAGACCAGGGGCTTCACTGCTTACTTGTGATAAGTGTGGGTCTTTCAGGAGATTTGGGGGTTGATGGTCTCATCTGTAGTTTGGTTGTGGACTGTCACAATTAACCAAGTGTACTCTTCTAAAATGGAAAGGAGATTTAGCTTTTCCTTCTGTGGTTTTGATCTGTTCTAAACAAAATCCTGTTCACAGGGCTTCCAGTGCTGTTGCTTGACCTGAGTTCAGCCGTGTGATTTCTTGCCCTCCTTTCTGCTGAAAGCCTTCATCACTCGACAGCTTCTTGATAGGCAATCCCCCACCGTGTTCAGTCATGGAGAAGTACCAAGAGCAAATGAGCAAATGAGCAGCACAAAGGAATGAAATAAATGTGCTTTGCCCCCAGAAAGTATTTAGCTGAGCAGTATTTTTCTGAATAATAAGCTTTAGTGTTGCCTAAAAATCAGTATTTCCAGGAGGATTATTATTTCTGTATTATTCAGGCATTTTAACTTATTTTACAGGAAATAACCCAAATATTATGACAGGTGTCAACAGAAAAGCAATGACTGTTTCTGTCATCATAAAATGTCTCAGGTTCAAACACACATTTGTAATAAGTAATAACTGTAATAGACTTTTTCTTATGGAAGAAAATATTTCTAGGTATCAGCCAGAATAGCTGAGTTACTTTGCAGGAGTGGGGAAGTGAAGAGGAGGCTTAACACTATGTTCTGCTATCATTCTCTTCCTGATAGAAAGGGGATAAAAAAGATCTTGACACAAATAACTCCATCGGGTTTCTCCTGAAATACAGTAAACACAGGACGTATCAGAGCCCGTGTAATAGTTCTGCCCTCAGGGCATCACAATTCAGGAATCAAATGCAGGCATGGGGATGGTTATGATACAAGGGAGTTTTCATCCTTCTGTCCTTTTCCAGTCTATAACTGATGGAGAATAAAAGCAACTTTGTTAGACCTGTGCCTCCCACATCACATTATAATGGTTCGTCCAGTAAAGAACTCTCTTAAAAGATCCNTGCACTGTCAGGGTGCCATAGTGTTGGGCAGTATGAAGGGGGTGGATTTTTCCTAATGTTTGGCCACTCTCCTAAAAAAATGCATATTGAGCATGGACAGAGGCTAAGGGCAGCCATGAAACTGGCAAGATACTAGTAGTGTAAAGAGTGGGTTTTATTTTTATTGTGAGATTTTAACAAAAGACAGAAGGGGTAAGACAATGCTGAAGCGGCAGAAGTCAGGAAAGGGAAGGAAAAGACAAATGAGAAAAATGGAGCATGCACGTGGGGCTTGAGTCTGCCCCTTAATGCCATTAACTTTCACCAAACTCTGTCATAACCCTGGCTGAAGCTGTGGCTCCTGATGTTTACAGTAAGCCAGGAATCACTTTGAAGAATGGGGAGCAGCACGATCGGTTCAGTACAGCATAGGGACTAAGTTGATCTGTAGGCTGATGCTCTCTTGCTCATAAAGGCAGGCACTACTGCTGTTCTTCCTGCATTGTGTGTCTTTGCTGTGGGTGCAAAAAAGTCCAACTGAGTTCTACTGTGGAACTCAAAGGCAAAAAGTAAATGTGCTACAAATTTTGTCTTATTCATCAGCTGCTTTTGCACACAACACTTGGCAACTGCAGAATATGAATCATTCTCCGGTTATGGTCTTCAGCTCAGAAAAACTTGATACTTAAGTATTTATTTGAAAATCACTACTTCAAAATCATGCTTGTTTGTTTCTGAGTTGTCTTTAGGTCATTATTAGTCACTGAGGAGTTACGAGGAGAGCAATGAGGAAAGCTAAGAAACCTAGAGGAGGTCTTGGGGATCTCAAAGTTAGAATGGGAGACCCTAAAAGTGTGATCTTTGCCTCCTTCAGCACATCTTGCCCTTCCTATGAGTTCTTCAGCTCTCTTTGTTTCCATCAGTGGAGCACCTATGAGCCTTGTCCTTTGGGAGGAGCAGCTCACTTTGTCTCCTCTTCAAGTATGGCTGGGAAGGGCATTGACCTCTCTTTTCCTTACATACTTACCACCTTTCTCGTAGTGTAACGGGAAATTTTCATTAAAGATGTGAAGCATGGTGAAAAGGGGTATTCTTTTTCTTCCCATTGAAGATGAGTAAGAAGGTGAGGGGTAGCAAGAATGCACTTAGTGCTGTAGGCTCTTTGAAATGTATTTCTGGGGTGACACTGGCATGAAAATTAAGTCTTGTACATTTGTTAGAATCATCAGATAACTTTAAAATGAAGTGTGTGTAATATATTAATGTATAAACATTGCTTAGAATAAAAACTTCTAGAGGAGAGGATTTTCCCGGAAGTTGTGAAATCAGTAAGGATTTTGGTCTTCTCCAGACTGTGCTATTACAATAATTACTGTATAACTATTTTTACTCAGAAATTAATTTATGCTGTTAACCATGAGTTATTTCCAATTACATATGCAGCTAACAGTGTATGTATGCACTTACATATTTTAAGATAATTTATCATTTAATTTGCAGCTCTGGAAATGCAGTTGCAATGGTTTGTTCACAAGCTTTGTTGAAAGAGAGCATGTTCTGCTTTGTTATGGGTTTGTGTGGCGCGGTTTTCTTTGGTGGCAGGGGAGGGGGGCTGCAGAGATGGCCCCTTTAAGAAGCTGCTAGAAGCTTCCC
>VYZV01028373.1:348-13571 GCA_013401275.1 Pandion haliaetus | reverse complement strand
TCCTGAGTGTTTATAACCACTAATGTATTTCCTTACCTCCTTTAGTAGATTGGTAGATTGCTTTTTTTTTTTTTTGTACTTAGGTGAAATGAAAAGATGCAATATGGTGTGGAAATTCACATTCCAAAATATTAGCATTAGGCATAATGCCAGAAGCATGAAATTTATATTTGACTGGGAAACAATGGCCTTGGCAGAGAAATCCCAGTATCTCTTTTATAAGGAAATTCTGCATTAAGAGATAATGGCGAGAAAAACGACACTGCAGTGCCAGATAGTCAGAGAAGAAGTTCTGTTCACCTTCGATACAAGGCACTGTTATTTAGGCAAAACTGAGAAATGGTCTAAATCATGAAACAGTTCATGCAGCCTCCAGAGCAGTTAAGAATAAGGAGACATTTAGTCCCTGCTTGGGCTCTGACATCTGCACTATCTCTCTTTGAAATTAAGTACATAATTATATTAAGACACTTCTAGTGAATCACCAAAAGGTATCATTGGAAAAGTGAGAGATCAGACACAGATTTTTTTTTTTTTCTAGCAATGTTCCAGGCTTTAACCCAAAGCCAAACTTTCCTGTTCCAGTTTGACATAGAGCATTTCATAGAAAGACATGCAGTAGCAGCCCATTGGTATTTAACCACACCATTTTCAGATGATTCTCCTGTAATACCGCTTTTTCCCTCTGAAGGATTGCATGTTGCATTGTTTTTTTATTTTGCCATTTCCATCAGTTTGCTTTTGCCAAGCCAGAACAGACTGGGTTACTTGTTAAGTCGCTTTGTAGGTATTTTTTCTGGGGGGCACTAGATAATTGTTAGTGCAAACAGTACTGGATAAACAAACAGGAGTCCAAGATACGTTTGTTCAGTTAATACTGCCTTGTGGCTCATTGATTCTTTAAAAAAAATTGATGTTTATACAGTGAATCCTCGATTGAGCTTTCTGATTACAAATGCTTGCAACTAAAATAATAAATTATGACTGGCAGGTAAATATCATTCTTGTTTTAACCAAGGTAGAATGCATTAAAAATTAAAAACCTTGTTAGCTACTAATTGCCAACTTCAATCCTTTTGAAGCATAGCTTTGCAAAGAGCTGGACATTTTGTTAAAAAGCTCTGTCAGGTGATTATTTTCCTCACTGCCAAAGAAGTGTACAGCTTTGCTGAGTTCAAAGTTCATCTCAGTCCTTGAACTATCAGGTAGATTGAAGGATGTGCAGCGTAGGGGCCTCCAGCTTTATGAGCATCTTTCAACTTAATTTATTAAAGGTGTAATTCTGTGCAAGGGATATACAGATACCCCTTCATGTATTGAACTCTGAGGGAAGTATGAGGCTGTGTTTGGATCTAGAGACTATCTGTTCCCAACTCATTGAGAAATATTTCACCAGATGAGTCCAATATGTTGCTATTGTAAATTATTAAAAATCATTATGTTGACTGAACATAAGTAACACAGTGTTCAAATGAAATATAATTCAAGTGTGCTGGAAAACAGTAACTGAATAGGGTTTTATTAATCTGTGGTTAATAAGCTGCTCCTTTGATTTACTGTGCTGTCTGCATGGCTCTGACCACTCTTCCAGTGGCAAGCTGGATGGAACGAATATGCCTTCATGGAATCTGCACTTAAAGTATGCCTCTTCTTTCCCAAAAATATTTTTCTTTCCCTTAAAGCACAAAGGACCAGCTGTGCTACAAGTAAAGATAATTTTTAAGCCTTCTTTCCCTATTTATGATAGAGATGGGTTTGTTTTTTTTAAATTATTGCTAAAAAATAAGCCCCTGCAGAATTACAAATGTGCATGTTTCATTTCGTAACACACACAAAAATGACAGCTGTGATTTCCTTCAGACATCTCCAAAATGTAGAGCACAAAAGATGTTGGTAAGAATTGAGACAGGAGAAGGACGTGGAAAGGCAAACATGAAGTTTAGTAGTGAATTACTATCAATTAGTTGCAGATCTGATATTTGTGCCTTTGAAACATGGTTTTAGTCTGTTTCATGGTTAGTAATTCAGATGGCTCTCAGATAATAAGAATTTCTTGTGACTTATCTCCAGCAAGTAAGAAGTATACAAGCTGCAGTGATGTCGTATGCTAAATTAAACTGCATTTGATAATACATCATTTCTCCATGAACTTGTTATTTGTGCATACAATACTGTATTCTTACTTTGCACCAGTAACCTTGAGAATGAAGTGTTTCCTACTATTGCTTCAATAGTATTTTATTTGACTTGTGGTATTCCCACAAAGTATCTCTTACTACTGTTGTGTGCACATGAAATTTTCTTTTTGTTTGGTGTCTTATTTTTTTAAGTATACTGGAGTTTTCAGTCATGGAAGTACTTTATGAAATTACATCTATTATACCACTGGAATATGACCTGATTTATTATAAGATCAGAGCATAGCTCAAGTGCTCAGTGCATTATCCTAAATGAAGCTTTGTCTCTGAGGGCTGCCATAGCCTTCAACTTTACTGTTATGTTTTAGCCATTGATTTCCTTTTAGAACACAAATGCCGTAATGATACTGCTTGGTAAATGTTTCTTCAGTATTGAATAACTGCTTGTTCTGTCAAGGGGGTGTCAAATTCTGTTTCCAACCTGTCATGTTACTTCCTTTACATCTGTCAGCAGACATGAGCTAAGTAAGTTTGGTAACTCAGTTTTGGAGGAAGTGCAAATCAAGTTGAAAGGAAGGAAAGTAACTTTTCAAAGCTTGCTTGTTTACCTATCTTTGATTGCAGTGGTTCCCAAGCCTTTCAGAGGAAGACTTACTGCTGTTGGAGCCATTCTTTCTCTGAGTAATGCACGCTGCTCATGCCTCCTTCGGTGCTTGCACACCCTACTCTTGTCCTGACGCTGTTGCTGTTTCCTTTGCACCTTGTCACTTCAAAGCCACAGGCAGCTCCTTTCTCACCTTCTGGAGCACAGTTTCTCCCAAAGCAACCTAAGGGTGGGGAGGGCAAAGAAAAAAATCAAATATTGAGGCTGAAGGGGCGTGTGGGCTGGTAACCAGTTGACTGTCCAGGTGAGACTGAAGGAAGTTCCTAGGGGAGCCGGAAAGGTGCTCCGGTGAAAGTTGCTGTGATTTGGAGATAAGGGGGCTGCAGAGGTTAGCCAGAAGCTGATCAGGGATATCTGTCAACAATCAGTTTCACAGCTCATAATTTTACAAATGTTTTGTTTTTAAAATTACTTGGGTTTATCTTTGGTGCCTTTTTTCATGTATTACAGGAGGAGACAATCACTAATCATTGGGGCATTTTCCCAGCATAAGATCATAAAATTTCTGCATGATGCATGATATGTATTCCTGTAATTTAATCATCTAGAGTGTTTATTTGGGGTGTAAATGCTGGAAACAATGATATTTCTGAGCTGATTTATGAGGTACTGCGCTTTGTAATGAAACCTTCTATGTGCTGTTTCTAAAATATCAAGTGTTGTAAAATTGCTGGTAGTCAGAAAAAGAACATTGATAATGGGCTTAAATTCTCTGTGTGTAGCTGCAGATGAGAATCGGTAGAAAATAAAGGGATACAGAAGCAGTGGCAGCTATATTGCCAAGATTAGTAACTGGGTTGTTGAATGCCTGAGAAACAGGTGCACTCATTACAATGAGTATGATTTTGTGTTGGCAATTACATAGTTCCAGGTTTACATTTTAGACAATATTTTAATAGTAAAAGCTCTTGTCACAGATCATGAAAAACTGCCTCTAACCAGCTTTCCCAGAGGAAACTGCGTGTAACCTCTCTGTGGGAACCAGAGAAGTTATTTCAGTAGGACATGGATGTCAGGAGAGTATTTGTTGTATATTTTGTTTTGCCTATTTGTAATTTAGCATGTAGGGGAGAAAAGGAAGTATCACCAAGGTGATTGGCAGATAGATTCATCAAGTATCAACAGGTAGTGGGAGGCAGTATTTATAGTTTGAGGACTGTCTCTCTGAAGGCTGAGGGCTCTGTTTGCCATGACAGCTCTCAAGATGTAATACAGAGAGCTATGGCTTCTGCCTTTCAGAAATAATTTTAAATCTACTAGAGTTAATGGCAGTGGTGTTTAAAATGTTGGGGTTTTTTAAAGGGTTTTAAAAAAGGGGGTGTTAAAAAAGGGTTTTAAAGGGTTTTTCAATAAAGAATTTGGTATTCATGTGAAGCTTCATACTTCTAAGATTGCTAATTATTATCTGAGCAGAATTAGAAGTTACTTTAGATCATGAGCTGCATATACAGTCAGCTATGATGCTGCAAGGCCTAGTTGTTCTTGACTGATCTTGAGGACTGTCTCACAAGTATTTTTGAAATAAGTAAATAAATGCGTAATACATGAAAACAAAAAAAAGAAAATAGAGTAATACTGAGTTGTGGAAATTACCTAGATTAGATAGGATTTAGATCAAAATGTAGCTAAAAAGGAACCAAAGAGAAATTGTCATTGACTGTGGAACCAAAGTTGCCCAAGCCCAAACTTTGCAGAACTTTTATTAATAAGGCAGAACATGACATACATGAATAGACTTTGGATGGCAGTAGGAATTACTGACCTGACACAATCAGGGCCCAAGAAAGGAGAATACTGTGCAGTACTTCAGTTTATATTTTAAAGATAGATACGGTCATAGTTCCAAAAGGCTAAAAATTCCTCAGAATACTTTGCTAAGGTGAGTAAAGCCTCTTTCCAATTTCAGCTTACTCAGCACCTGGAGAGAGAGTTCATAAAAATTACAAGGAAACATACTTCATTGCACAATGACTGTCCCACCAGAGAGAAAAGTCAAGATTGTAATAGTGACCTTGTTTTTTATGAGCACTTTGAGAGCAGAATTACAGATATAGTTCCTTATTGGATCTTGGTGCACTTGTAAAGCTGATGAGGAAGGAATGATGATGGGTCCCTTTTAAATTCCTGCATTGTAACCTAGCCAACCTAGACTAGCTCTGCTAGAAATTAGTCTAGAGCACAGGCTGTGAACCAGGCAGAGCTCAGTAAATGCAGAACATTAACCTCATATGTGTGCTTGTGCTTGGGTTTAATAAAACTGGATCTAGGGCAGCAAAACAAATGAAGAGACTTAATTAAGAGGTTAAAAGGTTTTATTATTATTAGAACTTATATTTTTGTACTATGTGAGCTATAGGTTTAAAATTTTACTTTAAACTTAGGCTAATGGGGCAAATTTTGTGTTGGAGCTTTGAGTACTATATTTATACAAATAGTTATAAGCATGTAATTAATACAGAATAGCAATAAAATGCTTCATGGAGAGGATTTTGTTACAGGTTTTGTTTCTCTAGCCATTGAATGAAATGACTGTTTTCCTCAGGAAGTGGGCACCTGGTTTTGGCTGGGATAGAGTTAATTTTCTTCCTAGTAGCTGGTACAGTGCTGTGTTTTGGATTTAGTGTGAGAATAATGTTGACAACACACTGATGTTTTAGTTGTTGCTAAGTAGCACTTATCCTAAGTTAAGGATTTTTCAGTTTCCCATGCTCTGCCAGCAAGCAGGTGCACAAGAAGCCGGGAGGAGCACAGCCAGGACAGCTGACCCGAACTAGCCAAAGGGATATTCCATACCATAGAACGTCATGCTCAGTATATAAGCTGGGGGGAGTTGGCCGGGAGGGGTGGATCGCTGCTCGGGCATCAGTCAGCAGGTGGTGAGCAGTTGCATTGTGCATCACTTGTCTTTTCTTGGATTTCATTTCTCTCTCTCTGCTTTATATTCATTTTCATTACTGATATCATTACATTTACTATTACTATTACTATTATTATTATTATTATTATTATTATTATATTTAATTTTATTTCAATTACTTAACTGTTCTTATCTCAACCCACAAGTTTTACTTTTTTCCTGGTTCTCTGCATCCCTCCGGGGCAGGGAGGAGTGAGTGAGCAGCTGCGTGATGCTTAGTTGCTGGCTGGGGTTAAACCACGACATTTGCCCAGGAAGTTTTTCCTGGAAATGTTACTGGCTGATGCATGAGTATTTCTATTGCAGAACCAGCAGTAGGACACTGTTGTTATCCTCTGATAACAGCCTGTTCCAGTGGCTTTATCTCATAAATAAATGAAGGTGTAAGTATGCATTTGGGTGAATACACTTTAGGGAAAGGCCAGGCAAAGTAATAATCACAGGATTTGGTGTGACATTTTGCCAGCACTCACACTAATTCCTGACTTTTCTAACATTTGTTTTTTCAGCTCATAAATATTTCTGCAAAGTAGGCACACTGTTAAATGACACTGGCTTCCTTGGAGAGATTATGTATGTTAATAAAATGTGAGACAAAAGGTATTGATGCATCATGTTTTTCAGTTAGGGGAGAAAAGAAAAAAAACCAACAGTCTTTTAGAAGAGAGGGGGTATTCTGAAGAGTGACACTTAATTGTCTCCATTTCTATTACTTTGCAGTATACTCTGACTTTTGAGAAAAGAAAAAAAAAAAACCACAAAAAAAGAAATTTACACTTGCAATAAGAAAAGCGAGTTTGAGTGCCCTGTGGAAGGGAGGAGGTTGTGGGAACATAAGCATTCCTTTGATTATATTCAATGAAACTGGGTTGTGTACTTTATAAGAACCAGGAACAACTTCTAACGCCTTACACTTCCTAATCCTGTTGCAACTTTGATCATTTCTCTCTTTAAGCAATGACTATAACTGGACCTAACAAAGAGAAGTGCAATTGCTCAGCTCAGACAGGTAACTTTTATGTTTTGCAGTATCTTTTTCATTCTAATGAAATCTTTCTCTCCATTTTAGACAAATATCACTTGCTGTGTCATAGCACATGGATTTCAGGACCGCCTGTGAAGAGGTAGGATCAGATATTTTTCTTTTCAAACAATAGTAGAATCAAAATCAATGAACTTTTAATCCTTTTTATATGCAAAATCCTTTTTTTTACCCCTTTTTTCTGAAATGAGAGGAATTATATTATCAAATATAAGTTATTCAGCTGTACATTTTATGGTGGCAGAGAGACTTTGTAGTAGAAGATGAAAGAATTTGCCCAGGTGTATTCATCACCAGCCCTCACCTCTGTCCGTTCCAATTTACCTCTTTAGGCACAATGTAGGTGCAGGTAGCTATGTTTTGAGTGGGCTTTGCTCTTAGTGAAGTGTTTATATCTGAAAGCCTGTACATTTAGAAAAACATCGATGGAGACAGAAATCTGTCTAGCACTGTTCAGCAAAATCAAGGGGACATGCAGAAGTATGGGAGAAAGGTGGGTGGGGAGAGAGGGGAAGCTGTTATGATTACCAAAAAGAAAAGCAATTCCATTTCGATTTGATGAGGTAAAAGTTATTTTTGCTTAAAATAGGTATGGTTTCATAGTGTCAATGCAAAATAATTTACCTCCACTAGAGATGGGGGAAGTGCTTTGCTTTCTGTGTTCATGCTAACTTTGCCTTAAAGAAAGTAAATGAGATGTATTTGTAGACATTGAAAAGGGCATCTTATTTACCCCATGACTGTCTATGAACAAATTGTTTTAATGCTCTTTCACAACTTCAGCAATTGAGACACAGTGAGAACCATTTACACCAAATTACGTAGTGATGTCAATGCATTATTAAGATTAAAAAAAATCATGACAATTACCTGTACGCTGAGAATCGCAAAAAATGTTCAGGAAGTTATGACGTGGAGCAAGAAAACAGGCCATATCTTTAAGTGTGACCATGATCCCATAAAAAAAAAGAAGTGGAGGGATGGGAACAGCAGTAGAACCAACAGAACTGCAGCTAAAACTAATTTTGACCTGAGAATCGACTGGTATAAGTTAGGGGGGAAGAGAAAATAAGGAGGCTAATGAATATTAAATCATGACATCATTCTGAAAGGAGTAGTAGGGTCAAATACTAATACTATAGTGAAACTTGCCTTTGGGAAAGAATACTATGATGGTTGTCCAGGATGCTGTGTATCAGACTTTAATACCTCAGAAAATCCATGAACAGTCTATATTCTGTAACACAGTATATCCCAAATTATTTGCCTGGAAAAAAGCATTCTTGTTGGTTTTGAGGTTTGGTTTTTAGAATAGAGTATTTTCAGTTGGAAGGCACCTGCAATGATCATCTAGTCCAACTGCCTGACCACTTCAGGGCTGACCAGAAGTTAAAGCATGTTATTAAGGGCATTTTGATTTGTTTGGTTGTTTTTTTTTAATTTTCTTTTTGAATGTACTTAATGAGGAAAAGAGGCAGATACATCTTATTTTCATAGTATTTTTATGTTATTATTTAAACTGTACACTAGTATAGATTATTTAGTGGCAATTAACTTCAGTCTGTGCCCAGCAGCAGTAGTGACTACAGCAGCCACAGAAGGATGACCTGGCATATGAGTCCTATCTTAGCCTTTACAGTGCAAGTACGTTGACAGATCTGTTTCATTCTGTATCTAGCTTCTAATAGGGGCATTGATTACAAATTAATCTCTTTAAAAATCAGCTGCTTTGTTGGAGTTTCCATGATTGATAGATGAGGGAAGGAGAGGATGACTCCACCCATCCTAAAAAAGCTCTGTAATCTGGAGACCGTAAGGAAGCTCCTTTAGCTTTTAGATTAATAAAATTAAATGAGGTGGATTCAACACCAGTTTATCTGCTTTGTGTAAAATGAGATTTGTGCCACAGAATCAGTGATGTCACTTCCAAGAAATGCTGAAAACTATCATCTACAGCTTTCCTCCCAAGCCAGTCAAAGTTAATAAAATATAGACTTTCAACCTACTTTTCATCAAACGCCTATGTCTAAATAAAACATCAGCAGCCTTATGCTTACACATAGTGTAATTTTTAACTAAAACCTCAGAACTATCATTGTAAGACATAATCTACTTTGGTTTTTGTTCGGGTGAAAACATATTGAGCTGTATCTGAAAGCCCAAGAGGGGGGAGACAGCTGCATCTCTGTGTCCACAGGTCCAACCAGTAGTGAGGGTGAAAATGTATCCCCAGTAGGCATATGGACACAGAGCACACATATACACTACATGTATCCATATTTATGTATATACTTATGTACACGACCAGCCACGCAGATCACATACCAACACACAGAGCACTCACACAAGCACAGAGAGCACCAACAGCCTCATCCTGCTCCCCTCTCTGGCTGAGCAGGATGGAGGTTCACTCGTGAGAATATATGTATATGTATGTACAGTGTGGTGCCTCCAGTAGCAGGGCTTAGAGAGTTCCCAGCAGCTATCCCCGGATCCCAGTCTTCCCAGTTTCTGGCAGCTGGGCATATGAGGCCCCGAGGCCTTAGCCCCTCTCCAGCTGCTGGTACAGACCATCACACACTCACACACATACACCGCCCACAGAATCCCTCACCCAGGAAAAGAATTAGAAAGGAATTTAATATGAGGATAGGACACACTGCGCTGATCAAGCTCAGGGCATGGCCAGACAAGCATACTGACCAGAAAACTATTTACATGTGACCAACCCCTTTTTATTCTCTTAACCTCTATTTTCCCCTTGTTCCTCCCCAAATCACTGAATCCCTTTCCCTGCCTTTGGTTCCTCTCCGAAACATCCCATAATAAGTCTTGTGCAATCCAAAACTGCATCCCATTATGTGTCCAACACCCCCAGGCAGTGACCCCCCACGTAGTCCAAAAGGTGCTCTGGAATTTTCTTATCATGATAGGTTTCACACCTGGACAGTGGGGCTGAGGCTGTCCGGGCACAGCTCTGGCAGGGGACCAGACCGTATGTCCCTTCCTCTGAGTCCCTAATTTGGGTTCCTGCCTGCCATTGTGCTCCTGTGCTCCTCTGGGCTTGCGGTGATGGGCCTTCAGTAGGCTGTTGTCCCCTTCGATGGAACTGGGTAGGGTGTTATTTGGACTTCCCCCAAGTGCCGTAGTCCATCTGTACTCCTCTGTGTGTGTGCAGAGAAGATTTTGTTATGTAACCTAAGAGTAGTGGTTTTTATCTACTTCTTGGCTTCCAGAAGTGTTCATTTTTGTTTCTCCACTGATGTGGACACTGTCCTTTGAATTGCACCATCCAAGTATTAAGTAATTACTTAATATGATTGTTCACTTGAGTTCAATATGAGGTGTAATCATCCATTCTATTTCAATTCCCAATATATACCCTTCAGCTATTGCTTTTAATACAGTTTTTGTAATACCTTAAAATTTGCCAGACTTGTCACTAAAACCTCATCTAGTACTTGAGCTTCTTATGAAAGTGATGATGGCGACTAAAGAAAATACCATTGTGGCACTACCTCCATAATTAACTTGTGATTCTATTCCACTGGCACATCTTTAGCAGCAGTTTAGTCACTCCAAGCCACAGATATTTTGGTATTATTTTATTTATTTCAACTATTGACATGAAGCATAAAGTAGCTGTAGACTTTGCTCCGTGTACTTTTGTTTAATTGGTTATCTAGTCAGTACATTTGCAACTTTCAGCCTTTTTTCTCCTCCATCCCCTATTGTATCAAATTCTTTATCGTACTATGTATCTGGGAAAAATAATCTCTGGTCTTCTATGCCAAAATAGTTACTAGGCAGTTTTTGATAATGGCAGTAAAAGCTGTCATGAAGCATCTTGGCTATCTGATCTTCCTCTTCTTCCCCTTTGTTTCCTTTTTCTGAATATCTTGTCACCCTTCTTTCCCCAGCCTCCAGTGCTGCAACAACCACCACTGTAGAAGAACTGAGATCGTTCTCGAAAAATGATGAGTGGGGCTCAGGCTCTCGTTGGTACTTCCATCCTTGCTAATGGCAGTAAATGGTTTGAACTGAGTTTCAGTTAGCATAAACCCAAAATATTCCACATAGATGCACTGAGGCTAAAGCACATTTTTCATAGTGTCCATGACATACTCAAAATTTTTTCCTTAAACTACTCTTCTAATTCTAAATAACTGCTGCTGTAGTGCACTGGATGTCTCTAAGGGAACCTTCGGTCTTTCATAGTACTGATGCTTGTATGCATCCCTTATTTTTTCTAGTGTCTGCTAGTGGGATTTGGTTTGAGATTTGGACACTGAAATGGTCTTGTCTACTTGTAGGTACCTGCACGTATAATTTGTGCCTAAGTTCTTACTGCAGATCTGAAGAGTACAGTCAGTGGAAGCCAGTGAGCAATTCGGTTCTCCCAAAACCTGCTGATCAACTGAGTTGCTCTCTACACTTTATTGCCTATAATAAGCATTGATTATAATGAGAGTTTAAACACTTATGTGTAGACAGGTACAGTTTGGTGTCAGTCTCGAGATGATTACTATGATCCTAATGATTATTTTCTCCTCTAAGAGAAAGGCAGGCTGTCCTGCCTTTCAAGGCATCTTAAAGTAGTTTTATTCAGCAAGAAAATACCTTCTGTGCTAGACAATTCAAGTGGCACTACAAAAAGGTGAGGTCTTACACACATGCACACATTTTTTCTAAGGGAAACTCCCTGGTATCTGATGATGGGAAAGTTATAATTAATTTTTCTTGTGGCTTCTCCACTTGCTAGTTGTGGGAAATTTTCCGTGGTTTCTTATATAATTATTCTGGTTTCCATGCTCTTTTCCCTCACTAATCAGCAAATGTATCCATTGTACTGGTTCTTGTACCTATTCAAAAATTTCTAAACCATAAGATTATTCAGCTCCTCTTTTAGCCTTTATCCTGAGCTTTCTGAACTTTACAAGAGCATAAATCATAGAGTCACTGAGTTCTTTTAAATGCTCTCCTGTACTCACTTGACCTTATTCTATATTCTGAAAACTATTTCTTGGAAGATAACCTCAGTCTCTGACATAATACTGTGCTCTGCAGTGAAAGTACCCTTCTGATGAAATTGAAGACTTGGGATGATTATAATGCATTAGAACATTTTCCCCTTAGATACTTTTTTTTTTTTTGAAGTTGATACTTTTCATGTACTTTATGAACAAGCTGCATGAGCAGCTTTCTAACTTTCTTACTTTTGGAATCTCATCCTTTTCTCCTATTAGCTTGGCTTTTTTTCCTAATATAACTTCAAACTTAATTAAATTAGTAAATATCCCATTCATTTTCATACTTATAATCTATTCATCTGTTTTTAGAGTACTGCCCATTGTTTCTCTGAAGGATTAATTTGAATTGGTAAACTGTCCTCTGCTTTATGAATCCTATGAATATTCTTGGAGACTTTGCAAACTGTATAATTTGATACATTCTGACAGGTCTAGTGACCTCTATTTCAACATCCATCTTGTTAGGGTTTTTTTGCCTGCCACAGAATGTGTTTTAAGTTTTAAGCGGTATTTTGACTTCCTCATGACTTTCTTTCATAAATCTTGTTATTTACTATTTTGGACTGTTTCTAGTTGCCTTTATGCTGTTTTCTGATTTACACATTTCATCCTAAACTTACGATTTCCTTTGTTTATAAATGCTATCAAATGGCAATGTTGGGATTTCTAATACCTTGGGTTTGTGTGGGGTTTTTTTAATCCAGCTTGAACTCATAATTTAATACCAAAATCACAAGATGGAAAATGACTGGCAATTTACAGTGCCTATGAGAATGTCATGTAATAGGTGAATTAAATTTGAAGAAACATGCATATTCTCACAATAGCATTCAATTTTATGTTATCTTATCTCTTTGCCTCAACTGTACTGATATAATCTAGTCCCAGTAAGCTCATTGGCAATTCAGACATCAAAACTTTAGTGTCAGAAAATGAAAGTTTTTGCTCTGAAAAAGTACCTTAGTTTGGTAAGAAGCTCATATATATTTCTTTTTATATAAATGAAACAAGGAAATTCTCTGTAAGACTTGATTCTTTCGAGAAAATCACTTACGAAGAATGCCATAGCCAAATTCTTACCTGGCAAATACCTGGCAAATCAAAGGAAAAGAAGATTAAATCCAAGTTCAGTATTTTCCTGTGGTTCTTTCTGGTTGGACAGTGTAAAATTCATGTGCAGAAATGGACTTGCTATCGTTTGGATTGGAAAATGTCGGTATCTGGTATGGGAGAGGCTCTGAATGACAAGGTGAACACATCCCTGTGTTATCTGGGCTGCATTCTGATTTTTGACAGTATAAGTGCTTTTCACTTGCACTAGCAACACCTCCACAGAATGAGTAGCTGGACCATTTAAAAAAATATCCTTTATGTGGTTCTGATACATATTCCTACGTCTTGTATTCATTGCCATTACCGCCTTATATCTCTG
>VYZV01028365.1:10283-20711 GCA_013401275.1 Pandion haliaetus | reverse complement strand
ACCGCGCCACACAAACCCATAACACACAGCAACATATTTTTAAATGCCTTACTTTTCTCTTATGATAGCTATCTTCCTTGGGGGAAGTTGCTGAGATCTGTGGAGATTATCTTGACAGTATCTGATCCCTCAGCTCATTCCACAGTTAACAGGGACTTACACATGTGGAGCATCTCTCAACTTTCTGCTCCTGAAAAAGATCACTGATAAATGAAGTAAATGAAACAGAAAGTCTACTTGTTGTAATGTAGTACTCGCTATTTTCTTTTTTTAGCTGCTAGAAGATGCTATCACTTCAGATTAATAAGTACTTGAAATTTGGTGTATTTGCAGAATTGGTACACAAGGTGCATTGTGGTTCCTGTTGCCTCCGTTGCATGTCTCATCCAGGGACTACTTCAACATTTTACCCAATTACTACCTAAAGCAGAACTTATTAGCAGTCATTGGAGCAGGGATCAGAACCCAGCACTTCTTTCTCCCCAGAGACAGCCTTGCGCGCACTAATGCAGAACACTATGCTCCCTCTTCCTCTTTCTCATTCCACACCAAGAAATCTTGAGGGTTTGGGGTTTTTTTTGTTTGGTTTTTTTTTCCACCTGTACCACTTCCGCAACCAGGAGGTTGTTGCAGCATAGTCTCTAGGCTGGCTGCTGGGAGATGAGGGTTTGAGCCCAGGTTTCAAACTTCTTAAAACAATAAGGAAAAGGCAAACAGCCGCTTTACTTCTTTTACGGTTCAAAAGAAACTAGTTCTCTCTGCTGTTATGAAAGGATAACGAGTACCACTTTCAGGAGAAGGTTTGGGGGTGTCTTACATCCCTGAAGAATGAGATGCTGCATCATCCTGGGTGACCAGGTTTTTCTGACTTAGTTCCTACCAAAAATTCAGTTTTGCATCATGTCAGTTTTAGATGTGGAAGAAGATGGTTATCCAATAAACATAGTTTGATGTTACAAAACTGCATGGCAATGTCCAAGTACGTGCATCTAGCCCTTTATCCATTTTGAATTTCATGTCCTCAAATAACCCATTTCTTTCATGAAAGTTGCCTCCATAAGGTTATTTTCAAAGTAGGGGAACGGTAGAGATTGACCTACTAGCATCCAGAAAAGATTCCATCTCTTTTTGAATGCCTATGAAAGCATCAGAATTTCCTTGTATAAATACAATCAGAGGCTCAAAATACATATGATAGAATAAACACTGAATGCTTATTTCCACCTTCTCCTACCTTTAGAAAGAAAGGATGTAAATTCTCTCCACAAAGCAGTAATTTGTCTTTATGTTTGAAAAGCCTACCTGTTTGCAAAGGGAGTTTAACATAGAGTCAGACCCTTGATGCTCAGGAGTTTCACATTTTGTGTATTTGCCTTCCAGCTTTCTGCTTATTGCTTTATAAAATTAAATACAAACACAGAAACTCTGTACTTATGTTTGCATATCCTGGTAATGTAGGCACTTTCAAGCATGGACGTTCTCTGAAATGACTGGCAAGGAACCAGAGAAAAATATTCATTTAATATGGCTGCGTCTCCACTGGTGGATTTTTTTTTTTTATACTTAGCATAGTTGGTTTTACATTTCCCTTGTTTGTACTTTAATTTGTGTGTCTGCTTTGAATTTTGATCATTTCTGACAATACACAGTCCCAAGGGACTTGCATAGCCTGATTACATACATTGGATATTTTGTTTTCTCTGCATTGCATTATCATCTAATCAGGTTAAACTGGTAAAGATTTACTAATGGGAACATTCAGTTGCCCTAGATTTTGTCTTAAATTTCTTAAGTTATTTTACTTTAAAAGTTGATCCACTTTCATATCATACAATCTGGGATGTTAAAGGACAAAAATAGCCTGTTACATTCAACTGATATTCTAAATTATTCTAAATTAGGAGGGATTTTGTTGAAACACACTCAGTAAAACCATGATTCAAACACTCCATTTCTGTTCATATTTATCCATTGCCCACAATCAACATAATAAAAGAAAGATGTATTCCAGGAATTCTGGGATAGTTTAATGTAAGTGAAATATAACTCCTAACTAAAATTAAATTTCAGTGGATATTGACCTGTACTTCCCAACAGCTTCCAAAAACCAGCATGAAAGGACTCACTGCAGTAGAAAATCTTCTCAAAGATAAGATGTGAAAGTACAAGATATTTGATTAGACTTCAGTTGGCCAGCACAATCTCCGATGTGTCATAAAGTTAGGGAAATTTTGCAGTATGACAGTAATTCAGTATCAGCCTCTTGGCAGCTTCTGCTAGCTGGATTGCTTGACGGAGCTTAAAACCTGACCTCTGCTAATGCTTCCGCCTCGAGGAATGACAGTGCAAAACCCACTGGTGTTCTTGAGGGTATCAGATCCTATGTAGGCGTGGCTTATCTGATATATGGTGCCATGCATTACCTTATACTATTTTCCAGCTACACTGTCTTCCACCTAGTTTCCACCTGATCTTCTGCAGTGACTCACCTATGACAAACAGTCCTTCCTTCCCTCCTCAAACGAAATCATGCCTTGGTACATGGCCAAATCCCTCTTACAAGAAGTATAGTAAATACTTCTTTGAAATCATCCCCATTACTGGAAACCAGCTCGCTTTTATAGCACAGTAGCAAGCCTGACTCTCAGGCGGCTGGTGCAAATCACCTCATTACAGAGAAAACCATAGACACTGGCAGAAATGAGGTTTGCTCTCCTAAATGCTTGTCCTGAGTACTTCGCCTCCCGAGACACAGCGGTGAGGACTCGCTGTGCAGTTTGCACCGCCCTGTGGTACTGACGGTGAAACGATGCATTAAGTATAATCCGGTACTTTGAATAGACAAAACTCCACCTAGATTTGCTTTTTTATGACCGACTGGCTTCAGTGCACGAGCTGTTATATGCATAACCGCTATGCAAATGCAACAGTTCCCGCTGATCAACAACAGAGGCTACAGATAGGTCTTTAGGCTAATGAGCAGACGGATGCATAATCGGAAGCATAGAATAAGCAGCTATAGCATCTGGGCTGTGGCCTTACAGGCCTTCAAGCTAAGAAGGGTCAAGGCCTGACCCTCGCTAAGTCCCAGAGTAGGCTATGTAAGGATGTGTCTGACCAATATTTTAGTGGATATAAAAGACACTTCACTCATGTAACTCAAAAAAGTGTTGTGTATTATTCACAGTTACATTTTTCACTTGCATATAGCAATGTGCTTTATAGAAAAATAACAGAAGTGCCTTAAATATTTTGATTTTAACAGAATAGAACCAATTTTTTTCACATGCTGTCCTAACTGACCAGGAACCCTTTTCAGGATAGTACAGATGTTCTGCATTATTTTGTATTTTTTAAACTGGTTAATATGGTTGCTGTAATTGCAGAATGCTTATTTGGGTCTTACAGCTATGGCATGGAAAACGTGTTCGCTAGAAACAAACAATCCAGTAGGATGAGTGGTAAGCATGTTGTGAACAGTGGCTGTGCAAAAGAACAATTACAGACTTCTTATCAAAGCTATCAATTTACTCAAGCAAAGCAGTAGTTCAGTACATTATAAATGTCTTTGGAATAGCAAAGTCAAGATTCTTAAAAATACTCATGTGCTCAATAGCTCTGTGTACACATTACTCAGATGTATCTCCATGCTGAATAAAAAAGTAGACTGCAATTAAGTTAAAAGTTGGCATTTCTTAGATGTGAGTTTGCTAGATTTTGCTATTATGAAAAAATTCCAAGCTTCCTGCCTTGTTCTGAAAATGAGATAATGTGATTCCTGAAGAGTTAGTAAACAAAAGTGGGTTTTGTTCATTCATTTTGATATGCATGCATTAAGTAAGGTATAAGGACAACTTAAAAGAGGATAGCTAGTTGTAATACACATAGATGGCAAAGATAGCTCTACCTTTGCCTGTTCAGTTTGATTTCTCAAAAATACGGGAGTGGGGTCTTCTCACATAGCTTATCTTCCAGTATTGTAGCATAGCTGACCAGAAGGACAGTATCCTTATCCCTAAAATTGACATCTCAGTAGACTATGGAGAATGTGTTCAGTTGTGTATACGACATGATCACTCAACAGTGCTTTTGGTTTCTAAGGGTAGGAGGAACTATAGAAGGAGTTATTATAAAAAATAAGAATGGGCTATTAAGGCCTCTTTTGAGAAAAGGAAATCCTACTGGATAAAAATTATAGCATACTTTCAAAGATAAATCTGAGAGTTGAGCGATCTTTCTTCAAAGCTTCAATAACAACTGCTATTGTACTTTGTTCTTGCATATTCCCAGCTGCTACATAAATACTAACAAACTATCACTATAGCACCCTCAACACCGTGTCTGTGCTCTTTCAAATTTTCATATTATAAACTAGAAATGAAGAAGGTGAAGAAATTGAAAGGCAAAATTTGTCTCCATGGGTCTGTGTGATCCAAAGGTACTAAAGGTTGCTGAGCAGCCAATAGAAGATACAGGCCCGAAGCAGGATGTTCAGAGCTGGGATTAAAGGGAGCACTTTCTCTTTTATGGCAAAATCTGGAGCTAAGGACAGGCCACAAGAAACCTAATCCCTGACTAAGCACATCAGGGGCCTGTTAGCCCCATCTGGTACAGCAAAGCACTGTCAGGAGGAGCAACCACTAATAAGAGATCCCCTCTTATTTAGCAGATTATTTAACTCTATATTATGGGCAGGTTTATGCATAGCGAAGAGTGCATCACATTGTTACTCTGGATTATGTAGGTTTTGAGTTTTTAAATGGGTAAAATACCTCTCAATGTAATAATGATTCACTCGTCCAGCCCATGAGAACTGACAGTAAAAAGGTTCACACAGCAACAATAAATTTTATCAGATCTCAGTAACAGTACAAATTTCTTCTGTAAGTAAAGGTACATTTTAAGCCTCTTAGGGAAAAAAAAAAAGGCTACAAGCCAAGCCTAAAATAATAGCTGTTTTAGTATCAAAAAAATTGGAATCTAGATGGGCTGAATAAGGGTTGCCTGCATAACAAAGTACACTACACCTCTGCAAGTTGAGAATAGCATACCCCTAAAAATTAACATCACACCTGGACCAGCATTAGTTACACTGTTGCAAGGCTGTCACAGTAGCTCCCATATGAAATCACAAATCAAATCCATCGTTTTCTAGTCAGGTGCCCTGGAGAAACCACCAGGCTCTCCAATCAGAAAATGCAGAGGAAGAGAAGTAGCACCTTGCCCCGCATCGTGTCCTGATAACCCGTGTATAACGTTGTATCCTAAATTCTCAAGGTTGAAATGTTACCGTTCAGACATCTTCGTTTCCCACTGCAGCCTAAACAGGGAAGCTAGAAATGGCAGCAGCCCTATCCCTGCACTCCATCAGCGCTTATTTCCGTTTCTGGTAGCGCTTTTTTTTGGGGTAGCTGGGAAATCTGAACGCGGATACAGTGCATAAACCGAGATGAGCCGTTTGTTTGCCGAAGCGGTCTTGGCAAAGCGTGACCGATAGCCTCCTGTCGTGCCACGCTACCCAAAGGGGCTGCTCTGAGAAACAGTGTTTCCTCCTTCCTTCCTTCCCCGCCAGCCATCTGCGCCAGCCTGTTCTCTGGACAGCGGCGCAGAAGGAAGGGGCCCGGCGGCGCTCGGGGCGGGGCTCGCCGGGGCAGTAACAAAGACCCGCTGCCCGGCGGAGGCTACTTGCGGGCGTGTGTCCTTCCCAGAGTCGGATTTGCTGACCCATCTCACCGGCAGCTCGGCGATGGCAGATCTTTCTCTTGGCCTGGCGGGGGAGCCAAACGCTATCGATTTGTAGCCCTCAAGGTTGGTTTTTTTTTTGTTGTTGGGTTGGGTTTTTTTTTCGGTTGTTGTTGCTGCTGGGTTTATTGTTGGGGAAGCGGGAGGCTTATTTGCGAGCTGGTTGCCCAGCCGTAGGCCTTGGCTCTCCCCATATCCCTCCAAATGCATTCCCGCTAAAGACCGCCTATTTTTTGGAGGATCACCCTCGGCGCTCTGCACGAGCGTCCCTCTTTCCCCCCTAAATTCACGGCAATGGTGAGCGGCGTCCCTCTCTCCTACCCTCCTTTTCCTGTGAGATGCTTTTCCACGCCACGCGGGGCAGGCACTCGCCGGTGCTACCGGGGGTCCCGCGTCCCGAGCCGCTCCCCACGCACCCTCCCTGTCTGTCTGTCCCCGTGCAGAGCTCCGGTAACGCGTCCTACCGATGCTCCATGTCGTCGTCCGCCGATTTCTCCGACGAGGAGGACATTAGCCAGAGATCGGGGACGGTGTCGCCGGCGCCGGGGGACACGCTGCCCTGGAACCTGCCCAAACACGAGCGGTCCAAGCGGAAGATCCAGGGCGGCTCCGTGCTGGACCCCGCCGAGAGAGCCGTGCTGCGTATCGCCGGTAAGGCGCGGCCGGGGGCTGATGGGGAGAGGGCGGGTGCGGGGCAGAAGGACCCCCGTCCCTTGCCGTCCTGACCGCCGCCCCTGCGGGTGGTGACTAAGCTCTTTGGCCGCGTTTTCCGGCTGGGTGAATTGATGCGGGGGGGGGGAAATTGAGCCGAAATACGCGCAGGTGCACCCATTAAACTTTCATTCGAAAACGCATTAGCGGCGCGAGATCCGCAGCCGCGGCGTCGGCCCTTTCAGCTGGTACCGACGTGTCGGCCGGGAGGCCGAGGGAGCATGCCGCCTCTCTGGCTGGAAGCGGCGCTGGGTCGGCCGCAGCGCAGGGAGAGGCTACGGTAGATGCCGCTCCGCGGGGCGAGGCGTCGGTCTTTGTCCGTGGGGGACCAGGGACTGGGACGAAGCCGTCCGCTGTGCCGGAGGCGCGGGCGGGCGCTGGTTCGCAGCCCGGCGCCAAATGATATCGAAAATAGGGCGAAGGTCTGCTTCTTCCCGGCGAAAGCGGGAAACCGCCTGTAAATGAATCCCAGAAAGATGCGGCGGTCCTCGGTGCTCCCCGCAGAAACCGCTGTTTCCCCCCACCCTTTTGCGTGTGCCTCTGTGGGTCCCCTCCCGGGACACCATTTCCCAGGGTAACGCATCTTAACAGCGGTATGGGGGGCCGCGGAGGACGCGATGGCAGAGGGTGCTCCGCGAAGCCGGGCTTTCACTAGCCGCTGAATGCAGCCGCGGGGGGTGTCGCAGAAGCGGCCCGGCCGCCCGTGGAGCTCGCCGCCGCCCCCCGTAGCTAGGGTGCGCGTAGCGGGGGCCCGGCGCCGCGCCCCGCAGAGCAGGGCCGGGCGGACCGCTCGGGGGTGGACCCGGAGGCGGAGGAGGCCCGCGGGGCGCAGGCGCGTGGAGACACCTGCGCCGAGGCCGGGGCCGCGCCTGCCCAGCTCCGCCGCCGCGGTAGCGGGAGTTACACCGGCCCGTTGCCAGTGCCGTAGGCTGCCAGTGCCGTAGGCTGCCCGCGGGGTGCCTGCCTGAGGTCCCCCGGCGGCGTCCGCCGTGCTGCGGCCCCTCAGCGCCAGCGGCGCAGGGCGAACGTGCCTCCGCCGACCCCGTCTGTGCCGCGGGCGTCGCGTCCCCGCGCCAGCGGCCGCCACCTTCCTCGTCCTGGGGGGAGGCAGCTCGGAACCCGAGCCGCGGAGGCAGAGCTCGCCGGTCCCGTAGGCGGTTCCTTGGCGATGGGGCTGGGGGTGGGAGGAGGGCGGCGGCGGCCGCCGCCGGGCTGGGGCCGCCCCCTTCTGCGCTCCGAGGGGCGGCTACCGAAACCTGAGCGGCCGGCAGGGGCGTTTCCTCGGCTGGGCTGGCAGCGCTCTTCCCCGCGCCCTCCCTCCCGCTAGCTGCTGGTTTTCTTTCTTGTGCCGTTCCCGAGGCTGTGACTACCCGGAGCCGCGCCAGGGAAGCGGGCAGGGATAGCCCTCGGCCATGGCTGGCTCCCTCTCCCCCGGCGCGTACTTCTACGCGGAGGAGCAGGAGTACCTGCAAGCTTACGAAGATGTCTTGGAGAGATACAAAGGTAGGGCAGCCCTCTCCGCAGCGGGGCCGCCGCACCCGCCCAGGCTGCCGCTTGCCCCGGCGGGCGTGGCGGCTGCGGACACGGGAGGCGGCGGGGGCGGCCAGGTGCGCCTGTCCCCGCCCGTCCCCGCGGCCGGCGTGAGGGGAAACGGATGGCTCCGGGTCCCTGCGTGGTGTCTCTCTGCGGGGAACGGATGTCGGCGGCTTCCGCGATAAATAAAACCGCTGCCTCTCATCACCAGAGGGTGAAACGCACTCTCTTGTGCTTAAAAGTCTCTTTTCGTGTGAAACGCAGACAAGGTGATGTGCATTTGTATCTAAAGCTTCAGCTTGTTTTAACCTTTTTATTTTTTTTTTTTTGTGGTCGGGCGAAGAATGATCTTCATTCACGTAGCACCTGAGCTTTTTCATTGAATACAGAAAAATACAGGAAAAAGGCCTTTATCCGTAACAAAGATGCACATAGCTAGATTTATCTTGTTAGAAATGTAAATGATGTTGCTTTCTTAAATTAATAGGGATGGAAGAGATGGTTTGGGAGACATGATTCATTAATCTCTTTTTCAGTGCATCTGCCAACACTAAATCTGAAAATGCTTATCAAAAGTGTTACAGCTCTGATTCTAATTCAAGTGAAAAAGGGATAGAGTTAACTGTTCAGATTGAATCTTCATCCCAGACATACTTTTTACAGCATGTCACAGCATATGCTGACATTTGCAGTGCTGAGTCCCTTTGTAATGTTTGGGGAAGAGAGAGAGGTTAGATTTTATATCTGAAATTTTTCAGCTGTATGCTTCCAGTCAGTTCTGAAGATTTTGGTTAAATGGTTTCCACTGATGGGAATGGGAGTGGCATAGTTTAAGACAGCTTGATTTGAAGATATGGAGAGGTTGTTTTTTTTTTTTTTTTAATCCAGGTTGTTAGTGGTAATATTTTGAAAAATAAACCCTCTACAGATTGTTGTTTTGACATGAGAACTTGTCAGGTCTGAGTCTATTTTATACCTGTGTCACCTGTAAGTTCATGTGTCATTAACACTATTGACTAATGATTCCTTTGTGTCTGTTGCCCATTGTGTCAATGCAGCTACGGAGCATGTGCGCTATTTCTGTACTGAAATGCGTTACTGCATTTTAGTTGAGAAACAATTACGGTTTGTAATCATCTTCAAAAGCACATCTTTATTCTCTCCTCACCTGTTTTTTTAAGTTATCAATTACTTTATATGTTGCATAACTGATTTTTGTAAAATTTTAAAGCAAGTAGTTTACTTTGTAAATTAAGAAAATACTGAGAAAACTTGTTTTTCTGTTCTGGTTCTAATACAAAACACTGCTATTCTGCTTTAGATTACCTTTGATTTGCTGCTAGACTCAAGTTTAATGAGGTTAATTTCATACCAGTTTGTCTACTTGCTTAAAAACCTGGGAAAGATATTACCCTAATTTCCCCTATTTCAGTGAGAGATTTATCAGGAAAAGGACTGAAAGATTTGTGTTTTAAGTGTTGGGGGACAAAGGGATTTTAATTAAAATAAACTCCTAAAACTAATTCACATGTCTATTAAAGCATATTCTGGAAATACTTGAGTATATATCATATTGTGAGGGTAAATTTGGGTCTATTCACATGCTATTTTCAGTGACAGCCAAATCCTGAAATTATTCAGAAAGATCCAGTTTCTGTTGTTTCAGTTTTTAGTGTCATATTCAGTATATTGGTATGCTGTGTTTTGCTGCTCGAGGTATACTTTATTCAGCCAGTGGGAGCAAAGGTAAAGATTCAAACTTGTTTTAATTAAGATATATTGGAAAGCTGGAAAACACATTATTTTTTAAAATGTGTTTCCAAGCTGGTCATGGTTTCCCATCCAAATCTCAGTAGTATGACTTCACTACAGCGAATGTTGTTCTGATGACTTGCTATGGGAGCTGATCTAATCAGAAAAGAATTGCAACAATATAGGCTTTGAAGAGGGAGTGCCATTTCTCTGCATTTTTCAGTTTTGTTAACACCGCCTCGATCAAATGCAAACCATGTTAACTTTATATTTTTAAGACGAGCTCCAATCCATAATTTTAATGCTCATAGTTCTTTTTTTACAGTCTGCAGAATGCTCTCATGTTCATCTAGGGCATTATCAGGGTGCCAAATTATCTATGCTTCAGCTGTNTTTTTAAATGTGTAGAAAAGTGAAATTTTACTCCTCATCCATTTCTGCAGCCAAAGTATGCTGCGGATCTTGAAGACCATGCAATACCAAGTACCTTGTTGCTTTAACAGTTGAAACCAGGGTATTTGTATGTCTTCAAATTCTGTCTGCTGACCATGTCTCTGCCTGTGACGGTAAATAATTAGGCCACTGTTTGCTAAATCTGAGATAGCAAACAGCTCTTATGTGCTATGGGAGAAGAATGCTGTTTTCTGATTCCTAGTCAGGTCAGTTGCTGGCTCTCTTTTTTTTTTTTTT
>VYZV01028360.1:6307-30456 GCA_013401275.1 Pandion haliaetus | reverse complement strand
AAAAAGCCTTATTTCCTTTCTGGAAAAATTGAGTTTAGGAATAGGTTCCATATTCATGTTTTATTTACAATTGTAAATGCACATTTTTCATCAATATTTTCTGACAGGTTTGTATTGGTTTTAGGCCCAGAAGGTTTTCTGCAGATGCAAGGTTTCCAAAAGCTATTGTTTTAGTGATTTTTTCACAGTATATTATAAATGGCTTGTTTTCTTTACTGATTTCTCTTCATTTTATTCTATTTGAAGACACGCTCTGCAGATTAATATATTCCTACTGGGTCCAGCCCCAGTTAGTTTAGCCCTTTGTGAACTGTTCTTGTTTTTGATGTGCTTGGGGACTATGGCGTTGAGTACTTCATGTTTGGAACTAAAGATTTATAATCTGTGCAGCCGTCATTTGCCAGTCTGGCATAAACACACAGCATGCTTTCTCCTCTCCTGGCGATAAATAACCTTTAGGATATAGCATTCACTTTCAGGCATGTCTTAGTAGTTTCTAGTCTTTAATAGATACACTTGAAGATGGGGTTTTGTAACTTTTGAGTGATATTTGATTTCATTTGTGAACAGATTGATAATGATTTACATCATTATACAGTAAATTTTTTTTTTAAAGAATAATTTCTCAAGTAAAAGAGGAATGGGTGAAACCTTTGTTTCTGTGGTATAACTTTTGGGGTTTTTTTTTGGTTTGGTTTGTTTTTTTTTTACCAGAGCAAAATTTATTAATGCAACAGACATAACACAAACATTATAAACCAAAATTGAAATTAAAGAAACAGAAAATTACGACAAACGTGTGGAAGGAAAGAAAAAAAGGGCTTTCGGAAATGTACATGACCTAACTTTGTTGCTGCTGCTACTGGTGAGTAAATTCTTTAAGGGAATAATAGGAACGTTGCTGTGAGTGAGTGAAAGGTACAGTTAACTTAAACTTTTAGCTCAGCCTAAATCCTTTCACAAGTCCCATCTTTTATGAATATCAATCAGGTTTGGAGTATCTTAACCTTGGGACAGGTTAGCTTCAGGAAGATAGAACATACAGTCTTCATCAGTGTCTAGCCTTCTGAGATACAGTAGATAAGAGTTCCACTATCTGTGCTTCTACAGATAATGTTGTTTTTTTCAACAGAGGTACAAAATATTTTAATAGGCATCTTGAAATGCACATAATTTTCTATTCTACCATTTGTCTACACTGTAAGCTCCTTGGGGTTCTCTTATTTACATCTTCTAATGGGATCTTGATCTCATTTGAGAACTAGGTGGCTGTAACGTCAGGTAAATGCGAGTTAGTGGGAAGTGACTTCAGCCAGGTACAGATGCCCTTACATTATAAATCCTGTGTGTAGTTTCTGTGCTGCTGTTTAGTGGAGTGCATTATTTCTCATGCAAATTTATTTTCAACTATTAAATGGAGGGCCAAGCATTGTTGATATAAAAAGTTTATGCCAGAGTGTTTGAGAGGACTGTTTACGCTGTCTTTTGTCTCCTCAGAGGCTGTACGTTGCAGGGTGTTATATCCATTGCACATACTGGGAGGGAGGACCTGGTCGAATAGTTTACAAGGTGTTCAGAAACAACAGGAGAGTAAGTGCTGAGAGCAGGAAGATGTTTCTAACTGATATTGGAGGAAACCATTTGTTCCTTAAATGTAGAGATTTCTTCATACATGTTTTCTTCTGAAATGCTTCCAGTGCCAGTGGTAGCTTTGGTTACTGGTAATGTAACAGGTCGGCAGGCATATTAAGGCTGTCTGAGGTAAGATTAAAATTTTGTTGGGAACATTTTTCCACAAAAAAAAAATCCCAAACCCCAAGGAATCCTCTTGTTCCTTTTAATAGTTTGTAATCAAACCTCTATGCGTTGACATGTTAACTTTGTCAGTAGTTAAGGTTTCTGTTTCCCTACAAAAGTTATTTTGTGACTAGGTGTGATGGGTTCACGCTGGCTGGACACCAGGTGCCCACCAGAGCCTAGAATTCTATCACTCCCCCCTTCAGCTGGACAGGGGAGAGAAAATATAACAAAGGGCTCCTGGGTTGAGATAAGGACAGGGAGGGATCATTTAACCAATTACCGTCACAGCAGACTCAACTTGGGGAAAAATGAACTTAATTTATTGCCAATCAACCAGAGTAGGGTAATGAGAAGTAAAATCAGATCTTGCAACACCTTCCCTCCACCCCTCCCTTCTTCCCAGGCGCAACTTCACTCCCAGATTCTCTACCTACCCTCCTGAGTGGCGCAGGGGGACGGGGAATGGGGGTTACGGTCAGTTCATCACACGTTGTTTCTGCCTCTTCACGCTCCTCAGGGGCTGGGCTCATCACACTCTTCCCCTACTCCAGTGTGGGGTCCCTCCCATGGGAGACAGTCCTCCACGAACTTCTCCAACGTGGGTCCTTCCCACGGGCTGCAGTTCTTCACAAACTGCTCCAGTGTGGGTCCCTTCCATGGCGTGCAGTCCTTCAGGAGCAAACCGCTCCAGCGTGGGTCCCCTGTGGGGTCACAAGTCCTGCCAGAAAACCTGCTCCAGTGTGGGCTCCTCTCTCCATGGGTCTACAGGTCCTGCCAGGAGCCTGCTCCAGCGTGGGCTTCCCATGGGGTCACAGCCTCCTTCAGGCATCCACCTGCTCTGGTGTGGGGTCCTCCATGGGCTGCAGGGGGACAGTCTTCCTCACCATGGTGTTCCCCATGGGATGCAGGGGAATCTCTGTTCTGGCACCTAGAGCACCTCCTCCTCCTCCTTCTTCACTGACCTTGGGGTCTGCAGGGTTGTTTCTCTTACATGTTCTCACTCCTCTCTCTGGCTGCCGTTACTGTGCCCCACAACTTTTTTTCCTTCTTAAATATGTTATCACAGATGCGCTACCACTATCACTGATTGGCTCGGCCTTGGCCAGTGGCGGGTCCGCCTTAGAGCCGGCTGGTATTGGCTCTGTCAGACATAGGGGAAGCTTCTAGCAGCTTTTCATCAGAAGCCACCCCTGCAAACCCGCCCCGCTACCAAAACCTTGCCACAGAAACCCAATACACTAGGGTTGATTTGCTGTTGAACTGTTTTTCAACGGCTCTAAAGATGATTTGACAATGAGCATTAAAAGCATTGACAGTGGTAGAGAAGAGGGTATGGATAGTTACAATAGAATAGATAGTTGTGCACAATGTTTTAGTATTTGATATTCAGTATGCAAATTAATTTCCTTTTCAAAAGTTTTGCTAGAAAAACGTTCGGAGAATTATAATCGTAGTCTAAGTGGTTCTGGCCCTGGTTTTCTTAAATTAGGTATTTTAAATATGTATGTCTGGTAATATATCGTTATGGAATATGAGAGCAAATTGGATGTGGAGGGCCAGATGCAGTGCTGCTGAGCGCTTCTTTTCTCTCTGGGAATAAAACCATATGTTTAGTAGTAGACTCTTAGACTGAATCAAAAGGTAGAGTTGAATTATTTGCTGAACAGAGAGAAATCAAATAATATTGAATTGATATTGGTTTTATTTAAAAGAACCTGTTGGTTTTTTTTTTTAACATAAACTGTCAAGGTGACCTGTTTAGACTTAGTTCCTGTTGCGAAGAATTTCAAGCTGCTGTAACCCTTTGTCATTAACAAAACAGTGTATTGGGTCTGGCTGAGATGGAGTTAATTATCCCCATAGCAGCCCTTGTAGTGCTGTGCTCTGCATTGGTAGCTAGAAAGGTGTTGATAACACACCAGTGTTTTGGCTACTGCTGAGCAGAGCTGGCACAGCACCAAGGCTGGCTCTCCAACATTTTCGCCCCCCTCAATGGCAGGCTGGGCCTGGGCAAGGTTTTGGGAGGGGACATAACCAGGACAGCTGACCCAAACTAACCAAACAGATATTCCATACCGTATGATGTCAGCTCAGCTATAAAAGCTAAGTAAAGTGAGATGGAAGGGGCAGCACTTTCGTCTTCCAGAGCAACCACTACGTGTACTGAAGCCCTGCTTCCCAGGAAGGGAAGTGGCCAGACATCACCTGCTGATGGGAAGTAGAGAATAACATCATTTCTCTTCCTTTGCTTTCACTTTATTAAACTGTCCTTATCTTGACCCACGAGCCTTTTGTTGTATTTTCTCCCCTGTCCAGCTAAGGAGAGGGAGTGATAGAGTGGCTTTGGTGGGCACCTGGCACCCAGACAGGGTCAACCTACCACAGTCTCTTTTAACAAAATAGAAGAGACAAGGCTGATAGTCAAAGTTTACTATTTTCACTGTGAGTAATGTTTATTACATATTACTAATTTTAAATACATGAATTGAAGGTATTTGCATGTGTTTTACTTTCCAAATGTCTGAATAGGTCAAATGCTAAGAATAAAATGCATCCATACAACAGACTGTTTTGCATGGATAATGCTTGTTGCAAGCACAAAGGAGTGGCATAGATCTTCTGGGTCATTGAATACTGTCCTATCCTATCACAAGCAACAACATTTTATATAATGCTTTTGCACATTGATCAAGCTTCAAATTGTGTTTTCAGTTTTGTACGTGGGTCTCAGAGCCTGCCTTACTGAGAACCTGTACTATGTAGTCCAATCGTGTAATGTCATACAGGAGTGCTCTGAAAACAAGTGGAAAAAATGAGCATTGACAATATATTCTAAACCCAAGTGATCTCTTTTGCATTTTTTTCTTTTTGGCTATAATCTTAATATCATTCTTCTCCCTAAGCAAAGCTTTTTCTGTCAAAATATGTTTGTTGAACAATAAAGATCCAGTGTAAACTCAAGACATTTTTTTTTTTTTTTTAAGAACTCAGAGGTCAAAGGCCTGCTTACTTCTGCACAGATTCCTTCAAATAATGTGTCATGTGCCTCTGTCTTTGGAAGAAAACCTGTTTCACAGTTATGCTAACGTTTGCTGTGTTCCATTTCGCTCAGGAATTGTTAGATACTTTGTCAGTGACAAATGTTTCCATTTACCTAGTTCTGAGTGATAGGAAGGTTTTCTCTAGACAAGAAAAGTTCAGGTAAGTAATAAAATAAATTTTGATGTTGTAATGAAGCAGTGTATTAATACAAAATCACTTCTCTGATACTGTTCAGGGCAGCTTTGTTTTAATGTCTAATAAGAAATGTAGCACTGAAATAAACTTTGACCATTTCAGCAAACCCTTGAAACAACTGCATTCATCCTGATGGTAATGTGGCATGATTTGTGTTGGGAGGTAGCGGTTAGCTAGTTGTTAGAATTCAGTCTTCCCAAATTAGTCCCCTAAATTTCTGCTATTTAGTAAGTGGAAATATATGCTTTCTTCAGTACCAAGTATTTTAACTGTCTCTTGGATACATAACCACAACCAGCTCCAATGTCTCTCCTAGGTGCTAAAAGCCTCAGCTGTCCCTTTCTCAGCTGTCAACTTCAGCTTTCTTTAGACAACTTATGTAATGATGTCTCATATTCAATGTGAAAAAAAAAAAATAGGTCTGAAAACTGGTCTTTAGCATGGAATAAATGCCATTAAGAGTACTGGATAAGAGAAAAGGGATTGGAGGATGGTAGTGCTGCCTCATTCTGTCTCTGCCAAAAGAGGGTGAGGTTGCAGTACAGAGGATAGCATTTTTACTGTTATTATTTATTTATTTTAGTTTTGCTGTTGGCCATTTAAGAAGACAGTATGAGTATTGCTTTGTGCAAAATGAAATTAGCAGCTCTGATAGTGGCTAGTTTCGGTGAAAATATCCTTGCTGGTTCTCCTGTGGAGTAGCTTCAGTAGCCTGCCTTCCTAACTGTTCTTAACAGCGTGAAACCTGATTTTACCATGTGGAAGCAGACTTTGTCACAGCAGGGATGAGGCAATGTGCATGTGTAGCTGCAAAAAAGCTGAAGGAGTCCCAAATCACTGCAGTCTCTGCAGGGTCCACCTTTATGCTTCAGTAATTTTTCTATCAGTTAAGATAACTGCATGGACATAATGGAGTTCTTACATACTGTTTTGGAAAGGGAAGTCTAAGATTAGGAGAGAAAAATGAACAGTGTGGTGAAGAAGTGAAAAGCAAGGAAATGCATAAAACTGAGATCATCTATGTGAACTGCATGACGTATATCTCATAATTACACACACAAAATCAGGTATACAGTTTGTGTTATTACAGGGAAATGCAGAAAAGCAAGGCTCCACAAATTTTGCTCAACTGCGTTTTGGGTTTAGGTTAATTTATGTCAATACCAGATAATCAAAAACTGTAAGTCAAGTCTAGAAATGTCATGTGAAGGACTTTATTCACCTATAGTTCTAAATAGGATTTTCCTGACAGCATTAGGTGAGAGCAATGTGATGATATATTTATTTTAAAATGTGTAACCAGGTTTTATTAACAGCTCATACTTGCTTCCAGAGAGACTATTAATACCGCTGCTCAATAGACAAAATACTTGCATTTTAATTAAATATGAAACCAAAAAGGAAGCAGTGCATGATACTGTACTTTCTGTCATTACCATAAAAAAATACTTTATTGGAGGTAAAAGGAGGCAATAGTGAGTAGGAGCGTGTTGTTTATTTTTCTTCTTCCATTTTCTACTTTATTAAATTGTCTCCGTGACTAGAACAGGAGGTCTGGCAGAAGAAAGAGAGTTGTAGAGGTGAGTGTTTTGTATAGTAGTAGAGAAATCCATTTGTTGAAATCATGTAAAAATATTATCTCCAAGAATGAGTCTGAACTCTATGGGCTGTTTTGATGCACGAATGCGTGACAACCATCCCCTCTCCTCCCTCTCCCTCCCCAGTTAAATGTATTTGTTCCCAAGGCAAAACCTTTCATTAGTTTTTGACTGGTCAGTCTGTTGAGAAGATATTTTTCAGGTTTTGATTAATATCCAATATTTGGCGTTCATCTGTAGCGCAAAGGAAACTTTTTCAAGTAGCTAAGTAAATTCAGTTAATCTATTTTCTTCTATACAGCTACACTAAATATACAAATTATTGGCACAATGTTATACTTCTGAATGCAGTTCTCTTGAGTGCTTGAAGTTGAACAAAGCATCAGACAGTTGTTTTTGTGTTTTCAAAGTGTAATAGCATCCAAAAAATTGTGATATAAGGCTTTCTACCTGGCTTTGTGCTGAAAGGGGCAATACAGTCTAACACTGGAAGTGTCATTATATATGATACTCTAGTGGCAGGACAGCAAATTTCATATCCTTACAGTTTATTTAAAAGAAATTCACAATGCAGCAAGCAAGTTTGAATACATTTGAAAATACAGTATTGTGAATGGAAATAAATTGAAGTAAAACCCCAACTTGAAATGGGAAATGTTACTTAAGGGTAGTAGTATGTGTTGATGTAAGTAAGGCTGCTGCTATAAAGGGAGGAAAATGTTTTTCAAGGTCAATATGTTTGTAAGCAGGGGGGGAGGCTCTTACATAGAGTAGANTTGACTTGAAGTTCTAGAGCTGCACTGTGCTGTGAACTCGGTAGGAGTTTTAATAGTATGGACTGTAGGAGTGATGAGCGATAAGCAGTAAGACTAGGACTGAGTAGAGGACAGTAGGGAAAAGTTATGTTCTGAACAGTTGTATTATAATATTTCAAGGAACTTACTCATTTTGTTTAAGTACGTGAATTTGTTAAGAGTTATGTTA
Organism: Pandion haliaetus; assembly: GCA_013401275.1. Classification (NCBI taxonomy): domain Eukaryota; kingdom Metazoa; phylum Chordata; class Aves; order Accipitriformes; family Pandionidae; genus Pandion; species Pandion haliaetus. The sequence goes on along the minus strand of VYZV01028360.1, from coordinate 22,837 downwards.
GAGGCTGGTTGTAGCTATTAACCATGGTATGGAGTAGAAGTTTTTAGGGATGTTTGGTGTTGTACTAGAATAGATTGTGTTGGTTTTATTTATCTTTAACATCTCTGTAAGGGGCATATCCTTTCTGTATTTGGAATTGGCATTGCTTTGTTGCACAGGCAGGGCTGGATCTTAATATTCCTCTTGTTTCTCTCCTTTCTTCCCTTTTTACCTCAGGGGAGTGCAGGATCTCAAGAACTGCCTCCTTACTTCCCTATCAGAAACAAAGCTCACGTTTAAGGACAAGTAAATAGTCCTAGAGAGGGAAAAATTAGTGGGGAAAGGTGTTGACTAAAAAACCAAAACCTATAACGTTAAAACTCCCAGAGCTCACAGCAATGTGGGAATATCAGACTGTAGTTTTATACACTATCACAATATCGGTATTAGAACATAGTGCTGTTATTAACAGCAATTAGATGGACATAGGAGAGAAACTAGTAAATCTTAATATTAGTGAGTACATATAACTGAAGTAAAAGCTGTGGATCAGTTTTTTGTTTTTTGTTTTTTTTTTAATTGAAACTGGAGCCTCAAAATCAATGCCTAGCTGAAAAGAAACATAGTATTTATGTCAACTGATCAAATCCACGGTTTTAAAACAGTACGTTCAATTTAATATTCCACTGTAAGTCTGGGTATTTTCTTACTGCAGGTCTTGCTCATTCAAAGTTCTTTAGTGAAACATTATCCTGAATAGGCTCTGCGGAATGGTACACTCTGTACATGTGATAGAAATGTTAAGGAAGTGAGTCTGATTAATAAAAAATATAGTTTGTGCATGCATTGCTTGTTAAAAATGTAATGCATAGTGAATTATTTCCTCAACACAGAAACCTGGAATGCATATTTCCTATTTCTATTAGTGGAGAAACACTTCAACGGGAAGTTCTGATCTCCTTATTTCATCAGCTAGCCCTTTTATTGACCTCATTTACTCACCTTTTTAAAAAAAAAAAAAATCCAAAACTTTATTTCTCATCATATGCCAGGGAATATGAGGATGGTAGTGTAGAACACGTGTTATACCACTGCACCAGAAAACATTGTACAAAAGAGGTAGTAGCTTGGTATTACTCATTTGCTTAATGAAAGCAATGGACACTAAGAAAAACAAAACACACTATGGAGAAACAAATAGCATTTTGTAATGAAGTATAAAACATTCGATAGACTAATTCTAAATTGAATCTGAACACATCACATCTCAAAGTCTGAAAAGAAGAAATAGTCAGTTGTGATTCTTGCTAAATCAAATGCTCTACTAAAGTGTTAATCACTTTAAGTGGTCTGATTAATAATGAGTTACCTTAGGATTCTTACTAATTTTTCATAGATAGACAAGTAGTAGTGACCTAGATGGCCTTAACAGTGTTTTGCTTTAATAGGCCATGTAGAGGCCTGATCCTACACCCAGTGACCATTTCAAGCTCCTGTATAGTCTGAGATCACCCATAGCCTGTGGCTTCACTTTAGCAAGTTACTGTTTCTGGATTTAAAATAGAAGTACTGAAGCTCTGCAAGGGTAACTGCAACACCGCAATGTCTGGAATATTCTCATGTTTTGTGGGTGATTGGTTTCTGAATATTGTATTATGTGTACATTCTACGTTTACTTAATCTATATACACTGAGCATACATTATCTTAAAACACTGGTTTTGATGCCATCTATCTAGATAAATATTATCATGCTTTAAAAAGCCCCTGAAAAAATGCAAGCCTTTCTTATCTCTCTCCTCTCTCATACTCCTAGCTGAGAATCTTCTATTACCACAAGTAAAGCTGAAACTGGTATTTTATTCTGCCTTCTATTTCATTGTCTGATAACTCATGACTGTTGGTGCAGAGTATTTGACAAGATTAATGATACAACTAACCTCTTTGTGCTACTCTCATTACCAGTATTTATCTTAAAATCCACTTCCAAGAAGGTAGTATGGGCTCTTGAATATGAAAGCTACTGAGTATCTTTTTAACCACTAAGCTGAAAGCTGAACTCAAGTAAGGGAAAGGATGCAGCCTTCGTTAAGTACACAGCTCTGGGTAAATGTAGTAAATATTGCATATTGGGATATTCAAGGCGGCTGGAAAAAACACTACATAATGTCTCTGTAATCTTTCTCTGTATACTTAAGCTAATAATTCATTGATTTACAGCTTTTTATAAATGCTTTATTCTCAGTAAGGAGAATAGTCATCACTGAGACAACATTATTTGTGTGTTATAGAAAAATGTAGTCAACATAATTTCTATTTATACTGTTGGTTATTTAATAGTTTGTGGTTTTGCATTTGTTTTCTACTCCTTACTCCATTTTTCCTCAAAAGTACGATGTTATAGTAAGTATGGATGAATGCAGATGGGAGAGAGCTTTTGCTGTGAAAATTGAATTTTGATAAGTGACAAAGTAAATCTGATGCTGCTTGCTGTCAAGGCTTATGGATATCTCCTGTAAACCTAAACCAGTTAGATGTGATTTAACTGTGTTTTGTGGTGGAGCCACACCTTCTGGGTACTTGCCCTGTCCTAGGAGTTGAAAAGTCAGTTAATCACAATGATGAGCTACAAACGCTCTGCATAACTACTTACCCATAGAAATACAGAAAAAGGAGTGCAAGTCGAAAAGAGCAGTAAGTGCTCTTTCTCGGCTTGTTCCTTTCCTTTTCAGGAGCCTTATTCTCTACCAATCTCCAATAGCCTGCTATTTTCCATTCCATATTAGCAAATTGTTGCGTTTTTGTAGTTTAGGGCATGTTTTTCTAAGTCAGGGTTGGGTTTTTTGTGGTGGTGTGTTTTTTTTTTTTTTGGTTTTTTTTTTTTTTTTTTTTTTCTTTCCCCTCCTGGGGAGTGGTGTTAGCTAAAGTTCTCTTATAACCTTATACAGTATTTTGAGTTGAGTGGAAAATGGTATCAAAATTGTTAAGAGCCAAGAAATCTTAGTCCTAGTGCTGGCCCTGATAGGAAAAAGTTCTGTTTTATAGCCTATAGATCTTTGATGTTTGATCCTTTGCAAGTCGTGGCAATTGTGCAGTTTAGGTAATTTCTGAAGAATTATTTCCCTCACTTATGTGGAAACATCAGTTGCACAGACTCAGGGAAATGAGGGAGACAGGATTAATCCTTTTTCTTCAAGATATGGAACAGCATCTAAAAGTCTTTATTGAAGTTGACATCCTCTATGCTGGGCAATGTACATAAACAGTGGATAGAACAGTTTGTCTTGAAAATCTGAGTTTCAAGATTAACTCTGCCTGATGTGAGTTACAAGCGGTCTTAGTCGCTGCTGAGCTCAGGATTTAGCAGGAGCAGAGCTTCAAGGGACTCTGCCTGCTGTTCGGTGTCATCTTCCTGCTTCAGAGGTGGTGGCTTCCTTGCAGGGAGTTCTGCCAGGCTCTCGAAATGCAACTATTTCTGACACACGTGTGTAAATAAACACAAAGGTTTTGATATGTTACTGAGTGAAACAGAAAATGGTGATATTTATCTATCTAATTTGAGTGCTCCATAGCTGACCACGATAATCTGAGGAGAGGAAAATGTGTCTTTAGCCATGAATAAGGCATTCCACAGCAGAAACTAAGGAAGTTGGAGGCATCTGTTTTCCCAAGGTGCTATTTTTATCTAAGGAGTTTAGCTCTTGCCACGTAATGAGCAGAGCGCCCAGATGCGACTATAGTGATACTCAATGTTGTGACTTCCTTTCCTATCCCTTTATTCCTTAAGCTCAGGGGTTAAGATAGCATGAGAATGCTGTAGGAGAGCATCAGCCCTTAGGCAATGCAAGAGTAGTTTTTCCATAATGAAGCTACAGCATTTTGCAGTGAAGGACAATTAAATAAAACTATTGAAAGATTTTTGAGTTAGGTGACTGCCAGCCTTCTTTTTAAGGTAGCTCCAAATTTCATGCTTTTTGAGCTGATCTTATAGTTTGTGAGTTAACTGATGTATGTATTATGTTAGCTATTATCTCTAATAAAAGCGTTTTGTCTCATATTCAGTCAGCTGTAGGTGAATTTGATCTGATGCTTTTTATAAAAGGTTTACCACATAGGCATGATATAACCTGAAGATAGCATGTTGATCCAAGTCTTGTGGCACATACAAAAATATTTAGGTTTTTAAAACATCTGGAAATACAAGTGCAAATTATGAGTAGCAGATGATTTTGTTTCCTGTTGGGGAATATTAGGCATGGGCATTGTCCCCTGGAATAAGGAATACTACTGCATATGATAAGAAATGCATTTGTGCAGATGTAAATAAAAATCAATCAACAATCCACTGGTATCTTTTTTTTTTTTTTCCCTCCAATAGAGACATGAAAGACTAGAAATGTACTAAAGTGTGACAATGAAGTATTTTGAGCTATAATAAATAAAACCCATTAATCTTGAAAATTTAATTTTTTTTAGAGCCAGTAGCCAAGGAGCAGTCTAATGTAATTACTTGGTGAAATGCTTTGTGCAAAACGGATGTTTGGAAAATTGAAATTGCAAGAAAATGTAAAAATATGCTTTAGTAAAAAGTAGGATATTAAAGCACAGGGGAAAGTGTATTGAGTGAACAAAGTACATTTCTGTCACAGTCAGTAAACACCATTAAAATTAAACTTCAGGGGAAAGCAAATGGACTTTTTTATCACATATGAAATTCAACAATATACTTAATATATAAAATATATATACACAAATAAAATGATGTTAAAAATAGGAAGTGCAGCAAATTTAAATTACCACAAATACTTCCCTGCACTCATCTATGTTTGTTCATGTCATTCATGTAGATGCTATTTAGGGAACAAGGAAAAGGAAAAAGAATTGTGATTTGGCAGATACGAAAAGCTAAAATACAACTTCCAGCCTCAGTTGCCCAATTGCAGTCTACTTGACACTGATCTCCTTTCACCTAAACCAAAAATTTAAGTCCTTACATGAGTTAAACAGTGCCAGACTAAGAGAAATGTTTTGGGTTTTGTAAGTATTTGTTATTGCAAGTATCTCAAGCAGATTTATTTCACCTGATTGAGATACATTCATGGAAACAACAACTAGAGGAAATGCAATAGCTGACTGACTTGAACATTGAAAATATTTTCCTTCAAAAGTTACCTCACGAACAGGACAGAATCAGGAGTTTTACAATATTCAGTTTTTTACAGTCTCTTTAGTGTGACTGATGCTTGCTGGACAGGTCCAACATTACTTGACGTTTGGAGAGACTCTGTTCTTACTTGGTTTGAATAGGAATAATCGGATATTGAAAGAAACAGGGGGATGACGAATTTACTTGGAACAAACCTACTAGTGTTTCTTACTCAAAGCTGTGATTTGAAATAGGTTTTGAAGCAAGAGCTAAGAACATTACATGCACACCTGGCATTGGTATGGCTTAAAATGGATGCTCTGTAGGGAATTTAATTTGCAACCTGAGTCGTTATCTCTCTGATAGATTAGGATGAGCCCACATACCTGTATATGCATACCTAAGTCAGAATCTCTTTCTTTGTGCCTTTCGTTCCTTCTGACTTAGTTACTATTTTTCCTAACAGTTTCGTATGTTTTATATCTGAATCATATCTGAATCATTGTTGGTGCAAAACAGTTTTATGCACAAGGCACAAGAGAATCCAGGGTATCACAACTTAACTTCAGTGTCACAACAATTCCTGTTTATAAAGCTGCATTATTCAGTCAAAACAAAAGATGCAAATGAAATTAACAAAAGTTTTGACAAATCATTCTGCGCAATTTTTAGGAGTTAAGTAGTTTACCTTTTATTTTTCAGTCTCTGAATTTGATATTAGAGAGCTGGAAATCTGTATTTTCCTGTACTGATCAAAAAATTATGTATTTGAGCATTATTACTGAAACAGTTTATCACATTCTGTAGGACACTTAAAAAAAGAACTTTTCATTTACATTGTTTTAAGGTCCTCTACTGTGTTAAGGTAGTCAAATAATCTTTAAATTCTTTAAAATATCTCTTCAGAACAATCACTTATTGTTCCATTTAAGCAGCTAGTGAGGAAGTTGAGAGGTTCAGAGATGTCTGTATGTATACACTGTTAACCAAGACTCGTGGTGCACTAATGAGCTGCACTTAACTCTTGATACTTCTGGAAAATTCAGCTCTGTTGTCGGTAATAGTTATAACTATTCTTTGCTTTTAAGAAATAACCTTCTTCCTTGAAAATTACTTTGCTGTTTGAGTAGCTAATAAATGTCACTGGGTACTGCTGCAATAAGTGGCAGCACCTCCTAAAAAATAATTAATTGTATTAGAATGAAATACCGTTGCTTTTATGCTAGCAGTCATTTGTATAGGAGCCAGGGCTTGCATATGATTTGACTTTTGGAATGTGTTTTGTTTAGCATTCTTGTTAAAGGTAGAGAAAAATAGAGAGGAGGTCTGTTATACCTTTTGTAGAGATGCTTTTATTGAGTAATCTCTCCATTCACTCTATTCTTAGGAATAACTTTTAGGCTTTGATGTATTATTCCCCCTGGTCTGTGCTCTATACAGCCACCCTCTCCTATGTCTTTCATACTGTGGTGGAAACTAATAATCTCCTTTGTAGAAGCGAAATTATACAGTTAGTGTGGAAGCTCAGTGCCCAGTTTTTCAACTTTGATTTCCATACTGGCTGCTAATAAATGTTAATCTCAATACCCTGCCTTCTATTTAGTCAGTAGCAAAAGGGGGCAACATACAGTTTCAGTCATAAAATACCATGGCCATAAAGATATTTTTTGTTATTGAGGTAACTTCTGTTCAAAAATTTGATTTAGGAGAAGAAAGTAAAGCTTTTTCTGTAGTTTGCCCTCTCTCTGTTTCTTTAAACAGTGATTATAGTGAACATTATTAGTGGTTTAATTGGTGCAAGAACCAAAACTTAACCTGAATTAATTGCAGTTGTATGCAGCAAATTCTCGTCTTTGGATGACTTATTGTAGTGTCTGCTGTTATTTATATTTTTTGAAATTTACCTATGTTTGACTAGTTTTGGTGCCCAAATGTGAAAGAAACACATTGGGGTTTTTGTTTTTTTTTTATTATAATGATACATTTTTTTCCAGACAGATAGGTAGAAAAATGTTGAAATTTGCATAAAATTAATCTTCAGTGTAACATAAATTTACTAATTATTGAATCTGTATCCTTAAGGGTGTTGTGTGTTTGGTGCTGTGGTTATTTTTTTAATAGTGCAAATGTGATATTCGGAATGTTTGATATTGCTGCCAGGGAGAGGGGGATCAGAATTCTATGATTGCTACTGACTGTTAGACCTAAACGCCACAACTTTCTTTTAGAAGGAAGTTATCTTTAATCACAAGCACGTTACAAAGATCAAATTACAGTGAGCACCAAAATACATAGGATTGTAGGTATTTAGAAAGCATAAAAGGCTACCACTGTGGGAGTTTTGGATAGCTTTCACTAACATTCATAAAATCTTCCAAGACCTGCATGCAAATATGGAATAAATATTTACACCCTCCCCAGCCCCCCAGCATTTAACCATGCTTCTTCATAATTTCTGAAGATAAGCTAGTCCATTTTTATTAGGAAAGAACTTTAGATCTTCTGTTTATGAATGCTAACAAGTTGTGAATGCATTAAGATGCAATTTACAAGTGAGTGAATAAATCAGGTTTTGGACTATATTAATCTAATGCAGTATGGACAAATACCCAGAAATAATTAAAATGATCAACATGTTGGTATTGCATGCAAACCCCTACAATGTTATTTTGCATAAAAAGGGCAAGTAAGGGGAAGATGTCCATACATTATGGATTTAATTGGCAGTTTCTGGTTATTAGAATAGAGGATTGTTTTCATTCCTAATGTACTTAATGTGAATTTAGTATTTGAGAAAGGTTGATAGGTGAAAGATTAGGTTAAGGGTTGACTTGTGAAAGGTTTAGTAGTTCTGGATTGACAGCTCTGGGAATCTGACAATAGATGTACAAAGACCCAAAGCAGCACAGATAGTGCTGCTGCCATCTTCTTACTGCTCCATACCTTACCAATGATGCACCTACTTTTATCCAGAGTTCATCTACATCTGAGATGTATTCTTTCAAATCCTGGCTTTTTTGCTAAATTTACTTGCAAGTGGACTAAACACAAGAATACAATGATAGCAATGGCTCTCTTCGAGATCCCAACCTACTAAAAATTGGCTTATGAGGCCATGTGTGCTGTTAGGTTGTAGCCAGCTGATCATTACTTTTTCCGAGACACNCTGTTCATTTTTCTCTGAAGTGGTAAAAGCTTGTTATAGATGTCAGGGTGAACATTCAAATTCAGACTCCAGTAAAGTTCTTTCCTCAAAAGTGGTAAGGAACAACAGGCTGCTCTTGGAACTGTTTTGATGTCCAATATGTGATCTATTTCCCCATCTCTCACTCTGTTAAGTATGGGTTGCTTGAAAATATCTGAGGAAGCTAACAAACATGAGTTGGAAGTAATTGCTCAAGGCTGTACCTCTTATTCATACATATGTTTCCTTTCCAGTGATACTTTTCAGAAAGAAAAAATAATCTTTGAACCTATTTATGATAATTTTGCTCTTAATAACATGACCTTTAAAGAGTATTTCCCATGGCTTATATTCATGCTATGTGCACATATAATATAGTAGCTGAAGCCTGTGGTATTTATTTCTCAGGAGAGTTAGATCTCCAGAAATAAGATGTTTCTCTGTGGACTTAAATGAACAGAAGAAAAATTAATTATGTTTTTTCCCAACTTGGAATGGAATACTGCAAAATTATAAGCATTTATGGAGTTATGTAATTAAATTATTTTTCGCTCTTCATTTTAAGATCCGACTGTGTCACTAGCAGATGATCATGTTGCATGTGAAGTTGTGAGTACACTTTAAAAAAGTGATAGAGTGAGCTTTGTAAGACTTTTGGAGGTATTCAGGGCTTTTCATTACAAGCGGTAATTACTAACTTGATGTGACATGATAATACTAGATTTCTCTCTCTACTGAATTCATAATCCATGATGCAACTGTGGCTAGTGTTTCCAAGCAAGAAGAAAGAGCATATAGATAATGGAAAGTAAAGTCTCTCAAGTTTTGTCACATCTTGCTATATAGGCTTGTTATAGGCTATTAGTGCCCATCACTTCCTTTGTGACAGGTTGCTAATATTTATCGTTACAGCTGGCCTTTTAACATTTAATAGGATAAGAAAATTTGATATATTCAACTATTCGTATAATTTGCTCGTTAAAGGACAGCTTTGCCGAGATCTGAGAGAAGCTAGTTTTTTCTCCTAAAATTTTATGATTCTTTTTGCCTTACTCTACCTCATGTGAGTAGCAAAGTGTGATAAACTAATGGTGTTAAAGTATTGTGGTCATATGGAAAGGGAGCCCAATCTGGAAAGTCCTGTAGCATGAATTTCCAGTAAAAATTCTGAGTATTATAAACAGAGTTCCTTTAGGAACTTTTGAAGATACCGATATAAGACATGGATGACAAGCTGGGAAAACCAGGTTAAAAGAGGAAAACATAAGAATATGTGGTTACAATCTACATGATCTTTGAAGCAAAGCATGTTTCAAGGAGATGCTAGCTTTGGGAACATTGAAGAAGGGCATAGCATAAAATCCATGCACATAAACATTTGGGAAGTGGGCTGTACCAAAGAGGCAGTTGGCTGCAGTACCAGCATGCTGAAGATTAAAGGAGGGATTGTTCATAGAGCTGTTCCACGTCATGTTCTGGTAGTTCTGCTAAGACTGCAAGTTTAAACAAATGACCTGTAAGGTCTTTCTTGGTCCCACTATCTTTGATCCACTGAATTTGACTCATTTGTTCAGTAATTCCCAAATGTTATTCAAGTAATGTACATTAACAGGATATTGACTTCTCTTGAGGCAAACATCAATGTTTATTGAAAGGAGAAATAAATATTGACTGAAGTAAAGCCAAAGTCAATTTTTCCCTCAGAACTATAAACCTTAGTGTTCGCTGAAATGCCAAGTAAATATACAGTGTTTGCCATTTAAATCTTGGTAATTCTGTGGCGGTGTATATAACACTACCATTGCTGTTTACATGTAAAATACGACAGTCATAGTAAATATGTAAAAAGAATCTGCAAAGACTTAAGTTGCTCACTAATGGAAGCACAGCTATGAAAATGTGATTTGATAATTTTGTCAATTATTGTCAATTATTTAATAGTATCATGGTCTTTGGCAGTAAAAGTTTTATTTGCATTGTAAATTAGTGGGGTTTTTCTATGATGGATTTTTTTTATTATTCCCAAGAGAGTAACATTTGTAATGTACTTGCTGCAAATATGAACTTATACTAATTAAAGGAATTGTCATTGATTTGTAAGCCAGCTAAACATGTTCATGATAAACATGATTTGTGTGCTTTTAAAGTATCATGCCTGAAAGAATATATTTATTAGAAGTTATGTATTTACAAAAGTATGATCCATAAGCATGCTCTAAGTAATTATTTGTTAGAAAAAGTGTTGCAGGCAAGTTTGTTGCTGTGTTATATTTACTTGGGAAAGTGGTTCTAACGATGCACTCACATCCAGGTTAAGTACTTGACAGAGATACCTGTCTAACAGTAAAAATAGCAAAGGATGTAAATGGAGATGCAGTTCTTCCAGCTAGCTTTGTGAAGACGCTGACAAGTCTGACTTATTAACGAAGGCTGGTTTCAACCTTCTGGAAGTTTACATATTGATATAATATTCTGTTTTGTTGAGTGATTCAGTCATGAATTACTCTTGTCATGAATAAATGAGCAACGGCCAGTGAGGGTCAAGGTACAAATAGCCTATGAGAAAGCCAGGTGATGACATAAGTTCCATCAAACTCTTGTAAGTATATTAATTGATTTTATGAACCACTGCATCTGGGTAAAACTATTACTACTGTCAGTACCATTTGCAAAAAACTTCATTAGACTGATAAAGTCCAAGCAAATATTGCACATCTGATCTGCACTGTTAGTTTTAACACTAAATGGTTTTTATTATACGTCTGCTTTGCAAGACAAGTGGAATAAGGTCTCCATGGTCTTCATCCATGCAGTGGTGGATCTAAAGGGCTGTTTTTCACAGTCCTTTTCATTTTACTAGTTGTCTTTATCCTTTTTTCACACAATAGCTCCCATGTAAAGGAAGCATTATTTTAGCTGTGGTTAAGGGTTTTCATGCTCACTAAGGTGATTCATGCACAGAAGGGTCACTCTAACATCTTCCACTTTAAAGTGGCAGTGACTGTCTTTTGTGACGTTACCCATGATGTCCAGAAAGGGGATACTTCCAGTATTGTTTGTGCTCTCTTTTCTCTGGTGTGATCTTTGCTTCTGACTGGCTGTCCGCAGTGCTGAGTGCAACATACACAGTCTGTATGCAGAATTTTTAACTGTCTTTTAGCACCACAAAGCATAATCAGACGTCAGACTTTGGTCCGATCTGTAAAATGAGAAGACGTTCCAATGCAGTAGGTGAACTTCACATTTTGAAATACTAGTGTGTGCTATTTTCATGCATGTAACCCTCAGGTAGCACTACCCTTTTCAGAAAACCAGTACTTGGGAACGAAGTAGTGAGGTGTTTCAGGCAAAATTAGACACAGGAGGAGACAAAGTCAATGGGACTTCCAAAGTAAAGGAGACACTGGAATGAACTTACTGAACTATCTGAATAACCAATGCTTCTGCTGAATGATAAGGTTCTTTTCAAGTAAGTTGCAGGTTGTGTAATGTAATTGTTTAATTTTCAGTTCCAGTTTAAAAACTGATGGAACAGAAAATACAATGCCCTCCCCTTTTATAAAGCTCAAATCAGTAGTGTTACTTCTTCATAGAGAATGCTGTCATTGAATAATGGTCTGCTGCCAGGAAAATGCTGAAGCAAGCTGTCTTATATTTTCAAAGCAGGCACTGCTGGCTTTGAAATAATCTTGTAGATGTTATATGATGGAATACTAAATAGAAGACCAATTCCAGATCTTTTGACAACGTTCTGTTATAATGACTTTACTCCTATTATATCAAATGATTGATGTAGATGTAATCATTGTGGTTGATGGATGTTAGTGTGGCAGGGTGACATTTGATTTCTGTTCTGTTTGAATTCTGATTAGCTTCAAGAATAAATCTGTGCAGTGTTGTTAGAAAAAAGTTTACTGTACCTGTGTGACTAAACTGGTGTCTGACTGACATTTATTTATTTTTATCAGTGTGGAAGGGTCAGCAATCCTTATTATTCAGACTTTGAAGTGAATTTTAATGCTTGTGAAAGCAACCAGATTGACAGCAGGAGGAGGTGAAGTCCTTTCTCCATCTGCAAAAGAGACACAACGTAGACAAGAAGGATGCTCCTGTCCTGCCTAGGGAGCATTTATTGTTATTTATGGGAGAATAATGCTGATAGTCCCAGATCTGATGAACAGCAGAAGCCCTTATTTTGGCCACGTAGGTTTGTATCATAACCTGCCATCTGTGGCCGGGCAGGAGTTTGAGGGAAAGTAAAATTTCACGGTCTGTTTCATGTGGGAGAAAACCAGGGGTTGCTGATAGAATGGCTGTGTGTAAAGATGACAGAGATGAAGAAAGTGTGGAATTTCAGTTACTTTCATCTTCTCTTCTGCACCTGCTTTCATCTCAAAGCTGTTGCAGAACAAGTGTAGTGACTGATTTGTTACTGAGAAGGTAAAGAAAAATATTTTCTTCTGGATATATAACTAATTCCTGTTATTATTTTATTTTATAACTTTTATTACTGTTCTGGCCTATTTCTTGTTTTCAGTTGAGTTCAGCTCAGTCTCTTGGTGAGCCCTTAAGAGCTGGAGAGGTGATTTCCAGCTCTTGTCTGCTGAAGACTAAATGCACCTGTGTGCTGGGTCTGTCTGAGATGGAGTTAATTTTCTTCATAGCAGCCCATATGGTGCTGTGGTTCAGATTTGTGACTAAACCACTGTTTCAGCTGTTGCAGTATTTGCACAGCATCAAGGCTTTCTCTTTTTCTTGCTCTGCCCATCCCCCTCAGCAAGTTGGCTGGGGTGGTCAAGAAGTTGGGCAAGGACACAACCTGGGCAGCTGACCCAGACTGACCAAAGGGATATTCCGTGCCACGTTATGTCATGCTCAGCAATAAAACCTAAGGGGAGTTTTTTTGGGACGACCACACAGCCATGTACATACCCGCATGTGACTGTCTTAGCTGCTACTGTGATGGTTTGACAGGCCTTGTGGAATGGAAAGAGATTAAGCAATCGTGTGAATCTGCTTTGCTCACATCAGTTCCCTTTAATGTTACAAAAAAGACTGATAGTAGTAAAAGTATCTCTTGTGATTCATACTTTGGTTCTTGACATCATTGACATCCACTTGAAAACATGTTTTAGAACAGTGTTGTTAATTACAAAATGTGGAAATGCTGAGGGGGCAAATTCTGCTCTTTTATTTTCATTTTTCTCCCCTCCCTTTGTTGCCTAACCCCATGTGATTTCAATTGAATTTCATAAAGGTGAGCTGACCCTTGTGCTGGCATAAACTGTTGGGCTGGCTTGTTGTATAAGTAATGTCTATTTTATGTTTTGTTTGAACGAATGTGGTTAGGTTTTAAAGAAAGCAGCTGCCCATATATGCTGTTCTGGCTAGCACACATAGAGGGTTTCATAGAGTCCTCTGACCAAACTGGGAAATTAAACTTTTTTTTTTTTTTTTTTTTTTTTGGTTGAGAGAAATGAACATGTTCCACTAGAAGCTGTTGAGAAAGCTATATTAACGCTTGTAGGGAGGTTGTAGGATTAATACCAGTATGTTTTATAGATCTTAAGGCAAACAGGTTCAGTTTGTCTGCAAGATTTCACCCGGATAGCCTCATTTGGAGAACAGTGACTTGTCTGATGAAAGTATATTTTCAAAACAGCACCCAGGTTTAATTTGAAACTACTGAGAGAAGGGCAATGGCTTCAGTAGTACCAGTGGTTAATCACTATCACCGTTAAATATTTATGACTTATTCTTAATTTGAATTTTGTCTGGATTTAATGTCAAGCCCTTTCTTAATGCTAGGTCTTTCTCTGCTACATCTGAAGAGCACTTTAGTACCCGATGCTTTCTCCCTGTGAATGTTCTTAGATATTCTAATCAAGTTACCGCTCAGTCTTCTTTTTGATAAACTAAACAGATTGAGCTATTTCACTCTCTCACTTTAAGATGTTTTGTCCAATCCTTGAATAATTTTTTGGGGCTCCTTTTTTTAACACCTCCTTCAATTTTTCAGTACTCTTTTCAAAGTATCAGAAGGGAGAGGGATCGTATTCCAGCATTGATCCCAGTGATACTGTATTTAGAGATAAAATTACCTTTTTGCCCCGTTCTTTCTACATGAGCCTCATTGCTACAGTACAGCCTACAGCCTACATTTTTTTCTCCCTAGATGTATGACTTATGAGCCCAGAGGGTTGTGGTGAATGGAGTTAAATCCAGTTGGTGGTAGGTCACAAGTGGTGTTCCCCAGGGCTCAGTACTGGGGCCGGTTCTCTTTAATATTTTCATCAATGATCTGGATGAGGGGATTGAGTGCACCCTCAGCAAGCTTGCAGGTGATACCAAGTTGGGAGGGAAGGCTGATCTGCTTGATGGTAGGAAGGCTCTGCAGAGGGATCTGGGCAGGCTGGATCATTGGGCCAAGGCCAATTGTATGAGGTTCAACAAGGCCAAGTGCTGGGTCCTGCACTTGGGTCACAACAGCCCCATGCAACGCTACAGGCTTGGGGAAGAGTGGCTGGAAAGCTGCCTGGCAGAAAAGGACCTGGGGATGCTGGTTGACAGCCACCTGAATATGAACCAGCACTGTGCCCAGGTGGCCAAGGCGGCCAACAGCATCCTGGCTTGTATCAGAAACAGTGTGGCCAGCAGGAGCAGGGAAGTGATCCTCCCCCTGTACTTGGCACTGGTGAGGCCGCACCTCGAGTCCTGTGTTCAGTTTTGGGCCCCTCACTACAGGAAGGACATGGAGGCGCTGGAGCGTCTCCAGAGAAGGGCAACAAAGCTGGTGAGGGGCCTGGAGCACAAGCCTGATGAGGAGCGGCTGAGGGAACTGGGGTTGTTTAGCCTGGAGAAAAGGAGGCTGAGGGGAGACCTTACTGCTCTCTACAACTCCCTGAAAGGAGGTTGTAGTGAGGTGGGTGCTGGTCTCTTCTATCAAGTAACTAGTGATAGGACGAGAGGAAATGGCCTCAAGTTGCACCAGGGGAGGTTCAGATTGGATATTAGGACAAATTTCTTTACTGAAAGGGTTGTTAGGCATTTGAACAGGCTACCCAGGGAGGTGATGGAGTCGTCACCCCTGGAGGTATTCAAAAAGCATGTAGACGAGGCACTTCGTGACATGGTTTAGTGGGCATGGTTGACGGTTGGACTTGATAATCTTAAAGGTCTTTTCCAACCTAAATGATTCTATGATTCTATGTCTTTGACTATATTAAAATGTATTTGATTTAGAAGGCCTACTTTAATCTGAGTACTATAAAATACAATATTTAAAGCTAAATACAAGTTACTTATGGTTTATTATTATATACCTTCATGGTGAGAGGATTCTGCAAGTGTATTTTGGAAAATATTAATGTGAATGAAATGAGCTTCAGAACTGACTTATAAATATTGCTATTATAGTTAACATATTTTGGATGCAGCTATATAAATAGATCATAGTGGTTTGGATGTTAGACAAATATTGTTTGTTATTTGCGGAGATGTATTGAATGAACCCTTGATATTTAATTCACAGTCAAGTATTTGTCTATAATCTCCCTCAATTATTAATATGAATTACATTTAAAAAAATGCTTGAAAAACATAACTGATGTTATAGAAATAGCTCCTGATCTCATGCAGTAGTTTGTTTTTTTTTTTTTTAATTCTTCATATCCCATGGCTCCTCAGCTCTCAAGTTCTAGTCTATGTATTTGTGAAGTTTCCCAGTTGGAACCAAGTAATGTGGTTTTTTAGTGAATAATTCACGAAAATAAAAATTTTGAGTTAAACAAGTATTTGCTTTTCAGGTTCATATGCAAAATAATTCTTTGTTCCTCTCTCCTGAAAGCTTAAATATTCTGAGGTATTTGAGATGATACATGACATTATTTTTCCTCTGAAGTTTTCTTTGAAAAGATTATGACTTCAGAAATATTTAAGTCAACTTAATGTTGAAATTAATTTTCTCTTGTTCAGTTCCCTGAGAAGATCAAATGAAGCTTTTGAGTTGATCAAGCGCCAATTTTAAGAATGAATTATTTACACAACTTTAATCTAGTTGTCACCTAACCTGTTTGCTTGTCTCTCTGTATCTGCCTGATGCACGATGATTGGAAAAATAAACATTGTTCTAAATATGTAGAAATTTTTAAGTATGTAGAAGTTAAAATGTGATTTGCAGATTGAATTCATCCTGTAATAAAACTTGAAGTTGTTTTTTTTTT
>VYZV01028358.1:0-11328 GCA_013401275.1 Pandion haliaetus | reverse complement strand
GCGGAAAGGAACCACGTTGGAGAAGTTGGTGAAGGACTGTCTCCCGTAAGAGGGACCCCATGGTGGAGCAGGGGACGAGTGAGGAATCTTCCCCCTGAGGAAAGGAGCGGCAGAGACGATGTGTGGCGAGCTGACTCAACCCCCATCCCCTGTTCCCCTGCACCGCCGGGGGGAGGAGGTAGAAAGCACCGGGAATGGAGTTGAGCCGGGAAAGTGGGAGGGTCGGGGGGGAGGTGTTCTGATATTTGGTTTCCCTTCCTAATATCCTTGTTTTGATTTGATTTGTAGTAAATTAAATGGATTTTGTTTCTTGCCCAAGTTGAGCCTGTCTTTTGCCCATGACCATAAGTGGGGAGTGATCCCTCCCAGTCCTTATCTTGACCCATGAGCCTGCCTTTGTATTTTCTCCTCATCCCAATGTGGCGAGGTGCGGGGGTGGGGAGTGAATGAGCAGCTTCGTGCTGCCTTGTTACCGGCTGGGCTGAAACCAAAACCACAACATCCTCTCATCCAACCTCATTTTCCAAACACTTGTAGAGACGCTTAAGACACTGTTGTGAGAAGCTGAAAGCATTTTCATCTTGCCCTGTCTTCTGGTTCTGTGTTTTCCAACCAGCTTTTCTTCCAAGCAGCTACCCAAACCTAAACGACTGTTTTAATGTACTACCTGGAGAATATTCCTGTCTTTCAACTTTCCACTTATTGCTTACTGCTAGGAAGTTTGTCCTTTCACTAGGCCTTGCCTACAGGCAGTGTTTTAGTCCTGTTCATTCATGTCTGTTTACAAATAGGTCATGCTATTTTCATGAAAACAAAGTCAGCCTGACAGTTTCTAAGGGTTCAGGGCAGCACCTACACACTGCAAGACTTAGATGTTGCTTCTTCTGGAGAGTTTTTCAATGCATTGTCATGTTTTCTTTATGATTTTCAAGAAATGCTTTGTGATATTTTTGCATTCCACTTACACCATCGGAACCAATTTCCGTTTCACATCACATGTCAAAGTCATTCATTCCCTTTGAACAATTATCCCATATAACCCTCCAAGCTATGTATGAAGCACTGTATCCTGAAAAAATAGAGATTTCCTGATGTTGTTCAGCACAGGTGAAACCAAAGCCTCTTGGTAAGTAAAAGGAAAAGCAAATAGTTAACAGGCTAGTAATCTGGTCACACAGATTGTAAGTGAGACCCTTGTCTCTTCTACCTGATTAAGACTACAGGCTTAAATATAATTTCATATAGCCCTGATGACTATCCAGCTACCAAACTGTTAATTATTCTCTGATCATGAAGTCATAGGGGGACCCCCTCCAAGGTCTTTCGTTGTGCAAGTTTAGTCAGAGCCAGTACATTCCTACTGTGACATTTCGGTCTTGGGGAAATAAACACATTATAGAAGGCAGTATCACCATACTGACCAAGGATTCCTATGCAGCTCAACTGGAATATAATCACATCTGAAGGGCTTGTGTAAGGGAGGGAAAGAGACTGCTCTCAGAAAAGATGTATAGACATCGGCTAGTCAGTTTACTGACTACTTTTGATTATTAGCAAAAATATTTGAACTGTTTTCCTTAAACCTGGAGTCATACCCAGTTTTTATAATCCTTCAGTGCAGAAGAAATGAAATTTTTGTTCATCTAAATGCAACTTTCCCTATAATTTACTAGTAAGATTTTTACCCTAGTCTGTCTGAACCACATATATTACATGCACAGAAATTCATTAAAACAGGTTAGCTTTAAACCTGCCAATCAATGCAAATTATCAAATGATATATGGTGGTTTATATATTTGGATTATTGCCACCACCAAATGAAAAAATATTCTATTTCAAAGCAGAGGGGACCCATGGCACAGAATAATAGAAAAAGAGCCAAAGGTTTTATTAAATTTGACACCTAATCTTCCCATCAAGCTTATAAAATAAGACTGTTCTGCAGTAGTGGCCTACAGCATTAAAGAAGCACTACTGAAAGATGTAGTGTTCTGAGCCACTGCTGTAAAAATACTGTTTTAATGTAAATAGTGAGAAATTAGTTCTTACTTATTTTACCATACAATCATGTAGTTATCATGGGCCATGCTGGAAAGCTGTTGCACTTAAGAATATGAAGCATTGTTGTAAGTCTGGGAAGATAGCTAAAAACACAATTAGAAGGTACTTCACCTAAAAACAAGAGGCTAGTGCTGTGGCATTAAGCATTGTGTCACTGATTTAAAGCATTGTAACAACAAAAGATGCAACCTTCCAAAGTGCCAAGCTCATTAGCCTCATAACAGTGGCTTAATTGCTTAATGGCTACACAAAGGGCAAAAGAAGAGTACCATGTACTCAACTCACCCACTCAAAGGTGCTGGAAATATGCTTAACATCAAGAAGACTCCATGGTTATGGACTCCTCTGCAATAAAGTAGTCGTGGAGAATAAAAGTCTAACATAGATCCTATTACCCTCAAATCAAGATGTCTATTGTCCCTTCTAGCATGCTGTTATTCTTGCATGATGAGCCTAATCACAGGTGTTCCTGTTGCTTAGCTTTGTTGAACTACCTGACAGGAAAGGAAAAATGTACATTGGCTGGGCAGGGGTCTATAGTCCTTTTCAAAGGCCTCAATCACTCTAAGATTACACCCCAAGAGCAGTTGTAGGAAATATGTTTCCATCTTGGAGCTCAGACCGCTGATGAAACTTTAACAATCAAAATATTGTTGTACACATAAAGAAAAACTGCACAGATGACAGTTCTGGTTTTAGTCAAATTAATCTTTTAACTGCCTAATAGCCCAAATTTTCTACTTGCTACAGAAAAAACTCTTTAATAATGCAATGATAATTATTATACAGAAAAAGATGTTCCTAATACCTACTTCTTTGCTTTAGCGCTATGCCTAGCCTCCCAGTGTTCCTCTGTATCTCAAGGTTGACATCTCTGGTCTTCCTCAAAGGTTTGGGAAGGGGATGTTTACCACATGAGTTATCACCGTGAGACATTTTCTGGGAAGATTATCGTGAAAGTTTAATTCTCCTTAGTCTTGGAGTCTGCCTGAGGTTTTTACTAGTAATGTTCTTTTTTTTTTTTTTACTAGCAATGGTAAAAATCATATCTATTAGGTTACAAACTGATGTATAAGACTAACTATCTAGCTTTGACTCATATAACACTTTTACGGAAAGCTGAGCTTTCACCATACTGTTCAGCACACTGATCCTTTGCTAATCTAAATGTTTTAGTGAATTTAATTTGGTGCATTTTTCAAGATTTTAATTTCAGTACCTCAGGTGGGCCAGATGCTTAGTTGGTTTAACCAATGTACTTCTGTCAAAATCACTTAGTCTGATATGATACCACTGCAGGATTGTATACACTACACTTTTATCAACCTATGATCAGGAAAAAAACCCTCGACTATTTTTGGTGAGGGTGGAGATAAGACATTCATTTCAAAGGCTTTCTATTTTTACCTGTGGCTTTCTTATTTTCTTCTCTCTTCATGGCTGAATTTTACGAGCTACTGGATCTGTCAGCTGAAATGACAAATTTCTAACTCAATATCTGTTAATTTCTTGAGATTGCTGAATGTATAAAATAAAGCATGTAAGTACACAAACTACAGATTTAATGAGTTTGATTGCTATGCTTTTCCCATTCTACTTTCTTTTTCTATGATTCCTGTAGCATATATGTCCTATATATTAATTTTTATACACTTTCACAATTATTGCATGATCTTAATGTTGACATCTAATAGAGAATCTCTTTACCTAGGTTCCTTACAAAACTCTTCATTTTAATTTACAATTTGCACTCTTTATCAGTTTACAAATAAATTGGATTTTTTAAATAAATAAACAGCTGCTTTTTATGTGGAACTCTTGTTAGAAGAGATAAGAGCATAGCTGACTTTGTCCATTGTACTCAGTAAAAGCATCTTCCTGGTAGTAGCTGAAGTCTTTTTCTTCAGTAGAAGGCTGTAACACAAACACGTGTTTTAGCCTTGATACCATGAAGAGGCCCCACTAGTTCTATAGCAACTACCATGAAAGGAAAGTCAAGTAAATACATAGTCGTGTGTCAAAGGTATAGTGGTAGTGCCTGGAACAAAGAATTTGTATATCTTATGCTTCTAATACTTCCTTTGAGAAACTATAACATAAACAAAATTAATGCTTTCTTATTCTGTTAATAGAGATATTAACTTCTTGTATATACAGGTCTACCTGCTTTACAAAAGCAGCACAAATATTTCAGATCAGAAGGGAAATCTAGTAGTTATACTTTTGCTGATGATGGAGACAAAACACCCATTGCAAAGAAATTATTATTGTTTGTGACACTTTTACTCCTTTTCTTTTATAGTATTTCCTATACAGCTAGCTCCCCACAAGAAGCCTCAGTGTTTCTACTCTGCTGTCCCATTTCCCCCAAAGCAACTAATATTAACGAACAACCTACTCATGGCAGAAATGTTTGGACAAGAAACATGGGAAAAGATATGCTGAGCTTCTTCAAGATGGGCAGATGTTTCTTATAGTGTAGCACAAGGAATACCACAAGATTACTGGAGGGTATTATTTGTCAAGTTATACCACTAAAGAGGAGAAAAAATAATTGTAATGTTGAAATTGATCAAAGCAAATAGTTTGAAAAATATATTTATGTAACAAACAGCACTGTGATTTTAACCTTATTGAAGTTCAGTGTAATGTAATGTACAGGCTCCATTTTATGGTTCTAAACTCTGGGTTATGAAACTGTCTACAACAAAACCAAAAGACTGAAGAAAATGGGAAACAGCATGCTTATATGCTTTTACTTAAGGATCAAATCCTTTCTGGATGGAGATGAGAAATGAAGTGATCAAAACATTTCCATAACTTCCAGAAAATGTCTCTGTGACTAGAAAGATGATATTGGTGTTAAAAAAAAAAAAAAAAAAAAGTTTTTTGAGAACATATTTATTTAAAAAATACAGAGAGTGAAATTAAAATGATGAGCATCATGGTAACTTCTGTCATTTTGCTTTATTCCTTGTTTTTTTCCTGGAGTCCCAGTCTCTTGACTGTCAATGCTGCCTGCCTGCTGTTCACTGCCTGCTGTTCATTGCCTGCTGCCTTGCAGAGAGAATTCTTTTGCTAAATCCTATCAGAAGGAACCTGCATATAATTGACCCAGGTCTGAGCCAGGTGAATTCAACTGTACCAACCTTGTTTCCCACAACCCAGGAAGCCACCACAGGCACTGTCACAATGATTGCATTCATGTCTTTGTGCCATATTCCATTAGCTCACACCCCTTCTGAGTGTCATACTATTCAATGTCGTTCTCATCAACTGTGACGTTGGCCTCTTACAGTATCAGGTACTCTGAATTGGGAAACCCTAAAATACTAGCACGTTACAACCAAAGCTGGGACTTCAACGAAACTCTAGATAAAAGCTATGGACCATGCATTCATGAGAGGTCAAATATTTGGCAGTGCAAATGAGACACTGTCGTGGTTTAACCCCAGCTAGCAACTAAGCACCACGCAGCCACTCACCCACTCCGCCCCCACACCCAGTGGGATGGGGGAGAAAATCGGGAAAAGAACTAAAACTCGTGGGTTGAGATAAGAACGGTTTAATAGAACAGAAAAGAAGAAACTAATAATGATAATGATAACACTAATGAAATTACAACAATAATAAGAAAAGGGTTGGAATATGCAAGTGATGCACAACGCAATTGCTCACCACCTGCTGACCGACACACCCGGAAGTCCCTGAGCGGCCATGCCCCCACCCCAGTTCCTTAAACGTCATATGGTATGGAATACTCTGTTGGTCACTTTGGGTCAGCTGCCCTGACTGTCTTCCCTCCCAGCTTCTGGTGCCCCTGCAGCTTTCTTGCTGGCTGGGCATCAAAGGCTAAAAAACCTTGACTTTAGACTGAACATTACTTAGCAACAACTGAAAACATCAATGCGTTATCAACATTCTTCTCATACCTAGCTCAAAAACATAGCACTGTACCAGCTACTAGGAAGACAATTAACTCTATCCCAGCTGAAACCAGGACAGACACTTAGTGGATCTGCAAAGACAGGTAAACAAGACATGCTATTAATCTCCAGTCGTATCATTATCTGGAATATCATTGAAACGGAGATTCTAAAATAGCAAAAGTTTTTCCAGAGAGGGGCGTTGCTTTCAGGATTATGTTTGATCCAATCCAGTGCAAAAAACAACAAAAAGCAGAGTAAAGAACAAAAATTATAATCATTCGACTCACAGGGTTTTCTCTCCAAAGATTTTGATATATATTACGTATTATATGCAGTCAGTATAACACTGGAAAGCACAAAGTAGATGAACATGTAGGAATCCTTTCTGTCAATTGCAGTGTTCTCTCAGAGCATCAGATGGCTTCCAGCCATTAGATGCCCACCAGTATTACTAGACCTCTTAATGAAACAGGCCTAGTTTTAAATTTCTTCATAGAAACCAGCTCAGCACATCTCTGAACAGCCCCTATAAAGCCTCTAAAGGTCTGCACCACTCCATTACAATTTCTGCATGGTATACTGCTAGTCCTAAAGTAATTGGTCTACGTAATCCAAAATCAGAAGTTGGGAAGGCTGAATGCCAGCTGCTATACAACATAGAGAGGTGATAAGGCATTATGACTCACTGTGAAACAGCCAGAGGTAAATCAAGCGCAGACAAGACTGACAGCAAACTCTGGGATTTGTCTGTCAATATAGGATTCTTACATATACAGTGCATTGAGAAAACATTTTGTAAAGAATAATATACACATAAAGCTTTTCTGATGAACATGCATTATTATCCCTAGAGTGGAAAGAAAAAAAAAAAAAAAGTAGAAGTGTAGAAAACCAAAGATTTGGGAGAAAATAATGAAAGAGATTTGTGGTTGGTTGGTGGCACTTATTTTATGACCTTGTCAGGGTTTCAAAGGTTAGGTTTCTCTGATCTGTCTGTGCTTACTGTGCCTCCCAGGACTGGAATTTCTGATGGTCAGGTGCCCTTAGTTCATATCACTTTTATTGGCACCTGGATTCCATGAATAGGTGCCTAACTGCTTTTTATGCTCTAACTAAATAAAATAAGGGATTAACCTTTGAATTCAAAACAGGAGTGTACTTTTAAAGTGAATCTGGTCATCATCATCACTTACTGCACTTTGGTTTTCACTATGGAGCATTTCTGGACCTCCCAAAATGGAATCCTTATCAATAAAATTAAACCAAGAGATTCATTGTAAGTGTTAGCAGACAGTCAGCCCACAGCTCCAGCCTGTCTAAAGTAACTTTACCCCTCTTCCTGAAACATGCACGGCAAGGCTTTCAGGTCCTTAACACTCACTCTTTTGTTCTACAGATCCTCTCTGGTTGCACTACACCTTTTGGTAGTACATGTGTAGGACCTTCCAACCCTAAATTGAGTATTAGTTTGGGATTCAGATTCTCCAAACCACGAGTCCAGCAATGACTACTCATGGGATGTTGGAAGACAAGTTGCCTTTGCTGGCTACTATCTGTCAGTCACCAGCATGACTTTGCTCTATATAACTGAAAGCAGTATGTGCTGCATCTCTAAATCTTGAGCCTGCACTTGAAACTCAGAAGTATTTGCCATTTCACGGTTCTGTTCAGATCCAGATTGCCACAGAGAATTATGACCCCAGCCTCTCAAATGGAGCGAAGTGGCACCACATGCCATTTGAGAACCGTCATACCAAACCAAGCTTGTGCTCTTCTGAGTCTAAACTCTGTGTCAGGATGGAGACCATCTGATCTTTCCCTTAGACCAACAGTTCCCATCATGCTTCTGGAAGTGTGACTGCAAATGGTGTTATGAACCCAGTCACAAAGATAATGTGAGAACTGCTGTCTTAAATATCATTCAATATCCTGTTTACATGAAATGTGAAAAATGTGACTTAATATAGGCACTATTATGATGGTTCTAAACCCCTCAGAATCAGTCCCCTTACTGTAGAGGAAATTTGGTGAGGTCAAGACATAGTTTTCCACTTTGTATTGCCAGTGTACACCAAAGCAGACAGTCCACTGTATGGCTACAAAGCTCTGTATTTTTCTCCTCTCTTTTGAAATCTTTATTTGTTGGTAGTGTTTGTTTTGGTTTTTTTTTTTTTTTTAAACAGGGCATGGAAGTTACTCTCCAGTCTGAAATTAAAATAATCTTAACTACCACCTCCCCCAAACCCCCAAACTACCCAAAGTGCTGTGATTTTCATACAAGGGCAAAATACTAGATTTTCATGTCATGTACTCTCTGGTGCACTTCCCTCTCTCAAAAGCAGTCTGGGAAAGAGACGAGACTGCTTTGTATCTTTTTTAGCATACCATGACACAAAACATTTGTACATTTTTACTGTCTGCCCTTTGAGTATTTGGTCCTTTATCCTTATAGTAATTGCCTTGTTATTTCCTTGTAGTTTCACTGTACTTTGGCACTGGACAAAAATTATCTTGTACTCACATGCTGATTTTTCTTTCATAAGAATTTCAGAATAGAGGCAAATTAACAAAGCTGATAAATTCCTAGGGAAAATTCTGTTGTGCCCCGTATAGTGAGAGCTGAAGAAGCTGGCATACGAAGAAGAGGACATCTGCTCTCTTGAATTTGTATTTAGTTCATTGCCTACCTTGACAACTTATGGAATGTGCTTGCCAATTTTTTTTTCCCAATAATATCTTTAAAATAAACTAGAACAGAGTCTCTTTCATTTACATATATATTTTGGCCATGGCTCAGGAAAGCACTCAGGCATATTTTTTTGGATCCTTTTTTTTTCAAGACAGCATATAAGCACCTGAGCACAGGTAAGCATTATGAGAAGCATTAGGTAAACTCAAAATCTGAACTGAACAAAGTTCTCTCTTCATGTAGTTGTAAGTTCATCTGCAAAGTCAATTCCCCTTCTGTTTTCCTCTTCCCTCTTCTTTTAAAGAAAAGGCATAGACAAAGCTGCCTGCCAGCAATGCTGGTGGTGCCTCTGTGAAAATGTAATTAAGAAAGGGCAAAAATTCTTGACAGGCAGAGGAGTGAAGGGAAAAAGTGAGAGACAGCCCTGCAGGCACCAAGGTCAATGAAGAAGGAGGGGGAGGAGGTGCTCCAGGAGCCAGAGCAGACATTCCCCTGCAGCCTGTGGAGAAGACCACGGTGGAGCAGGGGAAAAGTGTGAGGAGGAAGGGTTGGCAGAGAGGAGCTGTTATGGACTGACCACAACCCCCATTGCTCATCCTCCTGTGCTGCTCAGGAGTGGGGGAGGAGGTAGAGGAGCTAGGAATGAAGGAGTGAAGTTGAGTCTGGGGAAAAGCAGGAGGAGAAAATGCTGTTTTAATTTTCTGTCTTTGTTTCTGATTTACCAACTCTATTTTAACTGGCTATAAATTAAATGAATTTTCGCCAAGTCAAGTATGTTTGGCCCATGACAGTAACTGGTAAGTGATCTCCTTATCTCAACCCACAAGCTTTTTCATCTTATGTTGTCTGCCTGTCCTGCTGAGGGAGGGAGTGAGAGAATGGCTGGTTGGGCATCTCACAGCCAGCCAAGGTCAACCCACCACAAGTATAAATTATTTCTATCACGGGGGTACATGGAGCACTTTCTGCAGGGTTCATGTACAGTTTCTACCAGCTTCAACAGTTAAGAGTTAGGTCATTGTGAGCATACTTAGAAATCTTACCTTTGTGTTGATACATTACCAAAAGAAGTTTTAAAGAAACTTTTCTGAAGACACTCAGAGACTGAAGTTTAAATATTTGTGATTGTTTAGGGGAGGGAGAGCTTATATACTTACCTCCAGGAAAGGTCTTCTGTGACCAAAATAAGACTGTATTTAAGACTGGCCAGAGACATCAGTCATTGTAGTGACCTTTTTTAGGGAGGATTCTTTAAATAATACTGGAGAGTGCCCAAGTAGCATGAGAATAACTTTGGTTGTAGAAATAGATTTTCATGAAGAAGCTAGTAGGATCACTCTGCATGAACTTTAGCTAACTTGAACAAAAAATCCTATAGAAAACCTGTTAGGATAATGGTTTTAATTTTCCAGTGCTGCAAGATGTTGCAGGTGATGATACAGTAATTACTGTGCAATGAGCACATTAAGAAACAGCATAACTTAGAATTACTTCATTATTCCACTTGCTGAGAACAGAAAATACTCCCAGTACTATTATAAACAGTGGATACATTGGCAAACTTTGCAGAAGAATTCTTCTTTGCTGCTTGCCAACTTTACAGCCCTACAGGAAAAGAAATTGTTTAACTAAGCCACTGTAAACTGCACCACAATTACCTGTGACAAGCATAAATTATGACTTTATTTATTAGGTACCTTTTTATCAACTGTTGCTTACAGTACCTTGCAGAATAAGTTCATCTACATGTAAACATATGAGATGAATGAAATGTAGTGCTGAAAGAATGGGATGTTAAAAAAAATATTTGAAAGCCATTTGCCTTGCATTTCTATGGAAACATTTAACATTTGAAGAAACCCTTAGATCTGGTGGCCATCAATACATGTTGCTAAGTTCATTTCTTCAGAGGCTTCTAAAAATAAAAGGGGCTTGTTATTATAACAAGAACTGGATGATTTGAGTCTATATATGTTTCTTTTAGTTTAATGGCATGTTTATAGTATATGCATTTAAAATGCAGTCCTTAAATATATTTACAATTGAAGCTGATTGTATGTTGTCAGTGAAATGCCTGGTAAATTTTGTCAGAAATTAACCTATAGAAAGTGAAGACAAAAAAGAGCAAATTTCCTCACATCTAGAGCAAATTTTTTAGTTAGCAGGCTTACCTCAGTTAGCTAGCAATCTGCAAGGCAGGGTACAGAGGATCTGATCCAGCAACTAGTGTCTGCCCCATGTGGTACAGAAAAAGAAGTATTCAGTAATACAAATATCCACTGAAAACCAAAATGATCTAGTGTCTCATCTATTAGCTACTTTTGTCACAGACATTGTTCTATTTAAAACCTTGTATGTTTTGGATTACTTTTAATTTGAAAACAAAGCAGGAACAATTTTACAATCTTATTTTGCTAACATTATGAAACATATTGTCGTGGTTTCGGGTTCAGCTCAGTCGGTAAGAAAGTACCACGAAGCCGCTCACTCACCCCCCACCCCCCCCAGACACGTTGGGATGAGGGGAAAATACAAGGGCAGGCTCGTGGGTCGAGACAAGGACTGGGACGGATCACTCCCCACTTATGGTCATGGGCAAAAGACAGGCTCAATTCGTAAAAAAACCAAAATCAATTTAATTGACTACA
>VYZV01028357.1:41345-61232 GCA_013401275.1 Pandion haliaetus | reverse complement strand
CTGTGGCCATAAGTGGAGAGTGATCCCTCCCAGTCCTTGTCTCGACCCACGAGCCTGCCTTTGTATTTTCTCCTCATCCCAATGTAGCCCGGAGGCTGGGACAAGTGAGCGAGCAGCTTTGTGGTGCTTTGTAGCTGGCTGGGCTGAAACCTCGACAGGGATATACTTTGCCTCACTATTTTGTTTCACCCTGTTATGGGTTTGTGTGGCACGGTTTTCCTTGGTGGCAGGGGAGGGGGGCTGCAGAGGCGGCCCCTTTAAGAAGCTGCTGGAAAATTCGCTGCCCCAAAATGTCGGACGCGCCAAAATGTCGGACCCGCCTCTAGGAGGGGAGTGACGGTGGTAGCGCCTCTGGGAGAACATATTTAAGAAGGGGAACCGGTAGTGTGGGGGTTGGGAAACCTGAGAGGAACATCGCTGCCGATACTGGAATCATGGAAGTGGAGGGGGAGGAGGAGGCGCCTGAGGAGGCTGATGGCCCTGCAGCCCATGGGGGTGAACGGTGGAGCGGAGGCTCCCGAAGGTGGCCGTAACCCCATGGTAAAAACCGCGCTGAAGCAGTGTGTGACTGGAGAGCAGCCCGCGGAAAGGACCCGCGCCAGGGGAGTTCGGGAAGAACTGAAGCCCGCGGAAAGGACCCGCGCCAGGGAAGTTTGTGAGGAACTGCAGCCCGCGGAAAGGAACCACGTTGGAGAAGTTGGTGAAGGACTGTCTCCCGTGGGAGGGACCCCACGGTGGAGCAGGGAACGAGTGAGGAATCTTCCCCCTGAGGAAAGAAGTGGCAACGACGATGTGTGGCGAGCTGACTCAACCCCCATCCCCTTTTCCCCTGCGCCAGCGGGGGGAGGAGGTAGAAAGCATCGGGAATGGAACTGAGCCGGGAAGACGGGATTCCCCTGCGCCGCCGGGGCAAGGAGGTAGAAATCATCGGGAGTGGAACTGAGCCGGGAAGGCGGGAGGGGTGGGGGGAGGTTGTTCTGATGTTTAGTTTCCTTTCCTAATACCCTTGTGTTTTGTTTTTGTTTTGATTTGTAGTAAATTAAATTGATTTTGTTTTTTTTCCCAAGTTGAGCCTGTCTTTTGCCCATGACCATAAGTGGGGAGTGATCCCTCCCAGTCCTTGTCTCGACCCACGAGCCTGCCTTTGTATTTTCTCTTCATCCCAACGTGGCCAGGCGAGGGGGTAGGGGGTGAGCGAGCGGCTTCGTGGTGCTTTGTTACCGACTGAGCTGACCTGAAACCACGACACACCCTTCAGAAATTCATGAATGGCTTGTTGTCTTTGGCTATTTTATGGCTCTGGACTTGTTCTTCGTCTTGTTTGATACCTTATCTTTAGGTCACTTTTTTCCTTCTCTTCATTTGCATACCTTTCTTTTTAATATGTGTTCTACTGCTTCTTCTGGTACTTTCACACACACACAAACACACACTACACTTCCACTCACACTCCATTAAGGCCAATGTTAATATTTGTTACAAATCACTAAAAGCTCCATCTTTTTCCTTGGACACTTTGTTCCTCAAGTGCAAGCCTCACTTTTCAATTCCATCTATGCGGTAGCATATCAAATACAGGTAGAAGCCTGTCCCAGTAAGAAGACTCCATTTACTCTGTGACTTTAGGATTCTGCCGTATTCCAATGGGCCATTAGTGGAACAAAGCCAAAAGGACATTCAGTTATTTGCTCAAGTCTGAAAGGCCAGTGTTTCAAAACTGCAGAGTGTGCTACTAACAAGGATGAATCCTTTGGCAGTGTATCCTTTCTACTGAAAATATTTTCTGTGTGGAACCTAGGACCCTTATTACAAATTCATGAATGATTTTAATCCATCCTGGCAGCTTTCATAAGCATTGCAGTCATCTGGAAGCAAAAAAGATCATTGGTTTGTGCAAAATAATACAGCTATGCTCATATTTGATCTAGTTCTCTAGTAGGAAAGGAATACTTTTTTAAAAAAAAATTTAAAAAAAACATCAAGAGATGTTTCTGCTATATTACATCTCACCAATCTATTTAGAAGTCATGTTCAATAAGAGATAATAACTCAATGCAGAGCATCAACAAAATAAAAAAAGATGTCTAAAATGTGCACAGCACTTGATGTGTTGGAGGAGTTGTAAAATCATGCTGTAAAACTTAACTACCCGTTGTCAGAAAGTAACACTCTAATAGGAAAATCTGGCTATCAAGAAGTCCTTTCATTTCTTCATAATATTTTAAACTCTTTCCCCGAAATGTGAGTTTCCCTTTGAGCACTCTTAACTTAGGCACCAATTGTTGCAGAGACAAAGCTATCAGAAAGGAAATCAGATCTGAGAGTGAGCAGCTTTTATTTCCCTGGGGCATTATGGTGCAAAATGATAGCAACAGTCAACAAGTAACATTTATTGTGGTAGATGCTTGAAGAAGTACCCAATAGCTGATTTCTAGTACAATTTTCATAATATTATTTTTCCCAGTAAGCAACTGTTGTGGAAACAAAAGAGATAACTGTGTGATCACAAGTCGGAGAGGAAGCATGCATAGGAGAGGATGCGCTGAAATGAGTAGTGTTCCAGAGCTGTGGTGTATAATACAGTTTACCCCAATGTCAGGCCAAAACTAAAGATTCAAACTTTCAAAATTCCATCTCTTATTTCTATAAGAGCCAAACACAGCTGAGCTTTGGGTAGGGCTCCTAAATGCTGTGAAATCTCTTCATTCTGTAAGTAGAACAGGCTTGACCCACTTGCTCAGATTGACAAAAGAAACTCATGTAAAGAAAGGTTATAATTCCTTTTTCCAGTCTGCCATGAAGAAATTACAGTTTTACAGCTTGCTTTGCCACTGATAAATAATATCAATAATAAATAATAATAATCAGAATTAGGCATCCCTCCTCTCTCTTCAGTCATGAGTAATTTGCATTGCAGGGCACCAAAGAACAGTGTAGTGAAATCGCCCCCAGGCAGCTAAACAGTCTGAAGAAATTAAGTCTGTGTATCAACTACATGTAGATTAAAAAAACAAACAAAAAAAAACCCCCAACAACTCCCCCCCAAAAAACACAAAACCAAACCCTGAGACCCATGCCTGAAACAGTTCAACAAGCTGGGGAATATTTAGGTTGGTTTATATTTATTTACAAATGTTGGTAGCAGATGGTTACCAACATTTCATCACTATGGCTGTTTAAGCAACTTAAAAGCTGTAACAATCACCACAATTTATATAGCAACTCGCCTTCCTTAGCCCACTCTTACTTGTGTTACCCAGAACAACTCCCATTACAATTCATCACACAGCTACATAGCTAAAAAAGGAAATAGGTGCAACCGCAAAATCAGGAAAGCAGCATGGTTGTCCAAAACTAGAGATCAGTGGTTTCTCCATCATGGATGCCTGCTTGGAGTGATAGTTCCGTGCATAAATGTTTGTTTTCAGATGATTTCTTCCTCTCCTAAGTACAGAGTGTACCGTGGTTATTAATGCTTGTAGAAGCTACAGATGCAGACCCTGTCTTAGCTGCTAGATAGGCATAATTTATCTCACCACTCTCTTAAAAAGAGAGCATATATTTAGCAAACAAACTAAACTAGTATGCTTTTTTCCCACATAACCCTTTTATTTTCATGCAACACCCAAGCTGAGATGCAGTGATGACTGACAGATGAAGGTGGCTAGTCAAACAGATGCCTATAATACATATTAGTTAAAAAATACTATGTAAAGAAAATAAATACATACAAATGGGGGTCTCAGCTGAATTTCCCAAAAAGAAGGCCTCACAGCTAAGAATATCTCATCTAGAGTTGTCATACAGGATATACATTTTTTTTTATACCTCCCACTGATACAGTTTAATTCAGATGGACTTCTCTCTTGGACACCTAATTCACTCACAAATTGAAGAAGAAAGATTATGTATTCATAGGCAGCTGGATGGAACTACTTGTGATACCAAAGTGGAGGCAGAAGAAAACAATTCTATCACCATAAAAGGGATGGGCAATAAAATGAGCAAGCAGTGATTTAAAAATGGAAACACGAATGCTTGCTTTGTAAATATTACCGTGAAGCTGACTTCCCCGTTCCCATTCAAGCAAGTGGTAAGGAACAGGATGGTCACTTGTTCAGGAGAACGCCACTGTAGATGACCCAGAGAGGTTGGCCTCACAGCCTGCCTGGCACCAGAAACCTCCATTCCGCAAGAGCTCAAAGTGTGTGCGTGCATGTTTCTGTCTGAGAAAGAATTACTGACTGTACACTTGCAAATTGAAAGAGGTACTGACTACACTAATTTGATCCTTCCTGGGAAAATTCTATGTACAGTGGCAATGCAACATCAAAACCCAGGTGCAGTCTGAACTGGAAGTGGGTGTGGTTTATGCTGATTTAATTGATTGCATTAAGAATATTAAGAGGCTGAGGAAAAAAAAAATGTTTTTCCTTTCCTATCTTTCCTTTATATGTCATAAATGCTCAAAACAACTTGTATGAGAGTGAGTGTATCCTTAATTAGGAGAAGTGTGCTTTTAAAAGATTCTTTCTGTGTAACTTGATGCGTTCCACAGCAAGTTTCATTTAAGAGTGGGATGTGCACGTTTAGATCCGATACTTGCAGGTTATATGCCCATTGTACGTTTTGCTGAGGTCCCCTCTCAGAGGTGAGCAACTCTGAGCTTGGACATGAGCCCAGTATGTGAGCCTTTCAGTGCCACAGTGTGGCTGATGCTCTCATCGCCTCCTTGTACCCGCTTGTGTGTAGTGGAGCATGGAGCCAGTAGCTCTCTGTGTGCCGGGACCTGCCCTTGTGCCACCCACAGGAGCCCTGGCATGGCTGGGGTGACAGGGCTGGGGGACAGGGATGCAGGGCTACCGGCGCTCTGGCTTGCCTGCACCCTCGCTATAGATCCGCCCAGTCCTAGAAACAGATGGGTGCTAAGTCAGTTTTGGGCCTTAAAGCAGCGCCAGACTGAAATCACCAGACTGAGGAGTGGATGATGGATGGGTGCAGGCTGAGAACTGGCTGAGCGCCCTGAATAACTCCAGTTTAGACATCACCACACTGGAGGAGACTTTGGCAGCACCTACACTTACCTTCCACTGAGCGCTGATTCATCCTGCTCAGCTGGGCTAAGCAGCACCTGCCCAGGGAAGAGACGCCAGGGAAGGATGCCGCTGTGCCAAGGGGCCGTGCCTGGCTGGGGCTCGGGGCAAGCTCTGGGGCTCAGGGCACTCCTGGTTTCTGGGTGCATACATGGCTGCCCTCCCACCTGTGCAGATAAGGCGCCTACAGAGCCAGACATGCGGGGTCTGTCTCTGAGAGAAAGGTAGATCTGGCAGACACCAGGCAGGCAGATTTATGTGGTTGCTTTTCTCTCCCTGCACTGCAGAGCGGAGCCAGTGCCTCACCATCTCTTGGGAAGCAGAAGCTGTGGGCCTAGCCAGCAGTGTATGCAACTGGTGCCATTAGACTTGTCTTAGAAGTTGCTGGTAATGACGTATTTAGGTTACAGCAGATCACATTTTCATTAGTGGTGCTGTTTCTGGAGGGGAGTGCTGAGTAGTGATCATTATTATTGCTTTAACAGATTGTATCTCTGCACAGCTGCCACCTGCCACTCTCAATACTGTGCTGTAGAGACAGCCCTGGGTTTAAATCCTAGTGGGTGACCTTATTATCAGTTCCATGTTTTCAAAGCCCACAGAAGCCTGGCCCCAAATTATGCAATTTAGAAATAAATACATTGGAGGGCTCCTTTTCATTGCTGTTTGACTTCTGGGTCTTTAGTATCCATACAGGTCAGTTTTCATTTTTCTCTCGGGCTAAGATTTTAGGTGTGGGAAGGAGGGAAGGAAAGGGGAAGAAGGGAGGGAAGGACAGAGGAAAGGAAGGAAAGGAGGGAAGGAGGGGGAGAAAGAAAGGGAAAAAGGGAAGAATAGGAAGCAAGAAGAAGAAGAAAAGAAAAATAATTTCTGCAGAACACCACCAGGAACTATGCTGTTAAGAAAAGAAACAGGTAAAATAAGTTTCACACAAAACCAGAGACAATAGCTCTGTCAAGACTTGGCTCACTGAACAAGAGTGAAAGGCAAAGTAAATTAATATATTTTATCCAGCAATAGCTTGTCAGCTTAAAATTATGCCAGCACAGACATTAACAGGGTTGTAAAGCCACCCCATTCCCTTCTCATAAATTCCCTTGCTTTGATTAGTCAACTTGAGATTTGTTGTCCCCTCAGTACTTGTGATTCTGGGGACTCTAACCTACAGCAGTCCAGGTAATGAATTACCTTGGTGCTGAATTTTATTTTATTCCCTGAAGTAAGAGGGCTGGGATTTCAGGCTTTTACACTTGAGTGCTACATTTACTTTCTGGGCTATTGAATATGCAGGTGCAAGAGGACAGAGTAATTCGGGACCTCTGGTTTCTCTAGCTGGCTGAGGGTCACAGAGGTGATAATTCAGAGAAGGAGTTAAGACAGTGGGGGGATCCAGGAATAATTGTTTGGATGATGCTACAAAAGTACAAAATGAATTTGGGGAAAACACAGTGCTCTGAGCTTTGTCTGGAGGACCAACCTCCCTAAGGCCTGTCCAGGCAGTCACCTGAGTCAGCGTGAAATATGGCATAGATTGTTTGGAAGGTGTGACTTTGGATCCTTGTGCTGTGTAAATCCCTACATCCACCCATTTAATAGGCACATAGAAGTTTACACCACTGGCAAGTTTGGCAATGACTTTAATTTATAATCCAAAGCCTTTGTCACAAATCTGGAGAAAATGACTCCAAAACGTGATCCTTGACACTGGGAACAGTGTCATTTAAATGCAAACTGTGGATTGGCCACAGTCAAAGGTTTCTGCTGTTCATTGCTTCCATTTTAAACATGTGTAGAAAGAATGGATTTTGTAGTTGAAAGCCTGATAATGCTGTTATCCTTGTTCAATGTTTTAGCACCATCTGTTCTTCCCAAGTAGAAATTCCTGACAAATCATGTGAGCAAAAACTTACTTTATTTCTCCATGCAGCAGATGAACCATTAGAATTATGGAAAGCTGGTTGGGCAAAGAAATATGGTTATAAAATGATTGGTTTAAGTCTTTGTTTTCTGAGAAAATGACTTTTTAATGTACTGACAGCTGTCTCCCTCTGGCATGTTTTCAGTTTAACAGCTTATGTTGGAGCCAGATCATTTGTTTCATAACCAGCTGTAGCATAACAAACAGCACACTTAAATCTCCAATCAGTCCACATATCACATAAATATTATCTGTCCCAATTGGGATACTTTTCAAATCACTATGTTCTCTTAATTGTGCCTGAAAAATACGTAAATAATATGGCCACTTGATAATCCTCTTTTAAGTCGCATAGATAAAAAAGTGAGTTGACTGAAATACTTGGATATTTTTATTAGGTCATTTTAATTTAGAGTCAAGGAAGCTACCCAGCACATTAATGTATATTTATTTATTTGCTAAAATAGTTCTATAGTGCTTATTTAAATCCTATCTAGAAGACAAATATTATTATTTTCTGATCCCTAGAGCTTCCAAAGCCCAGCATGCTGGGCACTGTGCAAATACAGTCCAGATGCCTACAGGCTAAATCAAGGGTTCATTTAAATGTCTTCATACATCGCTTTCAGATAGGAGACCGCTGGGCTTCATGGTCCAATCCCTCCATCTGTATCCAGTTGGTGTCCAGCTGGACCCAGGCTTTTTTTGTGTGGGTGAGTGCACAAGTCTGCACACAATTTGCTGTCAGCACTCCTATCCCTTGAGCATCAGACAGGACATCCTCACCACCACTTTGGAGCAGCGCCTGCACCTTGGGTTGAAAACTGCAGTCTGAACACAAAAATCAAGTCGTGGTAGGGGCAGCTGGAAGCAAAACAGAGGGAAGTTCTCTTCATTTCCATCTAAAGTGGTCTTTTGACATAATTTTATCACCTTAATGGTATGATGTAGATTTGACATAGAAATGGTAACATCAGCCTATTATTTCTATTATTGGCAGTGTGGTGCTACCTTTCCCTGTTTCATAGGGAAAAGAGAAGATTATAGGCCAATTGATCTGTAGCATATTCTGTGTACCATGATGCCACCAATACTCATTTGGTAAGGATTCCTTAACATTGTGTTGAAGAGATGTTGGTGGTTTTACTAATTGATTAGATCCACTCATTGTGGAACCAGAGCAATGCTCAAGTATGTCCTCAAGGCTTAAATATGTTCTTTGTTCCTGAACAATAGCATTGGTACCCTCTCCTAAATCCCATTCTTCAAATAAGTTTTGCAACCAAGGAGGCAAGGATGTACTCTAAGTAGAAAATTTTCTTGCTAACCAAACAGTGAATGTTACCAGTCTCTGGCTTATTTCTGAGGCCCATCTGTGTCTGTGATCTGTCCCTGGGCTATATACATTCTGAACTGAAACATTTATTTTGTGTCACAATAATGTGCTATGGACCATGTAAAAACAGAACAAATATTAAAACCTTTGCAAGCCTTATACCACAAATGAATAGATGCATAAGGAAGGAAAAATAAAAGCTCTCTGTAGAAAAAAGCATCTGGATAAAACATCTGTAAGGGAAAATGTGTCTGGGGGATGGCTTTTTAGATTAACACCAGAAGCCCCATTAAATATGTATTTGTTGTCAGGCTGTTGGAGGTTGCAGCCATGGGTAGGAAAGGTGGTCTTCCGACCTGTGCCTCCAAGTTTTTCACTATAATCTGTGACAGTACTAGTGTGACACCAAAATGAAACGTGGAGCTACAAAGGCAGGATTACCAAGGTCATACTGCCTGTGCATTGTATGGCTTCCTTTCCCTTCCTTTCCCTATGATGACTGGTAAATCCGAGTTAACTCTGATTCAAGGTAAAGCTTGGATATCACGACTGCACTGGACCCTGGGAGGTCTCATTGAACATATTATTCATTGTACGCTGGTCACAACTCTAGAGCAGATTGTACCATATGGAGCTATGCAAGGAGTTCTGGGATAAAGGGAGAAAGAGAGTCAAGAGGGCTCTTTTGGTAGGAGGCATGATGAATGGGATCATCTTTTAACCGCAGGATTTGCCACGTCAGGTATGCTGGCCTTCAATGGCAAAAGAAGCGTAATGGTCAGAAAGGGAGCTATGGGTTTTGTGTGAATGTCTTAGATGATCCAGTTCCAACTTGAAGGAATACTAAGTGATGCAAGTACCTGTTGCATTTATTATTTAATCTATCTCTTTCTACTATTTGCATAATCTTGGTGAAGATCTACTCATTTTGGAATCTGAGAAGCCTGCATGCGTTATATGGTACATATGTCACATGACTTTTAGGACATGGACTCATTGAAACTCTGGGAAAACCTTCAGTTTAAGCTATTTAAGCTGAAGCTGCACCTGTACTTACCTGCAGATACATTGCAGCTCTCATCTGATCATTCTGCCTGTGGGAACCAGACTGGAGGAGAGAGGCCAGTTCATAGTTCCTTCTTGCTCTAGTTCAGATACCAAACGCAAGTGTGCTCCCAGATTTGGTCACAGAGGTAGAAGTGGAGGTAATCTTCAGGGCTCAACAGTTTTGTTGTGAAGTCCCAGCTCTCAGGTGTTAGTAAATAAAGGAGCTGCACCCAAGACTATGTGCATAGATCTCAAATCTGGGTCAGTTTTGCTCCCTCTCAGACTTGGGAAGCTCAGACTCATGGTATGTAGGCAAAGCAGTCATGTCTACCTGAGTAGTATTCTGTTCTGAGGAGCTCTGCCAGCACAGTGGCATTCAAGGTGGGCTTTTTCTCCAAGTGTCAGGGGTTTGGTGCAGTGCAGGATGGAGAAATAGCTCTCCTGGGTGAAAACNCCTCCCCCCCCCCCTTTGATTCTGTGTTTTAAATTGTGGAATCTCTTGCAAGATGCTCTCAGCTCTGAAGTGTGTCCTAAAGTATACTTTTTTGCAACTATTCAGATGGCAATGGAGTGTCAGGAATGTCATATTAGGTGTGTGTGGATATATAATAGCATTCATGAGCTCCTGTGATGACACAGGCTTTGTTGAAGCTCTCTGACTGTAACAGATCTCAAATAAGTGATTGTTCTAAATAAATTGTCTATGCTATTGTTTTCCCACTGCAAACAGAACTGAGCCATTTTTAAACAGGCTGGAGAAAAATGACACAGAATTCATTGTGTGAAAGAAAAGGACAATTTGAATTATGTTTTCCCTGGTATTTTCTGAATAGTTCTCATTATGTTTCTTTTTTTATTGCATGGTTCTTTCAGTTAAAGAACAGGCAAGGCTTTGGAAAGTGTTGCGTCCCACTAATAAACATGGGAGTAGCACACAATCATTCACTTAATGTTTTGGAACAAGGAGTCTCTTTCCCAGCTACAAAAGGGGCAGAGCCTGGGAAAACTTTGATATGGCATTTCTCCAAGCCACAACTGAAGAGAGCTGTGCTTTTGTTTCTTAGATTTCAGATGCTAATTGCAGCAGAATACTTGTCCAATGCATTAGTGAAAGCCTTCAGTAAGACAAAGGTGCTGCAGCAGTCAATATTCACAGTTCAGCAGATGAGCTGAAGCCTCAGTATTTTACTGGGAAACATGGTGCTGTCTTCCTGATGAGCCATTATGGTGGGTTCATGACCTCTCATGGTCATTACAGATCCTTTGTCAAATTTTGTGAAGAGGTGCTGTCAATCCAATACAGATGATAGCAGCCTGACTCCTGAAACTCTCACTGCAGTTTCAGCCAGATGCAGCATTTCTGCCGTCTTAGCTTGTGATTTACAGAACATTTACAAGATATTTCATTTCAGAGCAAGGAGAACAGTGGCAGCGAGTAGGGCAGCGTGCCTGAGCAAGGACTGATGTACATGTGCACCCTTAGAGGAACAGCCTTCAGAAGGGCCATGATTTACAAGACACTCCCTTATCCAAAGAGACATGTTTCAGGGGATTTCACAGGCCACTCTACCCACCTTGCAGCACATCTGCTTTCTGCCTGCTTGCCCCCACTCTCCTGCTTTCAGGGCTGCCTATAACCCCGTCCACTCCAGCTTGGAGAGGCATGACTCAGGCCAAGAGGGAGATTTCAGGCAGCTTCTGGTGTGCAGGAAACTGGTTCTTCCTTACCACATCCCTCATGACATGGCTCCTATTTAAACCCTAGCCAAAACCAGATGGTGGTGAATGCGCTGCTGCTGCTGCTGATGATGATGCCACGAAGCAGAGGACAGCCTGGAGTCCTACTGCCTCTCCTCAATCTCTGCTCTGGGGATATGTCCCCCATGGCACTGGGTCCCTGGGGCACTGCTGCTGGTGCAGAGGGACATAGCGTTACTCGGGGAAAGGCAATGTCTGAGGCTGGAGAGGATCCACACTCATGTATTGAGTCCTTAATTAATACAGTACTTTGAGACTGGAAAGGTACTAATTAATAGGGCACATAAAAAATAAAAGACATTTCTTTCTTCTGTTTTAAACAGCAGTGTCAGCTAAAATGTGTGTATTTTTAAATTTAGCTTTCATACTATATCAATTCCAGAGCCAGCCACATTTTCCCTGTGGTAATATTACTAATGTAATTCTCAGCTGAGCCCATAGCTTTATTTTGTGTCTCATCACTCTTTGATAACTGGAAACATACCACAGATATTAGGCAGGTACTGGAAATGCGGAATTATAGGAAACAATTGTCTTATCCTTGAGAATGACAAAGTATTTTACTGTCAAGAAAATCAGCCACAGATTTTCTTTTGGAGTAATTCACAATCAAAAGGTTCTCAAATCTGTTTTAATGATCAACCTCCCTTTAAAAGCCTTAAAGTGCCTGCATTATATTCATGGTGGATTCAGATAAATTTTTTTTAATTACAGCAATTAAAAACATTAGGTCAAAATTTTTGCTAGGACCCATGAGTGAAGGAAACTGCAGTTTGGGTGGGGTGAGAGGAAGAGATGCTCATCGCTCCGTGTTTTGTTACTCCAATCCTACGCCACGCTGGGCAGCGCCATGAGCAAGTGCCCTGTCTAAAATGGTTTTGGTTTACTGAAATGCCCTTCTTCTCAGATATATTCCTGCCTGTTACTGAACGTTACTGCGAGAACGAGATGCCATCTTGTGGTCGGATTTTCGTCTCACAAGCCTGCGCTTGCTTTTCTGAGAAACTAGTTCCATTATCCCTCCAGCTTGGGGATGCAAATTAAACCAGCGTTTCCAGATGTCATTATAAACCCACGTCCTCTAGTGAGACCTACGGGCTTTTACAGTAAAAACTGGACAGTTACGAAGTGAAATTGTCTGCTATTAATCATTAGCTGGAAATTGGCATTTGGAGATAATAATAATTTTTTAAGTTATCAAAACAAAATGCTGATATGTGCAATTTATTTTTTCTAAAGTCAAGCCAACATATTAATTTTGCAAAGTGTAATGATTTTGTGCAGCTGCTTGGAAGAAGGTGGTGCAAGCATTATTCAGGGGAAAGCTTACGTTTTCCCTAATTTAGGGTGATATAAATAGCTGCTAGGACTACCTCATATTTTCCACATTTCCTTGCTTCTCAACCTCAGGTACAAAGCTAAGTAATAAGAATACCAAAATGCAAAATCTGCCTGGAGTACAAAGCTTATAGACTTGGGGAACAATTAAATGTAGGTTTTTGTCCAGTTGGTTATTCAAGAATTACCCATGAAGTTAAGATACAATCTATTGCTTTTGATATGCTGTTCCCAGTGCTCTGGTATGTTTTGTGCAACATAAAGATCCACTTTCTTATTCCAAACTCTTCGGTAAATGAAGGAAAAGCCAAAGGTATGACTGCAGAAATCTTTTAGCAATAGAGGGTAACTGTCGTGGTTTCAGGTCAGCTCAGTCGATAACAAAGCACCACGAAGCCGCTCACTCACCCCCCACCCCCACGCCTGGCCACGTTGGGATGAGGAGAAAATACAAAGGCAGGCTTGTGGGTCGAGACAAGGACTGGGAGGGATCACTCCCCACTTATGGTCACGGGCAAAAGAGAGGCTCAACTTGGGAAAAAAAAACCAAAATTAATTTAATTTACTACAAATCAAAACAAAAACAGAACACAAGGGTATTAGGAAAGGAAACTAAATATCAGAACAACCTCGCCCCATCCCTCCTGCCTTCCCGGCTCAGCTCCACTCCCAATGATTTCTACCTCCTCCCCCCGGCGGCACAGGGGAACAGGGGATGGGGGTTGAGTCAGCTCGCCACACATTGTCTCTGCCGCTCCTTTCCTCAGGGGGAAGATTCCTCACTCGTCCCCTGCTCCACCGTGGGGTCCCTCCCACGGGAGACAGTCCTTCACCAACTTCTCCAACGTGGTTCCTTTCCGCGGGCTGCAGTTCCTCACAAACTTCCCTGGCGCAGATCCTTTCCGCGGGCTTCAGTTCTTCCCGAACTTCCCTGGCGCGGGTCCTTTCCGCGGGCTGCTCTCCAGTCACACACTGCTTCAGCGCGGTTTTTACCATGGGGTTATGGCCATCTTCGGGAGCCTCCGCTCCACCGTTCACCCCCAGGGGCTGCAGGGGGACAGCCTGCCTTCTCACCACGGGCTGCAGGGCCATCAGCCTCCTCAGGCGCCCCCTCCTCCCCCTCCTTCTTCACTGACTCCAGTACCGGCAGCGATGTTCCTCTCAGGTTTCCCAACCCCCACACTACCGGTTCCCCTTCTTAAATATGTTTTCCCAGAGGCATTACCACCGTCACCCCCTGCCTAGAGGCGGGTCCGATATTTTGGCACGCGCGTCCGACATTTTGGGGCGGTGAATTCTTTATCTTTATCCGACATGTTGGGGCGGCGAATTCTTCCAGCAACTTCTTAAAGGGGCCGCCTCTGCAGCCCCCCTCCCCTGCCACCAAGGAAAACCGCACCACACAAACCCATAACAGTAACTGCCATCGAGGTTTCTTCACAAGGATTGTACCACGAGCTCTGGTACAGGGCACATTATAAGCAGAGCAGTAGAGCCCTAATTATGTCAGAGACTACTCCAGTCTCTGGAACAGCTGAGGAATGAAAGCAATAAAATGGATATGAAGCTGCTTTACTTCCCACTCTTTTTGAGCTATGAGTTCAGTCCAGCTTGGTTTTAAAAAACAGTGTTTGCTCTCTGGGTACAGCTGAGCTGTCTGGCTGTCTTGGTGTTGTATGGACTCATGGGCATGCTGACCGTGTCCACGTTTCTATACTTATAAATGAAGCATGTCCAGAAGCTTCCCTGGGCATCAGGACTGCCTTGCTGTGGGACAGCCCATGTCAGTGCCAGTTCACCATCTGGCTTGCAGATGGAGGCAGCTGTAGGCACACTGCCTGCTAGCGATGGCCACCCTGCTGCCTTCAGTGCCAGACTGTGCCTGAAAGCTGCTCAGAGGGAGCACTAGCTCAGCCAATACTGGGGTCAGGGAGCAGTTTAGGGTAGACACTAATAGCCCTGTGCTCAGGAACCTGCTTGGATCGACTAGGATGGACGAGCATTGATTAACAGAGGTGCTATGTATGCAGCCAGGGGAGGAAAGGAGCAACATGGACTGTTACAGGCTATTTGTTATTTGATGTAATACTGCACATTGCCCAGCAAAAGAATAGAACCCCAGACCTGAGGAGCTTGCAAGATGATGGAGGGGAGGAAAGCAAAGGCTCAGTGATAGGAAATGCCTGGCCAAAGCTGCTGAGCCAGCCTGCAGCAGAGCTGTGACCAGCACCCACCTTCAGGAAGGGGAACCCACAGCCGGGTCGCGGTGGTACTGCTGGCCCAGTTGGCACCCAGCCTTGCACCCTGACTGAGCAGAGGGATGCAGGGAGGTCTTGCCATCTCCATACCATATGCACCTCCATGCTGGAAGGCAGGTAATCAAGGCGAGTTAGGTGAAGAGAGGAGCGGGGAGCTCTCCCAGGCCAGCCATGTAATAGCTCCAGACGATGTGTGCTGCCATGTTTTAACCGGTGTCAATTTGTGGAGGA
This sequence comes from Pandion haliaetus, assembly GCA_013401275.1. Classification (NCBI taxonomy): domain Eukaryota; kingdom Metazoa; phylum Chordata; class Aves; order Accipitriformes; family Pandionidae; genus Pandion; species Pandion haliaetus. The sequence continues at coordinate 46,253 of VYZV01028357.1, read as the reverse complement.
ACATAACAGAGTAAAGGTGCGACTGTAAGCAGGGGATACAGTGGAAAAAAGAGACTCTGTACTGCTGCCAATTGATTTTTTTTCTGGCAGCAAAGAGGCTTTTATTCTTGCTGCATTGCAATGAGGGCTTCAAAGCCCATTTAAGTGCCTGTTTGCCTTTCCTTTTTTCTCTGCATTGCAGCTGGCATGACCAAGAAAAACAGCTTGTTCTGAATGCACATTAAGGCTTGGCCAGCGCGTGTGTAAAGCAGAAGTCATACACCACCACCTCATAGCCAGCAGGCATCAGGATCAGAGAAGAAAGCAGAGGACATGACAGCGTTCCCATTCCTCCCAGGTGAGTCCTCATCCATGTCAGAAGAGGCACAGCCATCAGCGCTGTGGGCTTCGCTCAGACGTGCTGTGCCAAAAGGGACGGAGCTGAACGACATGCAAACTGCTGGAGCTAGTTATTGAGATCCAAGTGACCTGTTTCTGTACAGGTACTTCTGCCGGCAAAGGTAGAATTTCCCTACATCCACATATTTATTTTGAAAATTTGACCAAACACGTGTGAAATTTTCTACTGGATGTTGGTTCTTTTCTCTCTGCCCACATTTTTTTTTTTTTTTGTAGTCAACTGCTACACTGATTGACATTAGGAAAAAAAGTGAGGAAAATGTTTTTTTTCTTTTTTGCAAGTGATCCATTTCCCTCCTCCCTGTATCTGCCAAATTTGACAAGCACCAGATAGAGCAGCACTCCATCCTGCTTCGGGTCAGCTCAGGAACACACACTACTGCAAAGTCAGCATGATCAGGAACCAAAGTATCAATAAACATCAGGTGCATCTTTCGTAGATTATAGAGGTGAAAGGAACCCCTGTGGTCATGCACTCTGGTCTTCTGCATAAATAGGACATAGAACTGTTCTCTGCAACTGGATGACAGCCAGTTTAGAAAGACACTTAATTTCATTTTAAGAGCCTGTGCATTTCCCCTGGTAAATCATTTCAGCTGTTAATTTCCTTACTTCAAGGAAATCGTGTCCTATTTCAAGGCTGAGTTTATCTGGCAGAGTTCAGCTTCTAGCTGCTGAACACTGGTAAGCTGCTCTCTACAGGATGGAAGAGCTGGGGCTGGAGGAGCTGTGCAGCTTTCTGGGGGGGGGGGAAGGGGAATGTGTGGGTGTTGCTCCTGTATCACTAACACAGCAAATGCACAGCCCCAGCCCATGCTGATAGTAGATTGCAACCCTATTAAGATCCTCCTCCTCCCTCTTTCCCATGAATTCATGCCTGCAAAAGTAACCCCCAAGCCCGCGTTTTTTCATATCTGAAATTATTGTAAGACCTCTCACCCTTTGTTGAACAAGCTGAATAACTCAGTGCTTCTGCATCCTAAGAATGCCCTCCCCATTCTGGATCATTTTCTGTGTCCTTCCTTTGAATTCTCCCTCTCTGACAGCCTCCCTGGCGGCACCCTATTCTAGCAGCAGTCTTACAATCGCTGCATTCAGAGACAAGATCACTTTCCAGCCCTAGTCTGATATTTCCTTTTATGTATTGATTTTACTGTGTTATAGTGTTTGCCAAGGCCTTTCCCGACGCATTGCTTTCTGTGAGAAGCAGTCTGTTCCCTCAGCTGACACAGACACATGGCCATATCTCTAGCAGGGTGGATGAAAAGTCTCTGCAAAGTCAGACTTGCCTTCAGCAGGGTGATTGTTCCTGCACCAGGCCTGGAGCTCATCTCATGCTGTGACATCCTTAGTCCTTCTTTGGCTGGTCACCTGGAGCAGCCACTGCAGGTCTTGGTCCCAGGGGGTCTATCTAACAGGTTAAGCCCTTCAGATGTTTCTGTTCAAGTCTACGTTTCTGCTTATCTCTGAAACCCTTCACTGACTATGAGTTCAAACTTACGTATTGATATTAGGAAGATATTTTTTACAATGAAGGTGGTGAGACACTGGAACAGGCTTCCCAGAGAGGTTGTGGAAGCCCAATCCCTGGAAGTGTTCAAGGTCAGGTTGGACGTGGCTTTGAGCAACCTGATCTAGTTCAGGATGGCAGGGCGGTTGGACTGGATGATCTTCAAAGGTCCCTTCAAACCCAAACCATTCTGTGATTCTGTGATTTATGAAAACTGGCATGACCCATATTTAGTCACCTAGGAAGCTTTTAGCAGTCCAGAAACGGAGAGACATACTTAAATCTGAGTGCCACCAGCACATAGCAGCCTGGAGAACTGGCAGCCTCTTGCACGCAAGCACCAGCCACAGCTTCTGTGGAGGATTCCTGTGGCAAAATAACCTGCCTGAGTATAGTCACTGAGCTTTTACCAGATCCAGCCCTGCTTACAGTTTAGTTTGTAGAAGCTGGTTGGGATTATTCTGCAACTCTTAACAGCATTGATGACACTAACAAAATGCTGCTGCAGCATCTCAGTAACTGTGTCTGAAATGACACTCCTGGAAAGATCAAAACAGCAGACAAAGATTAATTGAAAACTCATGTGGCCATCACCATCCTCCTACACGCTAGAACCTACTTCTTGTTCCTACTGGTTAGATTTCCCAGGTAAAAAGCTATCACAAACTAGTTTTCACTTTTTTTGGCCAAGTAAAATAAAAAAAGTTTCTTTTAAAAAAATTGTGTTCAATAATGTTTATCTACAATGTTTTATAACTGCCAAATGTGGGAACAGTGCTAAGAGCTGGAAAAATTCCTCTTATTTCTGCTTACTTTATGTTCTGACAAAAAAATCTGTCTATTTAGAATATCAAATAGACATCCACTTTCCTGTTTTCACCTCAGAGGTATAGAAAAATATTGCATTGTCAGTTCTACTCAGACCCAGCATGAAGGGCTTGCCTCTCGCTGTACCTGCTCACAGTCCAAGCTAATCCTTTCGCAGCACTTGTGTGTTAATATTTAACAGGCTCCAACACACTCAGATTCAGTGGCCAAAAACGTCACTTATAAAGTAATCCTATAGTCAGATTCTTTTTTAGTTTCTAACACTTAATCATTGCCTTTGTGAAATATTTTTGATTACTTAGAAATTCTGGCATGACCTTAATACATCTTTCATAAAGAATTACTACAGAAGTGACAAGTTAATTTTGTAGTGCAAAATATGAAGACAGTGGTAATACATTATTGGCAGAATTTAGTCACAAATAGGAGATAATTGTTCTACTAATATAAACATAATTTTATCTCTTCTATTAATTTCTTTACTTTGCAGTTATTCAGATATTTTGTAGGTATTTAATTATTGCTCTCCCCTAACTCCTGAATAAACATAATATATATTTATTTATAAATGAAATATTATCTATATCCAGCAATTAAAGGAAAGCAAGACCATTAGGATTGTAAATAATTGAACAGTAGAATTTAGTTTTTACAATAAGCCATGAAAACAAAAACTTAGGTAAAAAAAGTCTCAGGCTCCTTTTCTAATTTTAAATAGATTTAAATACTAAATTCCAGTCAAGCACATAATTTAAATGTGTCATCCATTGTAAAAATGGTAATCTATCTCAGTACATTCGCTTGGTAATGCTGTAGAAGCTCTTGCATAGCTGTGGCATAGGAATTGCACGGTTTCCAAAATGTGACAATGAAAGCAGAATCGCTCTGCTCTTCAATACATTTTTACAAAAAAAAAAAAGAGGCATTTTAGTTTATCTATTTGTCATTTATGTGTCCTATGCAAAAAAAAAAAAGAAGGCTAATTAATTATGCCATACATCTGTCCTCAGGCTTTTTTATGGAACCAGCAGCTGTGGAATCCAGTCCCTGAATTTGTACTGGGGCCTTTCTCTTTCTCCAGTCTTGGAAGTGGGTCAACTGAATAGGTTGTGTGGTGACCTAAATTACCTAAAAGTAATAGCACAAACAAAGAATACAGTGCAAGAATACATTCCCCCCCACCAGCTGTTAGTGGGGAGGGTGAGTTATCACTCTAGCCCTTAAGATGGAGGACATCATTACACAATACTGATGCATCCTCCTTTCTTCCACCCATAGTGTTTATGTCCCCATCCAATGCCTGGATGGGAGAGGTGGGGTTCCCACTGTAGGACGGTTGGGCAAGAGAAAAAAAGTGCATTGGATGGCTTCATTTGTGGAGCCTTCCTGCCCCCTCCTGCTGCCAGATGCTACCATAGGCTGCACTGTGTCTCCTGGAGATCTGCTTTGTGATCTGTGGAGATCAAGAAGGACTACTTTTGACCAAGGAAGACAAGCAAGATATGAGGAGCCCTCTGGAGGCTGCATGATAAAATCAAGAGGAGGAAAACAGCGGTGAAAAGTTTAAATTGATCAACGTCTACCTGGTCTTGCAGCTAGTGCAGTTGAGAGGTTTCAGAGGCCACTGGTGGCCCTGGACCCAAGCCCAGGAGGCCACTAACATGGATACAGCAGTGTTACAACCTGGCTGAGAGACCCTGTGCTCACATTCACTCTGTTGGCAGCAGCTGAGGCTGTATGGGGCTATGGCAGCACTGCAGGATGTACCTGCATTTGTGCATTAGTTCAGCTCAGGGGTCAGCTTTTAAAGCAAATGTCCTAGCCCAGACACCCCCTTTTCACATTGGTTCAGCGATTACAGAGCACTCTTGGGTGACTGGATTTCATCAGGAAAACTGAAGGGGTGGAGGTGCTTCAGGAGTGCAATGAATGTAACACAGCCATAGATGGGCATTTAGTTTACATGGCCGGACTAGAGCTGGATACATGTCCCATGCGGGACGGATATAGCACAGGCACCAGGTCATCAGCACAACTGTTTGTGTGGCAGGTTTTTCATAGTGGGGAAGGGCCTGCAGGGGTGGCTCCTTATGAGAAGCTGCTAGAGGCTTCCCTGGCTCCAAGTCGGACCCGCCTCTGGCCAAGGCCGAGCCCATCCGTGACGGTGGTAG
>VYZV01028357.1:28279-41045 GCA_013401275.1 Pandion haliaetus | reverse complement strand
CTCCCGTGGGAGGGACCCCACGGTGGAGCAGGGAACGAGTGAGGAATCTTCCCCCTGAGGAAAGGAGCGGCAGAGCCAAGGTGTGGCGAGCTGACCTCAACCCCCATCCCCTGTGTCCCTGCGCCACCGGGGGGAGGAGGTAGAAAGCACTGGGAATGGAGCTGAGCTGGGAAGGCAGGAGGGGTGGGGGGAAGGTGTTCTGAGGTTTGGTTTTCCTTCCTAATATCCTTGGTTTTGATTTGATTTGTAGTAAATTCAATGGATTTTGTTTCTTCCCCAAGTTGAGCCTGTCTTTTGCCCGTGCCCATAAGTGGGGCGTGATCCCTCCCAGTCCTTATCCCGACCCACGAGCCTGCGGTAATATTTTCTCCTCATCCCAATGTGGCCAGGGGCGGGGGTGGGGAGTGAGCGAGCGGTTGCGTGGTGCTTTGTTATGGGCTGGGCTGAAACCACGACAGGCAGCTAGATCCACTTCTTGTCTCAGACTTGGTCAACGATTTATGTTTAAAAGGATGAGGCATAGGGACTGTGGAAAAGAGAGAAGAAAAAGAGAGGGAGAAAGAAAGAAAGAGAGAGGAGAAAAGTCCTGGGTCCAGCATTTGTCCAGCCAGTGTAGAAATCCAGTTCTGGAGGGTGTGCACCGAGAACTCGTTCTTCCTTCTTTTGTAGTGTGTTAGTCGGTGGTCCTGACATATACAGTTCATGTTCCTGAGGTTCTCTGGAATCGATCAGTGAGCTTGGGGTAGGGGTTCATTGGGGAGTTGCCCCTCTTTTCCTGCTGGCATGACCACTTAATATAGAAGCACAGTCCCATCCTCTGTGGGGCCCCCTCCTCCGTGTGCATACACTGTACTCCTTCTCATGGTCATTTAAGATAAGGAATTGTGGCTTTGGAGAAGTGCGGTCCCACCCAATGTGGGGCCCTCTCCTCCGGCCACATTGTCCTGTTCACACAACTCCAGAGTCTTTACAGAGGCCGTCTTCCCCATCAAAGTTCTTTAGCGAATGTTTGAGACATTGACTATAATTTGTCAGACCGTCACAGCTGCTAATGCTAAGCCACTAATGCTAAATGAGACCATTCAGAGAGAACACAGTTAATCAAATTTCTTCTATAACACTGGGATAGAGTTTATTTTTTCCATTCTAGCCAGTATGGGGCTATGGTTCAGATTTGTGCTGAAAACAGTGTTGGTAACACAGGGATGTTTTTGCTATTGCTGGGCAGTGCTTACACGAAGTCAAGGCCTTTTCTGCTCCTCACCCCACCCCACCAGTGAGCAGGCTTGGGGGGCGCAAGAAGTTGGGAGGGGACACAGCCGGGACAGCTGACCCCAACTGACCCAAGGGATATTCCAGACCCTATGATGTCATGCTCAGCATATAAAGCCGGGGAAGAAGAAAGAAGGGGGAGACATTCGGAGATACGGGATTTGTCTTCCCAAGTCCCCGTTCTGCATGGTGGTGCCCTGCTTTCCTGGAGATGGCTGAACACCTGCCTGCCCATGGGAAGTGGTGAATGAATTCCTTGTTTTGCTTTGCTTGTGTGCGCGACTTTTGCTTTGCCTATTAAACTGTCTTTATCTCAGCCCACGAGTTTTCTCACTTTTATCCTTCTGATTCTCTCCCCCATCCCACTGTGAGGGAGGTGAGTGAGCAGCTCTGTGGGGCTTAGTTGCTGGCTGGGGTTAAAGCACAACTTGTGGAAATCAGGATTGAAATATTTCTCTATCCACTTTTTGAAAATCAGGCAAACTTGCATCTTGCCAGCATAGCTGGAGACAAAATAGGGATGGTATGAAAAATGAGATAAGTAAAGGGTTTTCTAGAAGGTTTTGTAGAAATAAAGAGCTATTCACCAAGTTATATTTATCTAGAAGTCCCACTAGAAATTGCAGCAATAATAATTAGAGGATAGCAAGGTTTCTAAGAGCTCCATTTGTTTGTAGATACATGTGCAATCTTTCTGTCTGCCTCTTCCCCTAAGAAAGAGCATGAAGGTTTCTTTTTGTTTTTATAACTCCCTTCATACCATGTGGGGTTCCTGAAGCTGTGGCTTACTGGTTGGTCACTGCCTAATGTCTGTCAGGAGGGACTTAGTCTTGGTAACAGGTAAACTTGAGAACAAACCAGCAAGTTTATTCTAGAAAAGAAGACTGTTATGTCATTTGATTACAGAAATTGGAATTAGAAACACATAAAAGAAAAATAAATCTATGAAGTGCATTTTTCTGTGATGTTTAGCAGTTAGCAGTGCTCCCACATCTCAGATAACTTGAGGGCCTGACAGTCTAGTCCTCCCACACCGAGGAGTATCCTTTGTGACTGTATTTTCTCTTTTTGTCCAACATAGAGTCTTCTCCCTACCTGTCTTGTCAGCCTGCAGGATGCCCTTCCCACCTTTTCTTCAATTCTTCAGCACAGATTTAGCATCACTGAGCTCTTCTATCCCACCTGCCTCTGATCATTTATGGATCTTCCCTCCTGAGCAGAGGGACCTACCCTCATCTCCCTTCCCCTGGAACTGGGTTCTGATGTTCAAGCTACAAAGGCTTTAAATGGGACACGCCCCAGTCCTGGCAGCTCCTCTGCATATACACTGATGTTGCAGTCATTACCAAGCAGATCTTTTCCAGCTTGAGCCTTCCTGCTTTTCATATCATTTTCAGGATTGCCATGGAGCTTTATAAAGCCTGTGCTATGAGAAAAGATTCCCAGTGCTGATACCTGATTATATCCACAATCTCTGGCTCGGTGGTAACGCATTGCCAAGGCTACGGGGGACAAAGTAATGACTGGGGTGACAGACTTAGAACTCAAATGGAAGTAGCCAGCTTTTCCAGCATGTCCCTTTTCCCCCTTCACCTTTTAGTGGTTTTAAGAGTGTCCTGGTATCAGCTGGGATAGAGTTAATTTTCTTTCTAGTAGCTGGTAGAGTGTTATGTTTAGATTCAGTATGAGAAGAATGTTGATAACACACTGATCTTTTCAGTTGTTGCTACGTAGTGTTTAGACTAAGTCAAGGATTTTTCAGCTTCTCATGCCCAGCCAGCAAGAAGGCTGGAGGGACACAAGAAGTTGAAAGAGGACACAGCCAGGACAGCTGACCCAAACTGGCCAAGGGGGTATTCTATACCATGTGATATCATGCCCAGTATATAAACTGTGGGGAGTTGGCCTGGGGGTATCGCTGCTCGGGGACTAACTGGGCATTGGTCAGTGAGGGGTGAGCGGTTGCATAGTACATCACTTGCTTTGTATATTCCAATCCTTTTATTATTATTGTTATTTTATTATTATTATCATTATTAGTTTCTTCTTTTTCATTCTATTAAACAGTTTTTAACTCATATGTTTTACTTTTTTTTTCTGATTCTCTCCCCCATCCCACTGGGCGGGGGGGGGTGAGTGAGCAGCTGCATGGTGCTTAGTTGCCAGCTGGTGTTAAACCACGACAAAGAGTTCTACTTAGGTTTTATTATTGGACAATGCAAGCTCAGCTTCCCCTGCCAAATCCTGCTACCAGTCTTCACCCTACATGGGGAGGTTTTGTGCCTGGCAGAGCTCTGGGCAAGGTGTGCTCAAGGAACCGAGCCCCAACAGGGGGAAGGTACCAGGGACTCTCCAGTTGGTGATACCCTGCTGCTGCGAGAAGCAGAGACTTCTTGGCCAGTTTTGCTTCATGGCTCTTGCAAGATGTCAGGTTGACCAGCAGAGTTCCTGGATGCTTCCTGAAAACTAGAGGTGTCATTATGGTAAAGATTAAAAAGGAAAAGTATGGCTATGGATACTGTTCATAGAGGTTACAGCTTACATTCAGCACGTGCTAGGTGCCTTGAATCTCTCTCAGCCTATGTCACTGGGTGTCCACCTTGCTTGCTTTCAGTGCTAACTGATGCTCTGGGGAGAGGCTGGCACCTGCCTCCTGTTTGAATTTGTTTTGTTCACAAAGATTAATAATCATGAATGATTCTATATCTAGCAGCGGTCTGGGAAAAGCTGATAAGTTGTGCAAATCTGGTATCTCCTAGCAAATGCAGATCAGCCAAGAGAGTAGCAGCTGGAAAATCAGTTGGCCTCACGCTGTCAAGATTGTCCTGGCAAGATTTACCAGGGAATGCAGAGCATCAATCCAACCTCATCCAGCATGGAGGAGAGTGCCGTGACTGAAGAATATACATCTTTGACAGGAGTTAGAAAATCAGTTCTCAGGGGAGAAAAGAATTTGCTCTGCCCTCAGTGAATAATTCAACCAAGGAGTTTTGCTTTGGGCAACTTGTGAGAGTAGCAGAACTTCATGTATAAAATGATATTTCTGAAAGCTTTACCCATTAATTTAACATGGCTTAGCTCAATTCCAGCCTTCCTTATGCAGTCCAGTCCAGTCCATCTTCTGCTTTGCTAGTCAGGACTAATGTATTCCTCTGTGGTGTGATGTGAACCAGCTGCTTGCAGATCTCAGTAGCTTGCTTCCACGGCAAAGCAAAAGGAGACCTTTAGAACAGCAAAGGAAGTCATACAGAATTTCTGGTATACTCAGCAGTTTCTTATTTATTCTGTGCTGTGCAGTATTCATTTATGGATAAAGATATTGTAAGAACCATTTAAATACATGATTATAATAAATATTCATAACTCCTTTTGCAAGATTTTTTAGAAATGTACGGAAAATCAGCAAAGGTATTTTAGGGCTTCTTTTCTCTGTGCAGTTCTAGAGATATTAACAATTGTGAAAAGCAAAGGACAAAAGGGACTGCATGATCATGCATGACAGTCATGTAATATAATGTTAGCTCAAATGGGACTTTATAGCCAGTATAATAGAATGCAGAACACATGCACAGATGTATCAAGTAAACTGGGGCTTACATTTAAAGAAATGCAAGGGAGTTTTTTTACAAAGCTCCAAATTTCATTGGAAAATACACTTTAAATACACCACCTTAACTCCACTGACTAATATTGAGATGTTCAGTACCAAAATAAAAGGAGACATACAGAAATCTAATGGAAGAGTAGTTCTAGGAAAAGGGTAATGGATAGTGCAAAACCCAGAGCCTACTGCAGTTTTACGATTGGCATGGATGTTACGTTGTTACCCTGCTGCTCTTTACATATAACTTCAATGTACCTGCTGTATGTTTGTAGGCTGATTAGGTATTAGGCTTGGTATTTCTTTGGAGGGAGTGGGGTGAAGACCCCAGGGGGAAGAAAGTTTCAGTAAAAGTCATCTGGCCATTTTCAGGACTGAAATTAGAAGAGAACAGATTGTGCTACTAAGTTGAAACAGTTTTGCAAGCTATTTCTTTCAGCAGCGTCAGCAGGCGTATTCCTGCTTCGGAGCAGGAACTTGGACTTTTTCAACAGCAGAGAACTCAAGCTGGGTTTGGAGGCATACCCTTTTCTTTCTCTGAAAAATCACCCAGATTTTCTGAGTTGCAACATTTAAACTAATATAAATTGACAAATGCTGAAGGCTTTTCAACTCTATCCACTGAAAGCTGTCCAGCCCAAGTGTGTTCCAGCTGCTTGGAGCTGGAATTGGCCTGGGATCACAGGAGCAGTCATTCTCAGTTCAGCCAGTAGCAGAAACAGAACTTCCCTCTTATTTTTTTTCCCAGCAAAGAGACTTTTGGGAGCAAGAAGATGTAGCGAGAGAGGCTGGAGGACAGAAGAGAGAAAAGAGAGCAGCTTTGAGGGGCTGGAGAAAATGTGATATAATGAGAGCCTTAAATCTTCCAGCCTATTTATCTTATCTAAAAGCAAGTTCATGGGTAATGTGATTTCTGTGAGTATTTTTCACAAGAGGAAAATGCTAGGTGCTTAAAGCAGTCTTCGATTCTTGAGAGAAAGATTCAATGGTGTACTGTAACAACATGTGAGGAAGCTGGAGTCAAATGAAAAGTTAGGCAAAGGTGTTGAGAAAGGAAGTGAAAACACTGGCACAAATTCCTAAAGGAAGCAATCAGTTTGCTGCTTTTGGTATCTTATCCAGGCTTGCTGTCTCTAAAGAGTTTGCTTTGACCACTACAGCATTTTGTGCTTACTATAATTTTTTTCAGTTGACAGTCTGTAGCTAGTTTTATACATTAAATAAGGTTAGGTGAAGAATTGGTGCCTTTTAGTCTTGAACTCTTTGAACATACCAAGTGGAGAAGTGGTAGGGACAGGATGAAGATCAGAGCTGAGCAAGAGGAAAGGAGGAAAAGGAATGGATGATGAAGAGGAGGGACAGTATGGGAAAGAGGGACCACGAGCTCAGCTGTGCAGTTGGATTATTAGACCATAAATCAGAGGGCACCCAGCTAGACTGCATGCCCTGAGACTTCCCAGAAACCATCACTATTTAAGCTAGTCCTTCTTGTTTTAGGAACAGAAATACCTCACAAATGAACTTTTGTTTTACATTGCCAGCAACTGAGTAGTACCACATCTGTTGGCTGATATTACTATGGCTGAGTACACGTGTTGTTAAAAGGAAAGGATATAGTTTCTCTCCAAAAGGGCTTAATCACTTGTTATATGATATAAAAAAGAACAGACATTATCTGCACAAATGATAAATTAAATGTTACATTTTCAGTCTATTTGCTAAGTTATTCTGTTTTATGAATACTTAAACAATAGTGAACCTTGATTTCAGTTTTATTGCTTTGAGCTTTCTATTAAAAGAAAATCAGCAGGAGTTTCTTCAGTTCCCTCAAAGTGTGATTCCCCTTCTCAAAGGTCTATTTCTGTGGAGACATTTTCATATTCTTTCTCATGTTTGAACACCCATTTAAAGAAATAGCCTAAGAGGTTCGGCTTCTCAGCACTTCATTTGCTAACATCCTCATTTCTTGACAATTAAGCACATGACATTTCATCCCACCAGTAACGATCTTGAGATGTGTCTTTCCTCTAGAATATCATTTGCACTGCCAGCAAATTGCAAATAAATGGTGAGACAAATGGTAGACAAGTCAGGTTTGAAACATCACATTTAGGGATGATACCAGCAGAGGGCAATAAATAGACACCGTCCCTGACAGCCGGCTCTCCTGCAGCCTGGGGCTGGAAGCTCAAGGCCTGCTGTCCATCGTTTTTGAAAAACAGATTCCTTCAATAAATTAGGAAAAGTCAGAAGTGGCTTTCCTTTACAAAATCTGTTTAGCCGTCACAGAGTCCTTTGATAAAAAGCGCTTTCTAAGTACTCATAACCAGCCATAACAAAGAATAGTAATTAATAATAAGTGGAATGAAAGCCATAAACCATAGTGTGCCTGGTTGAAGACATTCACACAGCTGGCATGTGCATGTGCAGTAAAGTAGGTGCTCCATCTACAGCTTGAGGAAAGCTACTTGTTAACTTGATTTACAGCACCTCCTTTTCCTTTTAATGATAGGAAATACAGTATTAGAAACTATGCAACAAACAGAAATAGATGCTGAACAAAACTGCCATCCATGAAGAAACTCTGTGGCCTCAGAATGTTTTCTTTAAATATTAACTTCTAGGCTGAAATGTCTTTTTTCTGTACACAGCATATGCTGGTTGTACTCTTTTTTTACTTCAGTATGATTGTGTCAAGGGACCATTAACCAGTCAACTTCCAGTTTGCACATTTATTGTTTGTTGAGGAGGTATTTGCTGAAATAGGAGAAAAATTTTATTTCTGTCCTAATGAGGCAGAAAACGCTATTGGTGTTCCCTAGGAATCTTGTTAGATAATTAAGTGCCTTAGGCCTACTCAGAATCACCACACTTTTCAGCACTTAAATCATTTACAGGTAGTTAAGATCAAATGTTTCACCCACCATGAATGGGGATGGTCTGTTTTGTGTGTCTCAAGGCTATTTTAAGGCAGATTCATTAATCAAGGAAGTCTTGCAAACAGAAAAAAATTTACAGTTTTATTCCATTCTGCACCATGCAACCCTGGTGGCTGATTCTGACTTGCATAATGCAGATCAGACCCAAGGCTGATATTCAAGGATGTGAGATGATAGAAAAGTAATTCTATTCTAAGTGTATCCCATCAAAATATTGTCATCCTAAACCCAGTGTTTTAACAATGCATTTTATTTCAATAACCTGTATTCTGTCAGTAGCAATAGTTCCAGCAGCTGTTCCAGTTCTGAACAGCTTTATTTGGTCTTCATTTGGGAGTTATACAAGTTAAGTAACTTTTGAATTGTTATGCCTCCCATAATGTTATTGCTCATAGGCATTTGCTTTTTCTTTTTTTTTTTTTAATTGCTACAGTTGTAGCCATTACATGAAAGTCTAAAACCATTCTTACAACATTCTTGTTTAATGACTGTATTACCAACACATACATTAAATTAAACAGCACTTTATCCTCCCTCTGCAACAGCTACCTCTACTGCTGTACAGAATACACACCTCCCCTCTGCGCCCATACCAGACAGATATGTTTCCCTCAGTACGCATTGTCTTCAGCAGCCCTTGCAAATAGCTGCATTTTGCAGCCTGTCCTCAAGGTCAGAAGAAAAACTGAAATATCCAGGTGTCATGGTTTCAGCCCAGCCCATAACAAAGCACCACGCAACCGCTCACTCACTCCTTCCCTCTCCAGCCCCGGTGGAATGAGGAGGAGAAAATATACAGGCAGCCTCGCAGGTCAAGACAAGGATTGGGAGGGATCACTCCCCACTTATGGTCACGAGTGAAAGACAGGCTCAACTTGGGGAAGAAACAAAATCCATTTAATTTACTACCAGTCAAATCAAAACAAGGATACTGAGAAGTAAAACCCAAGCTCAGAACACCTTCCCCCCACCCCTCCTGCCTTCCTAGTTCAACTCCACTCCCGATTCTCTCTCCCTCCTCCCCCCAGCAGCACAGGGGAACAGGGGATGGGGTTTGAGGTCAGCTCGCCACACCTTGTCTCTGCCGCTCCTTTCCTCAGGGGGAGGATTCCTCACTCGTTCCCTGCTCCACCGTGGGGTCCCTCCCATGGGAGACAGTCCTTCACCAACTGCTCCAGCGTGGTTCCTTTCCACGGGCTGCAGTTCCTCACAAACTTCCCTGGCGTGGGTCCTTCCTACGGGCTGCAGTTCTTCCCGAACTTCCCTGGCGTGGGTCCTTTCCACAGGCTGCTCTCCAGTCTCACACTTTTACCATGGAGGCACGGCCATCTTTGGGAGCCTCCGCTCCACCATGGACCTCCGTGGGCTGCAGGGGGACAGCCTGCCTTCTCACCACGGGCTGCAGGGCCATCAGCCTCCTCAGGCGCCCCTCCTCCCCCTCCTTCTTCACTGACCTCGGTATCTGCAGAGGGATTCCTCTCACATTCCACTCCTCCTACTCACTGCAGGTTCCCCTTCTTAAATCTGTTCTCCCAGAGGCGCTACCACTGTCACCGATGGGCTCAGCCTTGGCCAGAGGCAGGTCTGACTTGGAGCTGGGGGAGCTTCTAGCAGCCACCCCCGCAGGCCCTCCCTGGCTACCAAAACCCCATGCCACACAAACTCAAGCCAGCAGATAACTACATAGCTCAAGGGGAATATCCTATGGGCCTGACCCCGTGTCATGGGTATGTACCAGGGCACTTTGGTTCTAGCTCTTCTAACATAACACATGCAACTTGCTCAGCTCTACAAACTGACTCTGGTGATGTGAAGGGACATGTTGCCAGAGTGAAACGGAAAACATCCCCACCCTCCTGAAGGCCATGAGATCTGATGCAAGATACATGGCTTGGACCAAACTGTTGACATACTGGATCATTGGAAACAGCCCTCCAGGATTCAGGCAGGAGAAAAAATGAAATCTCCAGTTCCAGAAAAGAAGATAAGCCTCATGTACTCCTCCAGTCCCCCCAAAATAGGACTAAGTGGGTAGGCAAAGTCCAGGGCTGTCAGACTGAGGTGCCTTGTCACCCTCCTGTCTGCTGGTTTGCATGAGGAAAGACAGTCTTCTGGGGGTTGGGATGGTTTGCTGTGAGTCTCTGCCCATCAGCAGCCCTGCTCACCATGGCCAGGGTGGATGGAGGTCCTCAGCAGCAGTGATTTAGCAGTGATATATAATTCCACGTGGGAATTGGACTCTTTGGGAAATTAAAAATATATGCATGTTACTTGGGGAAAAAGAATCTGCAGTTCTTTTCCGTAGTACTAGCAGGGGGATGCATGTCTTGCCAAGGTCATTACGAAGGGCTGTAGCAGTGGGGTTGTATTCAGTTGAACCCTCAGTCTGTCTAGTCCAGTGTTTTGGAACTAGAAATAGCCAACTAACTCTCTCTGTGCTCTAAAAATACAGGGATGGGGTATGATAGACCTACCTATAACAAATGCAGTTGCTTAGGGTGAAAAAAGAAAGACATTTTATCTCTAAGTTTGTGTACATCCCAATGGGTTAAAAAAAGTGAGAGAGACAGGGAAATGATTTCCTAGCAACTTGCTAGTATTCAGGTCTCACTTTCTGAGGCTGAATGAAGTATTAGCCCCATCTCCCTCTCCAAAGAATTATGCACAGTACTGTGTGCCCATACACATGCAGGGAATGAGGTCTTGCAAGGAAGTACCATTTCACCTCCTATTTTAAAGACAAAAAAAGCCACATCATTTAAAAAAAAAAAAAAACAAAGAAAAAAAAGAAAAGAAAAAAGCCATTTGAGAATTGGCTGAAATTATTTGGCAAGTTCTAGGCAAATTGACAGACTAATTTAGAGCATTGGAAAAGTGAAAAGTAGAAACATTTAGAGCATTTTTGGACACAAATAAAATACTGATTTTTAATTTCAAAATGGAGTTTTGTTTTCAACTTCACCTAATGTAATTTTAAAATGGCTAAAGCATGCTGGTAGCTAAAGTGATACTTTTTTCTTTCTATTTGGACATGCAGATCAGAAGTCCTTTGACTATAGGCAGGGCATTTCATATTTTGGCAGCTTCTTTCTTTGTTCTCACAGTCCAAAGACTTCTTATGTTTTGGCATTTGACAGCTCTCTTTGTGCTTTATCCCAGAGAGAAACAGAGATTTGTTTTACTGAACAGGTGATGGGAGAAGTAGAAAAGCAAGAGAATCTGTGAAGCAACTCCAGGTCTTTCTTTGAATTCAGAGTTCAGGACTTTTAAAGTTCAGGAAGTGTAGGAACTGCCTTTTACTCCAGCAGCAGAAGTCTACAGAAGTCAACAGTAGGATAGCTCTGCCTGTGTGAGAGTGATTCAGTGTGGAGCAAGCCAACACATAAGGAACACAAGGCAATATTAGGAAGGTCTCATAATCTCAGAGGTTACGTGACCCTCTCCTGCCTTCATAGGCATAAATATGAAGAATTATAAAGGAGCCTGTAATAACTGTACTAATCTCAGAAGAATGCTACAGATGATAACAAATCTTTCCAGAAAAGCATGGTAATAAATGTTCAGGTTTTATAATGTGTTGCTTATTGTAAGAGTGACTGTTAGGATTTAGCACTATTAAATGTTTACAGGAGAATATTGTTCTAAGTTGGAAATCTAAGCACCTTCCTGTACCAGGCTCTAGCTATCATCAGCCAACCTAAGACTGTTTTTCCAAGGCTGCAGAGTGCTGCAGAGTCATTTTAGCATGCTGTTAGCTGATGTGTCTCTTCGCAGCGGCGCCCTGTTACAGTCAAGAGCTGTAGCAGGGATGAAGCCAAGGAGATGTGATGGCACAGCCTGGAGCAGCCCAGCAGTGCTGCCTGCTACCAAGGCAGTCCTGAATTGCCTTTCCCGGGAAGCACATACATCTTTTTTTTTAAACCAGGATTAGGTGCTTGGCTCTCAATCAGGGACAAATCTGATCTGTTTATGCTGTCACTCTTTTTATACTGTAGGCCTACACTTTAGGAAGTAATCACCTTGCTGCAAATAAGAGTGATAACATTCAGCTTATTAATGGCCACAAAGCTCTTTCTGTGCTTTGCTTTCCCAGTGATTGCTATGCTGACAAAGGTTTAGATCAGCTATCAATTTATGTTATGTATTCATAGTTAACTTTGAGTGTAAGATTGTCAGAGACAAATTAATGAGATCTTGGCATGACACACACTTCTGAAATGCTGAAGAAAGGCTGCTTCTTGCTCTTAGGTATCAACAAGCCTTTAACAATCTTATTGTAGGGTGTTACTGTATGCCTTTATATTCCCTTCTCTTTTTTTCCAGGCATGTCATTTATCGTTTTATTTCAGTACAAATGTTTTTAACGTCTGCTTCCTGTCCTAGTAACTCGTTATATCCTACAGGTCTGAGAGCTCTTTAAGTTTTGTTCTCATGTGGGTTCTTAGAAATTTTGTTCAAACTCTCTGTTGTATAAGCAATATGAACCGATAGCTCTATTCTGCATGAGAAAAGCACATTTTCCACTTCTCTGATTTTCTTTTTTCTTCCTTTTTGACACCTGCTTTGTTCTTCCAGCGCCCTATGGAGCCAGGGGCAGAGGACTGGGTGTGGAGTTGTATGTATGCCCCTACTCAGGCCAAAGATCAGGCAATGGTCTCTCCTCATAGCTGGCTGTTTGTCTCTCCTGGGGCCATGTTGATGCTTTTGGCTCAATGGTTGCACGGGGTACTCAAGTTCAGCTGGTTAAAAAAGATATGTGAGAAACAGTCACAGCTTTTAGAACAGAGGCCCTGACGCTGTGGAACTTCCTATGTTCCTACATACATACAACGTGTGGTGTTACAGGTTTGTGTGGCACGGGGTTTTTTTGGTAGTGGAGGAGGGGGCTGCAGGGGTGGCTCCTGTGAGAAGTTGCTGGAAGCTCCCCGGCTCCAAGTCGGACCCGCCTCTGGCC
>VYZV01028357.1:6998-27982 GCA_013401275.1 Pandion haliaetus | reverse complement strand
CATGGGAGGGACCCCACGGTGGAGCAGGGGACGAGTGAGGAATCTTCCCCCTGAGGAAAGGAGCGGCAGAGACGATGTGTGGCGAGCTGACGTCAACCCCCATCCCCTGTGTCCCTGTGCCGCCGGGGGGAGGAGGGAGAGAGAACCAGGAATGGAGCTGAGCCGGGAAGGAGGGAGGGAGTGTGGGGGGGTAAAGTGTTCTAAGGTTTGGTTTCACTTCCTAATATCCTTGTTTTGATTTGACTGGTCGTAAATTAAATTGATTTTGTTTCTTCCCCAAGTTGAGCCTGTCTTTTGCCCGTGCCCATAAGTGGGGAGTGATCCCTCCCAGTCCTTATCTCGACCTGCAAGGCTGCCTTTGTATTTTCTCCTCATTGCACCGGAGGTGGGGGACGAGTGAGCGAGCAGCTTCGTGGTGCTTTGTTACCGGCTGAGCTGAAACCATGACAGGTGTTATAACAACATAAGCCTTTAAATCTCTCCACTTCATCAGGCAATTCAGATTATACTGTAACAGTGACCTAATACTTTATATTATTTAGGACTGCCTAGTCTTTTCTGTCACCTGCAAACTCCATCAGCAATGTATCACAAATGGGTATTTTGATTTCTTTTTTCTTGCTAAGTAACTTACCAGTCTTTATGAAAGACATGTTGGTAGTGTACTGTATTTCAAATAATTTAGTCTTAAATATTTAAAATCAAGGCAGGAAGAATTTGCAGACAAAAGAGGAGGCTCACAGGCCCTGAATGGTTTCCAACTCAGACAGATGAGGGAAGGCAGGGAGGAGGAGAAAGGGGAGAGAGGAAGGAAGGGGCAGGATTCCAGTAGTGGCAAAAATCCCATTTATCCTGAAAGAGATTTGGGGCCCAGTTCTGCTTTTATCTACACCATTTTCCACACCAAGGCAGTGTGAAGGACTTCACTGGAATAAATGTTTTCCACCCTAATGAAAATAAGAGGACAACCAGGCTTTCACAAGGAAAAAGGAAAGCTAACTGACTATATTGTGGTGGATGGCACTGATCACTTGCTTCTGAGGCAGAGAGAAATAGGCAGCCTAACAAAGCATTTAATTGCTACCTGAAAGAGTCTGAGGGAATGACTATAAAGGATGCTAACATAGAGTTGGTGTCAAAAGACCCGAGGGACCAAAGTTGGGTGAGATGGATTCTACCTGTAATGATCAACTTGCTTCTAAACATTTATTTGTGATGAACAATGACTCATATTGCAAGTGATAAAGGCGCTTTGGTTGTATTTAGTGTGCCACTTGGCAAAATGCCAGTACATAAACTATGAAGGAGTCCTGTTTAATCCAAAATAAATATATTCAACTTCTTGCTTGATTTTGCGTGAGCGCTCTTAGCTACTGCCTGCTGCCAGCAAGCTGCCAAGCAAGGTACAGCACAGAGTGCAGAGTCTGGGACTGCGCTACAGCGGGGTTCATGTCTGAGGACATGTGCATGGCACAAGTGTGGCCAGGAGAGGGCCACCAATCCCCGGCAGTTTCACGGTGCTTTGCTCTTTTACCAAACAATCTTTGTAAAAAGTTTAATTGCACAGTCATTAAAGTTTGTAGACGTCTAACCCCTGGGAAACAACTGCACACTTTCTTGTAGGAGAGGAATGGGAGAGCCGTTCCTTCAGATCTGCTGCAAATGTTAACTTAAGGAGACGGAATAAAAAAAAAAAAAAAAGGAGATGAAAAGTACGATTAAAAGCGCAGGGAGTCCTTGCCTTTCATCCTGGCAGCCTCTGTCTGATAAATGCCCCACAAGCCACAAGGTCAGTAATCTATGCACAACTCCAGATGTCCCACAGATCAAGTGGAATCGCTCCATACCTCTTTCTCTATTAGGAACAGGTAGCCCTGCCATAGGTAGTCCCTTTGCTAACCTGTCTTGCTCTGTTAGGACTAAAACAGGTTAACAAAGGGGCTTCCTATTCCAGCCTATCCCAGACTGTCTGAACATGCCTTAACTGAGAGAAAAATCACTTAAAATTACTGAGTAGGAGCTAAATCACTACATGTTTCAAGGCTGTTATATGGGGCACTTAGAGGAAGTGTCTGCCTCACACAAGTGTTGCCAAGAGGTTTCCACACATGGTGGAAGACCAATGTGCCCAGCCCTGTCCCTACCTGTGCCTGGGCCAAGCACAGGCAGCCTGCAGCGCTGCAGCCCCTCAGCACAAAGCATGGGCAGTCCATATGCACACACGCTCCTCTAACCTAATTTTAAGCACCTGCGGGATGAGCATGGATCTAGTCTTTCCTTCTGAGCTGGCTGGAGTTGATAGGGTACATGTAGCATGTTTTCAGTGCTCTAACAAGTGGAGTGTCTCGGGCTTTCTTGCTTCTCTTTATGCTCGCAGGTACATGTAGTCCTCTCTCAACCCCTTCTCACACTACTGAGTTTGGGAGTTGCTATTATTTTTATCCAATGATCACATTAATAAACGTATTTTGTGTCTGAGGAAAGTCGGTGGGACCAGAACTGTCAGGTCATAGGAAGCAAGGTGAAAAGGGAAGTCCAGCAGGTGCAGTATCCAGCTTTAGGTGTCTCCTCTGTGCAGTCTGATTAAACAGGGGGTCAAGCAAGATCTATCCAGAGCGGGAGAGCCAGTGAAATGTGTGCCTTGCTCTGTTTTCTCATGTGTCAATGTTATCTCACTGCTGTGCTACTTCTTCAGCTATTGAGCAGGGGTTGATCAGAGACAAGGGTAGCCTGGTCTGGAGGTCCCTGCAGCCCAAGTGAAACATCCCTGCTGTCGTGTTCCCATGCGCAGACTATTTCCCACACCAGCGATGGCAGGTCAGTGCTGAGGCAGGGCAAGATGCAGAGGAGAACTGAACTACTGGGGCTCCATAAACATGTGGCTTAACCAGGAATTTTCATAAGAGGTCCCTGGTAAAAAAACCCCACTGCTGAGTCCTTGCCTGTGGCATAGTTAGTCGTGGTGCACTCTTGCAAGTTGAGTTGGGATCTTGTGTGCAGGAAAGCCTACCCATCCAGGGCCCAAGCTCTACAGCTTGAACCCTTGCACCTTAGTGTACATATGAGACTTACTGAAATGGCAGAGGAGGCATTGTCAGTTCTGCTGCTGGTGACGGTTGCTGGTACTGTCAGGTGCCGCTGTTTCCTTCTCAGTCTGTTACTATACAAAGTTGTTATCATTCTGAGGAGAGACTGTCACAGAGATGTAGACACCATCCTCAGTCCAAGCAGGACTGACATAAATCTGATAAGCAGGGAGCAATGCTTTGGGGGACTGCCTTTTTCTCCCACAGGAAGAAAGCTCCTCTGCTTCCATCTCAAGGTGATGAATTCTGCATTTAACTTATGAGTTAGATGTAAACAAGATTTCCTTCCAACGTTTTTTTCACCATATTTGCTTTATCTTCTTCGAGGTTCTCATGTATGAATCATGAAGTTTCTTATTTATGAAGTTTGTAGCTTCTATGAGATTTGCTTCTTTAAACAGTCAAACAAAATCTGGAATAACCATCTTTACTGCTGAAATCCAAGATAGCTTTACCAAACCAGAGAAGCTTCTCCATACTTACACCATCAGTGTGGTAGAAACAAGATAAATGGTAGCCGTGATGACATCATCTTGAGGAATCATTCCAAAAAGCAATTCTTTGACACATTCTTTTTCCTCAGCTTGCCTAATTTACATGTTTATTAATTAGTTAGAGCTGATATATATCACCCAGCAATAAACTTAGTGTCCTGTGTTGTTCTGGTTTAATTTCATTTGCATTTACCTCGTGATAGCGTATCTTACACATATACCAAATATTTTCAAATGAAAACAACTTGTCTCATTCAATGTCTTACCCATTTTAAGAATTAAAGCAACTTTTCTTTCCACTTAGTCAAAACACATGCCAGCTGTAACAAATGAATGTCACAAAGCTTACTGCCCTATCCCCTAATTAGAAAACACCAAACACTATCCACTTCAAGTGTAAATCTCTCTTTCCACTGTGTATCCCAACAAGGCTTTAATTCATTAGGTCTTTCAATGCCAAAATTCCTTTCATACTAATAAGATAAGATGGTACATAGTAAGATTACTACACACACAGGCAAAAATTTAAACCATAGGTGACTTGCACTATAATGAAGAATGCACCAGTTTACCTTCTTGGGGGCATGGTATTTTCTTGATCTCTTTCCCCACTTTTCTGGTGATCCTCTTTTCCTTCTCCTTATCGAGATGCCAGACTATTACCACTGTCCTCTATCATACTATTTCCTACTGCACACTGTTCCTGTGTGTGCTTTTTTTCAGGTCTATACCTGATTTTCACCTGAAGTCCATATTTGGGTTATATTACATCTAATGTAAGTAGGACAAGAGCAGAGACGGATGGCTGAGAAGAAGAGAAAACAGTCAGGTCTCGGATGAGACAGTAAGACTCTTCTAAAGGACCCGGATGGGACTGTGTGATTTTTATTACCAAAAGATGCTGGACTAAGAACAAGAATGTGGTATCGGTCCCTCTCTTCAAGAATGGAGCAGGAAGGCAAAGATTTGTTTACAAGCCCTTTTAATTTCTGTTTTTCTGAAATCTGCATTTTTGTTGTTTTAAGAGTTTTGCTTTCATAAATCTAGCTTTCACATTTGATTTTTTTTCCCCTGGAATTTCTTACTATAGGGAAAAGATTCATGCAGATCCACATCAAAGCTCTGGGAAGCCTCACCACAGGTGACTATTTATAGTGTCATCTGGGGATTAATTTTGTAAGAAATTTGTATTCAGAAAAATTGAGCAGGCACAGCACAAGACTTGGCCAGGACATAATAACTTTTCCCTGTAATTATCTTAATGCCTATGTTCAACTGTCCTAGATGACTGGCTCTGAAAGAACTTCAATGAAAGAAATTAAACTGCCTTTTCCGGCCAAGCAGGATATAAACAGGAGCTGAGGGAAAGGTAGGAGTGAGTATTTGGTGTGGGAGAAAAATGGATGTTCCTGCCCTTTTTGCAGACTGCATCTGAAAGCCTCTTGTCACCCTGCCAGCTTGTCTGTCATCTGTCACGTTTCCAGTTTACCTGTCAGCAAAACAGAAGGAAATTGCTTTGGATGAAAGTTGTTGACTGTCTTGAGAAATCTGAATCCAATCTTCAGCTCTGTCCCAGGGCCTCAGGATGATACTGTGATAATCTTAAGACAGCTTCTGTAAAGGCATCCCAGGCTGCCCTCTGCCTGCCCACTCACTGAAGGGAAAGGAAACTTCACCAACCCTTTTGCTGGTGCTTTCCTCTGCTGTCACTTCAGAGGACATAGGTACATGCTGTGCTTACATGTCCTAACAAATGCAGCTGAGTCCAATCTCCACAGGGCACTTCAGGTGTTTCTGTATTGCAAATAATTATTTCACTAACCTATGGAAAGTATATATTTTCCCTCCATTTTACATGTGCAGTACAGATGGGGAACCTTTAACCTGGCAGCTTTGGCAGCATGGTCTGACAGTGCCACAAACTTTTGAGGTATGCCACGTGACCCAACACCCACGGAGGCAGCACACTCCATCTCTGTGGCAGGATATCTTTTGTCCTGGGGTGCAGTTAGCCCCAAAGGTGTAAACAGAGATTTAAACAAAAAAAAACTACAGTAGGACTCGGCAAACACTATGCTTGTTCGTAGTCCTGAAGCTAAAGCCATGTGGGCCAAGTATTCAGGAGCTCTGTGAGCCAGAGTGCTTGTCTGAGCAGGGATGAGCTAAGATGGTGGCAAGCATGAATTTAAATGACAACTTCAGCCTTTGCGGCACTCAGGACAAAACCTGACATCAACACATAGTTGACTGTGAATGCAAAGAGGTAGGTTTCTTTCTCTCTCCACTTTTTCAAAATTAGAAAAAAGTCCTGTTGTTGAACTAGTAGGACAGAGAGATACCAACACCAGTTTGCCTTGCATTATATTTAACTTGGTGTTACCAAATGGCATGCAGGATATCTTGTGGCAGCGCATGTCATTCCTAAGCATCTTCCCTTCACATCTCCCACCTCCACTTCTTTATACTCAAAATAATACTTTCTGTTTCACTGTTATTATATTCCAATCTCCTAAAATCATATTGGCAGACAAGATTGATCTGTCTGTATATTTTCCTTAGTCTCAGAAAACTTTGTTTCTTAACACATAAAAGAAAAAATTGAAGAGCTCTGAAAATACCTTCCATCAGCTTTTTTTCTGGTTTCAGTTATGACATACTCATTCCAGTGGCTTTCCTGACTGCAGATGGTGCTTATTGGATGTGCAGAAGTATGATATGTAATTTTAATGTAGCACCTTTAGTTCCCTACTTTATTTTTATTTAGTCAAAAGAGGCAACTTTGAGACTTCTTGGCTCCTTTCTGGAAATTATTAATGGTATCCGAGTGACAAGGTACTGCCATGTGCAATACATGCAAATCCCTGGATCCCAGATCTGGTGAAAGCTGAGGCTATGGAGATGGAGAAGACTCTGCCAGGAGCATTTTAACATCTTCTTTTTTGCTTTTGTGAACTGCCTGGGCTCTTGTTGGAGACCCCTGATGCAGCCCACCTTTGATATAAGCACTGACCACGGCTCCAGTCTAATTACAGCATGGTAGATTGTGTCTGTGTGCTTTTATAGCACTTGCCAGAATGGTATCAAAATATTTCATAGGTAAGTCTATAATGTTTCCTGGTGGACATCAGTATCTTTTGATGCTTTGCTGGAGAAGCAGGCATTACTTGGCACAATTGTTGTTCTCTCTTATCCTTTCTGCCATATTAACCTACGGCAATACATATGTCTTAGTAAAGAGAATGGTTTTGCAAGATGCTCTGAAAAGAAGACTAATCCAGAGTCTAGTAATATCCTCTGAAAGTTTAGTTTGTAGCTCGAGAACAGCGTCTATAATTCAGACTCCTTGTGCTGGGCTCCAGGAACTGCACTGGTAAAGTCATGAAGGAGTCATGAATGATGATAAGACTGGTAATATTACTTTACCCAGAGCAGTGACCAATAGTCTTGGAAACTGGAACTAAGATTTTGAAATGACTGAGAACATGGATGAAAAAAATTCACCCAAGAATAATGTAGAAAATTAATCCCCAGATGACACTATAAATAGTCACTTGTGGTGAGGCTTCCCAGAGCTTTGATGTGGATCTGCATGAATCTTTTCCCTATAGTAAGAAATTCCAGGGGAAAAAAAATCAAATGTGAAAGCTAGATTTATGAAAGCAAAACTCTTAAAACAACAAAAATGCAGATTTCAGAAAAACAGAAATTAAAAGGGCTTGTAAACAAATCTTTGCCTTCCTGCTCCATTCTTGAAGAGAGGGACCGATACCACATTCTTGTTCTTAGTCCAGCATCTTTTGGTAATAAAAATCACACAGTCCCATCCGGGTCCTTTAGAAGAGTCTTACTGTCTCATCCGAGACCTGACTGTTTTCTCTTCTTCTCAGCCATCCGTCTCTGCTCTTGTCCTACTTACATTAGATGTAATATAACCCAAATATGGACTTCAGGTGAAAATCAGGTATAGACCTGAAAAAAAGCACACACAGGAACAGTGTGCAGTAGGAAATAGTATGATAGAGGACAGTGGTAATAGTCTGGCATCTCGATAAGGAGAAGGAAAAGAGGAACACCAGAAAAGTGGGGAAAGAGATCAAGAAAATACTGGGCCCACTGTGAAACAGCAGCACTGTACAGAAAGAGTTTTCTGTGCGCTGAGCCTTGGCTGAAAGAAGTTTGTAGCTGTAAGCAAAAAAATAGCCACCTTCTGTTGGATTGCCCTTGTGTGCAAGAAAATTATGCACACACTGCTTCTAGGGCACTTGACTCCACCATCCCTGTCTTTGCCCAAGAGAAATAACTCAGAAGACTCCATAGCTTTATTAACTAACTGGGTCAAAAAGGAGTAATAACATAACAATTAGGTTTTGGCAGTATTTAATGTATTCACTTTGGGAAAGGTTTGGATAATAGTTCTGATTAATACAAACAAATAAAATTTTAAGGAGGTTGTCAGCTGTCCTCCCCCTAAAAAGCAGAAATTATTAGTGATAGCAAAATTATAACAAGAAGGTAATAATAGCTTGCACAGAGCTTTTTAAATTGTAAGCAACTTTACAAGCATTCACTAATTTATTTAATGCCTCTGTTTATCCTGTGGTGTGAACAAATATGTTAACCAGAGAGATAGTGAAATTCATCATGCTCCTCGCTGAAATCAGTGTCCACTTCTGTGTTAGAAAGGCAAAGTATTAGACACTTAAGCAGTTGGCTATAGAGAGCAGATCTTTTAACTGCCATGGACCCAGAGGAAACCACACTGTTTATAACAAAGCTGATACACTCCTGGTGATGTTTCCTGCCATTTGCAACAAAGACAGCTTTCATTGACTTGTGTACCTTTAAAGTATAGCAGGCGTGGAGAAACTGGACTCTCATCAAATACAATAATGCTATTAACACTGATGGCTAGCACACTTCTAGTGCCCTCACTCAGTTGTGAGGCCACCTCTGAAGTGAAATATTAGTCCCTGTGTGCAGGGGTGTGAGATTTAAATTCATCCTTCACTTGCTAAACACACTCATTTTCTGCAAGACAAGCCTAGCTGTCCTCAACAAAGCTTCCCTACAGTGAGGGAAAGGAGGTAGCAGCTTGGCTTCAGGGAAAGCTCCATTTTAAGATCTGAAAGTAATTGCTACACTTGAATAGTGTAAGTGTGGACACATCTTTTGATCTTCAACTCCATAAATTAGCATTACAGTTTGTTTTTCATAGAGAGGTATTAGCACTGTTGGACTGCTTGGCAGTTCCTGCAGCACTTGTGTTTATCTTTTGTAAAGGTCGTGTTCCTGCTTGCAGTAGAATTGGCAACAGAGGTTGCTAGCAACCCCCTTTTTTTGTACAGAAGTGTAAAGGACTTTAGAAAGGAACATAACCCTAAATTAACCACTGCAGACATTTCACAGGGATTGCATGCTTAAAATTGTTCTTGGCCAAAAAGCAATGTTTTTTGGATTCTCTTTTGAATTTTTTTTATACCACACTTAACATCACAGTAACAGAAGACAAAGTAACTGCAAATACTTCTTCAAATACCAAATGAGGTAACCTTGAAAAGTGGAGCAGTGGCAAACACAGTGCAGAGGCACTTGAACTGCTTCCGCACAGAGCCAGCTGGTGTCAGAAGCACTACAGCTGTGCTGCAGTGCTGGGCTGAGCTAGAGGAATCTGTCTAGCAATTTCCAGCTGTGTTGCTTCAATGTCCAAGCCTGCACAGAGCGCTGCAACACCATGGAAACTGCCTGGCTGCGGTGAGGTTGGAGATCTCTGCACAGCATTTGTTAAGTGGTGTGAGCATCAGGCCGGATGAGCTTTTGTGGTACGTGAAGCCAGCGTAGATAGAAAAATGCACACTGTATTTGGGCACTTACTTACCCTCAAAGACATCTTGCCATGTGGGGTACTAATTGGCATTTATTAAACTAGGCAAGCTTCATGCCCAGATGACTACAAGCCCTTGAGTGAGCAGCATCACTTCAGTTTTGCCCATTTGTGTAATCCATCTGATTATCTTCTGTGAACATAATCCCTCCAGAGGCAGTGCTTCTGTAGGGGAAGAAAAAGGAGAGCTGTAACAGTGCTGATATGAAATCTGTACTGCATGCTTAGACTGGTACTTGAATCAATGTCTTCTGATGATTTCAACTGACAGTTCAGATGGAGATACTGACAAAACAGTAGAAAGCCAGTATGTCCATAAGATGCTCCAAGAGAGCAAGCAGACCAGGGGTGGTGGTGCAGTTTTCCTTTGTAACTTTTTTGGGTACTTTGTCTGGGAAAACCAGACTGTAGTGAATACTTTAGTGTGAAGTGCTGACTGCTGCAAAAAAAGTCCAGAATAACATGGATAGACAGATGCCAGCTTTCTGAAAGGCACGTTTAACTGGCTGGGCACAGCCTTGCACCAGTGCAGGCGTGCTTCCTCAGGGACCCCAGCTTAGCAACCATCATCCCCAGATGGGATAAGCTTAGTGACCATCATCCCCAGGGCTGCCCTGGGATCACACACACTTCTGAGTGGTGTAAATATGCCATTACTTGGTTTCAGGTGGGCATTGCCTGTGACAGAAATGACCGTAAGCTACAAATAGCTGACATTCTTCTTTGGCACACAGGAGGCCTTTTCAGCATCATAGATTAGATCTGTCCTGCTGGTACACGATAACTCATAAACTGCCTGGGCTCTGAGGAATCTGTGAATCCACCTCTCCTGTGGGAAGGTGACTGAATTATCCTCCCTCGGCAGCTTCATGGTGGTGTCATGGGCAAATTCCTGCCTCTCAGGAATGCCTTGGGGCTAATTTGTGAAGTAGTAAGTCATTCTGCTACTAGGAGGTCCTTCAGAATGTCACTAGCATCCTGCCTTTTCCAGATCTAATCCTAAAAACTTTCTCCAGCAGCTCAAAGCATTTTCTGTTACTACACTTTGTTTTATCTGGCTGTCTTCAGTCTGCTACCAAAGTCTGCTGCTTCTCCTGGACCTGAGTAAATCCAGTGAGTTTTTTTCAAGTGTTTTCTCCCCTGGCCTTGTGCAACAAATACTGAGCATGACACTTAAACCTAAAGCTCATATTTAGTTAACTTCAACTCCTTGAATAACAAAATTTAAAAGTGTGATTAACAAAAGAAGCAAGAATTAGCCCCAAAAGTTGCAGAGCTAGGGATGGCTGAACATGAAAACTTCACTTTTCAGCAGTTGAGGTTCTGTAGCATTTTTCAGAAGAAAAGTTCCCTATCAGCCTCCAATTCATACTTCTGCTTTGGAAACACCCTGTCCAAATAGGCAAAACCAAGGTTTGACTGCACTTTATAGAAGAGAAAAATGAGGAAATGAAGTGGGGCAGTAGGATGAAAGAAAAAGACAGGAACAGGACTCAAATAGAAATGCAAATCAAATGTCTTAATCACAAGGCTGTCCTTTCTTTTCATACTGAGGACTTACCTATTTAAATGCTTTCTTGAAAAAACAAGCTGAGTGTAGAGAAAAACTATGGCGGATTATGTGGGACTGTCATCACTAACCTTTTTGCATACTAACCATTTTGCTTAACATTGTTCTTTCAGATGTCGAAACTATGTCATATGGCATTGGGGCACATGTGCCCACTAAATCTGCCACTGGCTCATAAGCTACTTAATGTTGTTGTTTTTTTTCAGAAGAAATTTTAATCACTCTAATCTCAGGAAAATAGTCCTGCAAGAAAATAATTTCTAAGTATTCATTTCAACTGATGAGAGTCAGAGGACCATAAAATAAAACTTTTAGCCCTGAGTATAC
Source organism: Pandion haliaetus (assembly GCA_013401275.1). Classification (NCBI taxonomy): domain Eukaryota; kingdom Metazoa; phylum Chordata; class Aves; order Accipitriformes; family Pandionidae; genus Pandion; species Pandion haliaetus. The sequence goes on along the minus strand of VYZV01028357.1, from coordinate 16,624 downwards.
TGAATTTGAAATTCAGGTTTAAAAACGTTTTAAAGAAATGCTTAGCATTTGGAAGGAACAAGAAGGCATGTGTGTTACCTGCTGCAGAAGCAAAGCTTACTCCAGTTTTCAACCAGGCCTACCAACCAGACTTCCCTTTCAGAAGGCCTTGAGACCAAGCTGCTCGAGGCACCACCCTCGATACACAGCTTCCTTACAATCGGCTCAAGGTTAAACACAACACAGAGAGCTTGACAGACGTGGTTTGTACAAAAAAAACGCATTACTGAAAAATAGCCCCAAAGTACTGGGGATGTTTCAGGACACTTATGTATAAAGCACTGAGATAAAATACACCTTATATCAAGGCTCTTTGAGGGTATTTTTGGACCTCTGAGTCCTTAAAAATGTCCTGCTTCTCTCTTCCAGCCAGCCTCCTTCTTCATGCGCCTGTATGGGTGCTTTTCTAAATGACCTCCACTCTAAGTCTTCCTGCATTTTAATTACTTTAAGATGAAGTCTTGAATGTTAATGATACTTCGATATATTAAATCTGTGAATAATTAAGGTGGAGGTTTTTTGCCTCATGCCTTTAGTGAGAATGATTTGTATTCAGTGCATTAAGTTTTAATGATTGACAGCTGAAGCTTAATATTTTTCATAGTTTCAGAGACTGAAAGCTTCTATTAATTTAGAATTTACATTGAAAAAAATCATATTTGGTAAATACATCCACAGAGGAAAATTATGTTCTTCAGTGTATTTATGCATAAATTTACCATTTATTTTATTTTAAATTCTCTGTGTTTTTTCTGTGGTTCTTATCAAACTTGTGCCTCAGTGCTTCCTTAGTGAATATCTTTGAAACCATAATCACCTTTCTGCTGGTTTAGGGAATTTAAAATAAAGCTGCTTCACTAGCAGCCTGGTAGGAGCACTAAATGTGCATTTCCATTGCCAGCACTTTTAATGCTTTACCCATCTTTACTCAAAGTGAGAGGAAGTTTTCCATCTATTACAAATAGAATTGACTGGAAATATTTTCTTGAGTCGTCATCCACTCAGCATGTCCAATTCTGTCTTGACTGACTAGAAACCCGTGATAAAACTCGCTACCCAAGATGTTTTCTCTTGAATTTGAGTACTATTTCCATGAATGAGCTTACTTACCCTTAACATTACATTTTAATTCAGTCTTACACCTGATGCCTTTAAAAGCATTTCTGCATTTACAGTATGTTACTTACTAGCAGTGAAAGAAAGCACTATGACTTAGAGAAGAAAAATCAAAGTATCTCAAAAAAGTAAACATCAAAAAGTTTTGATGCCATCTTTTACATAATGCTTTAAATAGGCTTTTTTGCTTTTCTTTGTGTGTCATTCATTATTGATGAACAAAAGCAATACAACTTTGAAATGAAAATCAAAGTAAGACTCTCAAATACCAAGCTAGAAAAATGAAGATAGAATATCTCAGAGGTACTAATTACTGAGATGGGGAAACATAGTGTAGTAAGGGCTGGAAGTATGGCTCAGAAGTGTTTGTACTTTTCCATGGTATAAGTCAAGGAAAGTATTACCAACTGGAAGAATGATAAAGCAATGAAACAAGGCTCCTTTCAAACAGATTGTTTTATTTGAGTATGAGGATCCTCTGAGAAAAAAAACTGCATACACCAGGACCTCGTGTACCTTAGTTACATCAAAACAGTAGTGTAAACTTTTCATAAAGTGTCTGTTAGAAAATATCTATGTAATTAAAGCCTATCGCTGGATTAGGATGTTTGTGTGGTAGGACCACCACTAGCCAGCACTGCCCTCAATGTTGAGTGTAATCAGTTTTTACCTGTAATACCTTATATTGCCTGTAAGCTGTTTTAGGACAGGGACTTTTTTTTGTGCTTGTACTTACATTGAGAAAAATATGGAACTGATGCCTCTTCAGGTATCAAAACTATAAATAACTCTTGACACTGCTTTCAACAATATGGTTTAACTGACAAACCACAAGTGGGTTACAAGTATTCATAGAATCATAAAATGGTTTGGGTTGCAAGTGACCTTAAAGATCATCTAGTTCCAATTCCCCTGCCATTGGCAGGGGCACCTTCCCCTAGACCAGGTTGCTCAAAGCCTCATCCAACCTGGCCTTGAACACTTCCAGGGATGTTCTGGAACATCTACAGCCTCTCTGGGCAACCTGTTCCAGTGCCTCACTACCCTCGCAGTGAAGAACTTCTTCCTAATACCTAATCTAAATCTACCCTCTTTCAGTTTAAAGCCGTTACCCCTCACCCTATCACTACAGTCCCTGATAGAGTCCCTCCCCATCTTTCCTCTAGACCCCCTTGAAGTACCGGAAGGCTGCTATAAGGTCTCCCCGGAGCCTTCTCTTCTCCAGGCTGAACAACCTCAACTCTTTCAACCTGTCCTCACAGGGGAGGTGCTCCAGCACACTGATCATCTTGGTGGCCCTCCTCTGGAACTGCTGCAACAGGTCCATATCTGTCTTGTACTCAAGACTCCAGAGCTGGACACTACTCCAGGTAGGGTCTCACAAGAGTGGAGTAGTGGGGAAGAATCACCTCCCTCGAACCTGCTAGCCACACTTCTTTTGGTGCAGCCCAGGATACAGTTGGCCTTCTGGGCTGCAAACGCACATTGCTGGGTCATATTCAGTTTTTCATCCACTAATACCCTCAAGTCCTTCTCCACAGAGCTGCTCTCAATCCACTCATTGCCCAACCTGTATTTGTGCTTGGCAGTGCCCTGGCCCATATGCAGGACCTTGCACTCGGCCTTGTTGAACTTCATGAGGTTCACACAGGCCCACCTCTCACACCTGTCAAGGTCCCTCTGGATGGCATCCTTTCCCACCAGCATGTCGACCACACCATACAGCTTGGTGTCGTTGGCAAACTTGCTGTGGGTGCCGTCAAGCCCACTGTCCATGTCGCCAACAAAGATGTTAAACAGTGTGGTCCCAATACCGACCCCTGAGGAATGCTACTCATCACTAGTGTCCACTCAGATACTGAGCTGTTGACCACAACTCTTTGAGTGTGACCATCCAGCCGATTCCTTATCCATGGAGTGGTCCGCCCGTCAAATCCATGTCTCTCCAATTTAGTGACAGGGATGTTGTGCAGGACAGTGTCAAATGCTCCACCAACGCAGTAAACCCATCGTAGAAGGCCACCAAATTTGTAAGGCACGATTTGCCCTTAGTGAAGCTATGTTGGCTATCACCAATCACCTCCTTATTTTCCATGTGCCTTAGCATAGGTTCCAGGAGAATCTGCTTCATGACCTTGCTGGACACAGAGGTGCTTATATTCTGCTTATATTCTTAAGTAAAGGACAAAGTCTAAAGGTGGATTATGCAGTAGCATTGGGGAAGGGTAAATTAAAACCGAGAAATGCTGATATCCAATGCAATCTCAGCACTGCAGCGCTTACCTAATATTATTTGAATACATGTACAGCAAGGGGAAATCTGCTTTTCCTGAGCCCTCTTAGTTTTGCAAATAGTTTTTGGCATGAACTAGGCAAGAAGAACTGGCCTTGGAGAGGTATACTGAGCAAAAAGAGGTGAAGTAATACTGTCCCTTTCTCCACCTCTGGGCCCCTGTCCTGAAAGTCCTTGTGAACATGGAAGTAGTCACCCAATCTTCCACTGAATTATTTGTGTGTTACATCAGTGTTTGCAAGTTGAGGCGTTAATGGACAAGGTCTGTACCTGTTATTAATTTGTCTCAACACATGGAAGCAAATGATGAAGATTTTGCCATAAGTCTGTATAGATTGATGCATTGTCAGTATTCATTTCAAAACAACTTGTAACAAAAACTCTTCTGCAATGTGTAACAGGCATAGGACATTTTTAAGTTGCCAACAATAAATCAAAATTAGTCTTACAACCTTATATTTCTATGGACAGCAGTCAGATTACTAACTACATTTGCCAAGTGTACCCTGCCAACATATCACTTCTGCAGGAATGACAAGCCTGTTACATTCAGTAATAATTTGAAATCAGATAAGAAGAAAATTACATAGAAATAAAGGGTAGCAAGGACAGAGAAGGCTGTAAACCAGACATGTTGGGTCTTACAATCCTAATACTTGATAGGAAGGCAGGTGGATGATCATTGCCTGACCACAGTAGGTTCAGTAGCAGCAGCGAAGTACCAGCAGATGCTGATCTCAGGCCTGCTTGAGGACCTTTTGTCCTGTGTTCCTGGAATGTCTCCTTCCAAGAGAGGCTGAATTATGGTATTTGCCGAGGAAAGTGAAAGTAATGAGAAAAGAACAAGTGAGAAGTTTAGGCCTCAAGAAAAAAAAATGTTTTGGGCTTGCTTTGGGTGAAGGCTTGGAAACTGGCAGGTTACCTTCTGAGCTTTGTTGTTTATGCACTTTCAGGGAATTGAGTAGTTCTCTGGTTTCTTATTAAAATTTTGCAAGAAGGAAATAAGAAATACATTAAGATACCTTTAAGATTAGATTTTAAATATCCACAGATGTATTAAAAACACGTAGTTATAACATCAACAGATTTGCCTCCAGAGTAATGTTTTTCAAGGATAAATGCTCCTTAACTTAGTTTTCTCAGGATTTCAATCCTGTTAATAATTTCAAATATAGTTCTAAAGAATATGTTAGGTTTAACAAATAAGATAGTCTTTCATCCTTATTCATAGTCATGGACTAGGCAGCTTCAAAAACGGTTTTATAGGCCAGAGCTTCAGTTAGAGGTGGACTTAACCATCTCCATTTATGGGTTGCAATATTGTTTGGCCATCTTTTCCTAAGTAAGCGTGTAGTTAGAGCTCACAAGATGAGAACAGTAATTCCATAAGTGCACTTACTTGCTGCAAATTTTCATTTAGAATTTTCTTGCCATTCTATTTTGTGGATGCTGTTACGGTGTTTGTGAACACTGAATTCTACCAGTGTGGTATTATAAATTCACATACCATATTAAAACCACAAACTGTATAAGGATTTGCCTGATACTGAGTGTGACTAATTGAGATGGTGTTTCAGAAAATCCTGATCTTAACCTGTGAGACATATGCAGGAGTCCATGATTTTTGGTGTACTTTGTACTACCTCTTTAAAAAACCAAGCAAACATGAAAATAGACTTCCACAACCTCAGTCTAATCTTTCCTTCCCATAGTTAATTAAAAATTAAAAATTACAAAGCATTCTGGCCCAGAGACCCAAAGTACTTGGTACCTGCTCTTATTTGTGATTTAGCATACCTAGGGAATTCCAGCTAACAGAGCATTAGACTACAAGAGAGATTTAAAGGAGAAGTATCAGTGCAAACAAATGAACAGATGCGCTTTTTGAATGATCTTACACCTCAGAACAGAGGTAACATTGTAAGAAAAAAATTGGTTTGGGTTTAAGTGTATTTACTGAATATTACTTATACAAACTTTACAAAGGTATACATTTCAATTATCTCGAGAACTTGCCCTGTTTTGCAAGCTTCATTTTTGTGCAGTGACTGCTCCTTCCAGCTTCTGGGTTAGATAAGTGGGTTCTTTCAGAGCACTAAAAATAAATCTTGTTCCCTGGAACAAAGTATTTCTCCTACAAAAGGCTGTCAGAGAAACTAAACTGAACTGGTGCAGTTGCTGGTGGGTTGGTTTGACTGCTCAGGACCTGGCCCATAGTCTTTTGCAGGAAAGGAAAAGGGGACAGTGACTCCCTAGTCCCAGACTGATCCCATTGCGAGAGGGTGAGAAATTCTTGATAGATACAGGTACCCACAGAGAATTCCAATAGGAGAAATAGATTAAAAAGCATCACCCCTCCACACTTTGAGATACAGGAGATATTTAAGACACTCTGGGTGGACAGAAACAATGAGCATGAAAATCCACTTGTGATATTTTTTGATTGGCTAATTACAAGTCTACTGGTCTAGTGCCTAATTTACACTTCAAATACCGTATATTGCCTTGTCAGGTGCTTCTTTGTATTGCACATTTCACTGTGTTAAGATAATTACCATCACATAATTCTAAGGAATATTACTGTTGTTGGACCTAAAATTTTCATGAGGTCTTTTCAGACAGTCAACACAGCCTATCCCATTACCCTTTGCACTGTGATACACTTGCAGGGACAGGAAAAAAAGGAAAGATCAGCCAAATGATCTCTTTATATACATACAATAATTTCTTTCTGTCCAAAATATTGCCATTCCTGGCAATAGGTCAGCGGTGAATCTGCTTGAAATACTTTCTTCCCAGACAGTTTCTGGAGCAGTGAGTCCCTCTTAGAGTCAGACTTCAGATAATTTCATAAATGAGGCACCTATTCCATGTTTTTTTACTGTCCACCTGCACAATGTCCATTTTAGACCCACTATAGTGATCTGGAATGTCCCATTGTTACTTTGGAAACTTTCCTTTGCATGCCCTGTTGGTATCTCCAGTCCAACATGGAGAAGATTACACAGAAGTAAATGTTTATCAAGAAAGATCTCAGCTATTTTAGCCACTGCTGTGTTGCTCAAGGCATTACTACTGCATGAATTAGGCCTTTACACTGCCATACGCAACTGAATTCCACTCTCTAGATGTTTGCTCATGGTCTACGACAACACTTAACTTCAGGAGGTATCATGCCACAGCTGCCAACCAAGGAGGGAGGCAGACAGCTGAACCAAATCACAAGCAATGCTTTAATCTCTTGCTGTTGTTATTATTGTACAGCATCCACTTCTATCCCTTGATCTGAAATAGCATAGGTGATTCCACAGTCTTATCAGTTTCTACCTCAAACGAATGATGTGATAACCATTGACCTCAAATGGCAAACATGACTGAGATTTCATACCCAGCCCATCCAGTTCCCCCACTGTGTCATTCACCTCAGCACGCAGACTGTGCACCCTTGAAACCCACCCAAACTCTAGTAAATGTACAAAGGCTTTTCTTTGTGTATCCTGAAGGCTATGGAGATCTTTCTGATGTTCTGATGGCTGCACCAGAGATTCACCTTCTGTGGCCAGTTTGGATATGTCAACATAAGTTGTCAACATTCAGTTTTGGGCCCCTCACTACAGAAAAGACATTGAGGCACTGGAGCGTGTCCAGAGAAGGGCAATGGAAGCTGGTGAGGGGCCTGGAGCACAAGTCTTGTGAGGAGTGGCTGAGGGAACTGGGGTTGTTTAGCCTGGAGAAAAGGAGGCTGAGGGGAGACCTTATCACTCTCTACAACTACCTGAAAGGAGGTTGTAGCGAGGTGGGTGTCAGTCTCCTCTCCCAAGTAACAAGCAATAGGATGAGAGGAAATGTCCTCAAGTTGTGGCAGGGGAGGTTTAGATTGGATATTAGGAAAAATTTATTGACTGCAAGGGTTGTCAGGCATTGGAACAGGCTGCCCAGGGAAGTAGTTGAGTCATCATCCCTGGAGATATTCAAAAAGCATGTAGACAGGGCACTTCATGACATGGTTTAGTGGGCACGGTTGATGGTTGGACTCGATGATCTTCAAGGTCTTTTCCAACCTAAATGATTCTATGATTCTATAATAATTTGACCTCCTAGATTTGTTCCTTGGAATGAGCTGTTGTATATGCATTTGTTTACCTCCATTGTCTGAAAAAAAATACCTCTGCAAATGCAACTTATAACAGAGAACGTACGTCTTCCAAAACTGCTAGCAAGAAAACAGCAGGAATGAACTGCTCAAAATAGCCAACCTGTGATCTGGAGTTATTCCACTTTACAGTGGTGAACCTTTTACTGAACAGTAAGAATGTGCCACCCTGTCGAGTTAAAACAATGGTCCTTCTAGCCTCATTTGTATAAAGGTCTGCAACAGAAAAAAGGGCTAAATTTTAAGAATGGCACATTTCCCTGATAGAATCTCCCAGCTTCACAGCAGTTCATGATCCTCCTGAAGCACAGGTTCTAGCTGCACCTTCATGCTGAGCTACTGATGACAGATTTTTTTCCTTATTCATCTAAATCAGTTTTGACTTCACTCAAGTTTTTGGCCTTTGTTGTGGTTTAACCCCAGCCAGCAACTACACACCACACAACCACTTGCTCACTCCCCCGCAGTGGGATGGGGGAGAGAATCGGACGAGTAAAAGTGAGAAAACATGGGGGTTGACATAAAGACAGTTTAATAGGTAAAGCAAAAGTCGCGCACACAAGCAAAGCAAAACAAGGGATTCATTCACCACTTCCCATGGGCAGGCAGGTGTTCAGCCATCTCCAGGAAAGCAGGGCTCCATCACACGTAACAGTGACTTGGGAAGACAAACGCCATCCCTCCGAACATTCCCCCGCTTCTTTCTTCTTCCCCCAGCTTTATATGCTGACCATGACATCACAGGGTCTGGAATATCCCTTGGGTCAGTTGGAGTCAGCTGCCCTGGCTGTGTCCCCTCCCAACTTCTTGTGCCTCCCAGCCTCCTTGCTGGTGGGGTGGGGTGAGGAGCAGAAAAGGCCTTGGCTCTGTGTAAGCACTGCTCAGCAGTAATGAAAACATCCCTGTGTTAGCAACACTGTTTTCAGCACAAATCCATAACTTAGCCCCATACTGGCTACTCTGAAGAAAATTAACTCTATCCCAGCCAAAACCAGCACAGCCTTCAAAATTACCACTAACATTAAATTCTCCAGTTTAATGATTCATGATTTGGGGAAAATACTTGTGTTTGAGTCTTTTAGAACTCTTGCTAGTTGTTGAATTACGTCATTTTTCTGTTCACCTCCTCTATGCCATTGTGATTTTTATGGAGTTCATAATATCATTGCTGAGCTCTTTCTTTTCTGGGATTGAAGGGTACATTTTTATTTGCAACACATTTCATGGGGTTTTATTTGCAAAGGCTTTCTTGAGATGCTAAAACTGAAGTGAAGAGTTTTGATTTAAAAAATGGCTTGTTTTATATCCTGTGCTTATACCAGAAAAGATCTTTTACTATGAGATGGTTGTACTATTCTAAAATACAGACTCTAAATTATCCTTTAACAGCAGAATTAAACTATTGCAAGAGTCTGTCACTGAACCCCAATATGCTTATCACAATGCAGAAGAATGAGCACTTCAGCTGTTTTGATATATTTGCCTTTATACTGGCGCAGTGTTTCTTCAAATCTATCTATCTCAGAAAGGATTTTCTAGACTAATTGTCAGTTTATGTACATTTAAATATTAAATATTAAAACAAACAATAAAGTTAATTATTAGATAGCTTTTTAACTACAGGTTTTTCAGCATTTTTTTCTGAAGTTTATACAGTTAAGTACTCAACAACTCTTTGAAAATACTATCAATGAGATGTGCAACATCTGAGACTATAGCCTATTATTATTTACACAGGTCTGAATCAATTTCTTTTATTGTTTAACATGTTAGAAAAGCCTTTGTTGTCTTAGAAAAACTCATATACACATCAGTAAACTGGTGGGCCTGCAGTTTTGGCCTGGGTACATTGTTATGTGGTGTTAATATTCAGAGAAAGCTGTTGATGGACTTAACATCTGTGAGTATATCATTATTGTTATGGGTTTGTGTGGCGTGGTTTTCCTTGGTGACAGGGGAGGGGGGCTGCAGAGGCGGCCCCTTTAAGAAGCTGCTGGAACAATTCGCTGCCCCAAAATGTCGGAC
>VYZV01028355.1:125923-144198 GCA_013401275.1 Pandion haliaetus | reverse complement strand
AATGAAGACAGGATGCCCCTTATTAATTTCAGTGGCAGTTGAAGCACAAGTTTAAGTTAATGCATGCTTTAATGCTCTTCTTGAAAAGAACTGTTTACCTGAATCTGGGATTAAGGCCTTTTAGTTAAAAATTTAAAAACAGAAGTCTTCCCTCTTTTGTGTAGTAGTAAGGACTTAATTTGGGAAGGTATAATAGTCCTGTTCGGAGGTATGTTTTGAGACTTTAGTATGAGGAAGATGGATTCTTTAACCTACTGTAACTACTGTAAAAGTTATACTGTCATGATAGAGCAGCTCATATTTGGTGAGTTTTGCCATATTCCATTTCCTCATGACCTGTCTCCCCATTTTGAACCAGACTCCCAGAATAGGGCTAGGTTTTATTATCTGCTGAGAAAGGTGTATATTAGCCACTTTCTTTCAGGCTCCTTGTTGCTTTGTTGATTTTTACTCTCCCCATGGATAATCAGGGCCCATTGGGTGAAAATGAAGGCCAGGCTCAAATAGCAATCAGCTGGATGACAGACATGCAAAATGTGTTCCTGCAGAAATCAGCCTTGCAAATTGATTCAGGAGAAGGTTTCAAAGGAAAAAGGGGACAGAAGAGTAATGCTTTCAGTGCCTGGTCATTGAGAATTATGTCCTTTAATCAGTGCTGCATGAATTTTGTAAACAAATGGTTTCCAAGGATTGCCTGGAATCAGATAAGGGGGGCTGATGAAAGCCTTCCCAAAAAGTGGGAGAAGACAAGAAAAGAACAATGGTATGTACCATTAGTATGTAACCAAAGTTATTGTCAGGCCATGTTATTGAATGAGCTAGCAGCCAGGCTTGGTTTTATCAAGGGGCAAAGTGGGCTTCAGTTGCCTTTTCACTATTGAGCAGTGTGGTGTATATTTTTATGCCATGTGACAACTTGTGCCTGAAGGACTGCATGTTAGCCATTTAAATCAGGTTGTTATATCACCCTGCTCTTACTGATGTTGCAACTTAATCAGGATTTTTTGTGGTGTTTTTCTTTGTTTTGTTTTGTTTTCCTCCATGTGCAGCTGGGGTGGTTTCTGAGTCTCACTGTTGTTCAGGGTAGCGATTACTAGCTATGGGCTTCCTCTGGATTCAGAGCTGGCTGCATTTTAGAGTTTGATATATACATACGGTGTCTGAGATACCTTAAGGTGCTTTGTGATTAAAAGCGTTATGACCAGCACATATCATTGTTATCTGTCACACTGATAAGCTGAGGCTTTTAAAAAAAATAATTAATTTTGGGGTACTCTTAAACTGTTAGCTTATCGATTCCAGGCTGGTAACACACAAGAATAAAATACATAGTTTCATGTTCATTTTTATACATAGGTAATATAAAAAATATTGCACATTTTCAATTTATTTGTTGATTCTCAACCAAGACCAGAGATAACTACAAAAATAAATAATACATAAAGTAGATTATATACACCTCACACATTTTAAGTCCATGTTATCACCTATAATAATGCAATGACAAATTGAGTGTTCACAGCCAATCATCCTCCAAGGATTTGCCAAACTGCACAAGTTAATTTTAAGAAGTTGATGAACAACTGTGAAATAAATAGCAGTTTGTTAATTTTGCAGGTATTTTTAGTCCTTTGAAGCTGTGTATTATTTGTGGTACGCCACATCATATGTGACTTTATTGCCTGTTATTGAAGTCACATTCTGCTGCTGTTAAATGTCTCCTGTTATTTACTTCAAGCTCTTTGAAAGGATGTGGGTTGTAAACTGCTTGCATGCAGTCACCTGCCGTGCATGTCGTAGCATATAGTATTTAATTTTCCGTGGGTATATTTTTCTGTGGTGACTGGCAAGTATTTTTATTAATATGCTCTTAAATAAATTACGGATTTTTGCATGTGGCTACAGCTTGTATTTACTGTATAGTGGAATTTTGAAACAATGTTCCAGATGATTTTGCTCTAATGTGAACCAAACTTATCAGTCCAAGAGTTGCACACCAACATCTGGAAAGAATAAATACTCTCTCACCTCTTCTCGCATTTTAGCTTGTGTCACTCGCTGAGCTTATTGAGCTCAAGACTGTAATATGAGAATTAAATGCTTATTTTTTTCAAATGTCAATTGCCAGTGTGAAAAAGCTGCTGTGTTACTTTTGGAGCTCATTAATAGGGGTTCCTTTTAGAGGAGTGATAGACTTTTTTCAAGCTGCTGCTGATAATCCTGTTGTTAATAATGTTTTGGGGAATAAATGGGAAAACTAGTAGGATAAAAGTGAACAGTGGAGATAAGATAGATTTGTTGTATTCATCTGATGCATGAGTGACTCGTCTAATGTCTTCAGAAATGGGGACATGGGTATGGCTTTTCTGACTACAGTTTGGTCTTGACAAACACTCTCAGTAGATGAGATTTTGATTTCTCAAATTCAGTTGAGTTGTTGGTGACATCTGAAAGAAGGTGTTGCTACAATGGGTGGCAGGCATGTTCCCTGGATAAATCTAGTTTCTGCTTCATAGAATCATAGAATGGTTTGGGTTGGAAGGGACCTTAAAGATCATCTAGTTCCAACCCCCCTGCCATGGGCAGGGACAGATTCCACTAGATCAGGTTGCTCAAAGCCCCATCCAACCTGGCCTTTGAACACTTCCAGGGAGGGGGCATCCACAACCTCTCTGGGCAACCTGTTCCAGTGCCTCACCACCCTCATGGTGAAGAATTTCTTCCTTATATCTAATCTATAAAATCTTACATAAAATCTGTAGAAATCTTATATAAAATCTATAATATAAAGCTTCCTTTGACATCTGCAAAGCTTTACTGAAGATTTATAGTCTTGGAGCCGCTCATTTTAAGACAGAGGTTCTCTGCGTTTTTCTTTGAGTTTCCTCTTGAGAAAGTGCTTTTTAAGGCCTATCTCTATCCACATCTTGATTCACCTTCTTCTGGAACCAAGCAGGCCTGTGGCTGGTGGACTGTGTGCATCACCCAGAAATCCACTAGCCTAGTAACTGAAGAACTGCCACGTTTTCCTGTTGATCTGGAAGCATTCTGGTTTGATGAAGCTTTGTTAAAAGGTACTCATGTTCACATTTTTATTCTAAAAGAGTGTAATAAACCCAAATATAAGTATTTTGAAAAATTCTCACTGCCAGATTTCATGTATACAGCATGTACAAAAATTGCCTTCTGACTCATAATGTGCTGTGAGTTAATGGTAAAATAACTGACCCCTATACAAAAGAATAAGAAGCATTGTTCAACCCTGAATGCTTCTGACACTAAACATCAAACTCTAATTAATTAACTCTGATTCTGATATTTAATCAATTTTAAGACAAAATAGTGATGTAGTTAATGTGGGAAAACGTCCTCTTAGGAATTTGCATTACAGTCTAGCATTATACTTAGGATAATGATTTTTTGTATGTTTTGTCAAGGTGCGATTGCTTATAGTTTTCAAGCAGTTGTACAGGCATAGCTAAAATGTTCGGTATTTATTGCTCTTGCTTACTGACTATATATGGTCAGAAACACAACAGTTGTTGTCTGTGTTGTTTCTATCTATTGCAATGTCAATGTTCCATGTGTTTAGCTGTTATCATGCTCAACTGCGTTCCTAGATAAGCCTTTCATCACACATAACAGTGAACTGAAAGTTACTTGCTTGAGTTTTGCATTGAGCCTTCAGTTACTCTTTAAAAGGAAATGAGAAAAATTAATTTGATATTTCAAATGTCCTTATTTAATGTCTTTTGACATTAAACAGGGGAGGCAAGACTTTGATGGCATGGAAGAAACTACCATTCACTGGCAAGAAATGGGGAGTACACTGAAAGGGTATTTACTAAAGGAAGGGCATAATGATCTCTTGTATTATACTATATTTTTACCTATCCCCCCAAAAAATCTTAAACATAAGCTTGGCTTTCTCATCCTATGTTAAGAGGTATGTGTGTATGCTCTGCATCTAAGGGACTTTCATTATGGGAGTCAAAATTTAGATATTTAGGAGGCTTAAAATAATCTGTGCTGTACAGCCTCTTTGTCAAACCAAGAACAGATCCCTTGTAGAAAAGCATCTGACACCACCATCACTGGATCAGGTGTCCCTGAGTAGGAAAGGGGGAATGAAGAGATGGGTGTAAGGCATGAAGGGGGTGTGTGGTGGCTCTGATTTCACATTAGGAAGAACTGTGTGACATGTGGAAGTGGAACTTCCTGGTATGCAGCGGTGAAATAATTGCAATGCAACAGAATACAGTGGTATCTGAGTGCGGTAAGAGACTGTGTGGCAAGAGAAAAATGTCCTGTAACGTCTACAGAAAGCTATTGTGAGAATCTGAGTTATCATGGTGTTGAATATTAGGAACATGCAGGAGGTATCAATCTGCTTTGCCATGGCGCTGGTAGTGTCACTTCCAGCTATCTGGCCGAAGCATAATCCTTTCTTTGCTGTTGCAGATGGAGATAGTATTTGTGGGAGCAGAACAGGTGATTACACTAGTGACTAGTATTGTTTAATTTCTTGTTTCTAGAAAGGGTAGGTTGTTTTGCGCTCTGGTTGACTCTCAGCCTTCTCTGGTACTGATTCTGCTTATCTGTTAGTTCATGCCTGCGGAACTTGAGGCTGCAAATACTACTGTAAATCAGAGTTTATAAGTTTTCTATTATTAGTATAAACCATTGTTGTTTTTTTTTTCTCTCAGTTTTGAGACTAGGACATTTGAAATCCTCTCTTTTTACTGATTCTGGTACATCCCTCCCTCCCTTAGTCAATGGGTTCCCTTTGACAACTGTGTTTCTCTGGAACTGTAAATCCACCAGCCTCTAAGGATGTAGTTCACGGGAGCGGGTGACAGGACTTTCTTGGCAACAATAGCTCCTTGTGGGAGGACACAAGAATGGCATAAAATTCACTACATTCCATGTGGATTTCACACTGCTGCTGTTAAAAATAAAAAATGCGAGGAGAAAGTCAGATGTAACAAACAGGAGAGAGAGAAACGTGGTGCTTAGGTAGGATTTAGTAGTAGAAAGAAAATTATTCAAAGAAATAGAAGAAGAAAGCTTAATTTTGATGGTCTTGCCTAAAACAATAAAGAACATTTAGCTGTTGTCAGAGTGTGATGTTGAACACTGCCTCTGAGGGGTGCTCACTGACTGCAGTTAGTGGTATTATTGCAAGTATCTATATAGATGGATTGTCTGCCATCGGCTAGCAGCCCAGCAGAAGTGTGTACCTTTTGTCAGCTATTTGCCAACAGCAAATTTGGCAACAGGCTTACAGCTGACTTGTTTTTAAAGGAATTTTCATGTAAATTTTTGGATATTTCTGGTGCTGGATAAAGTGCATGGATCCTCTAACTTTTTTAAAAAAATACCCGTGGGTGAACTGTGTTTTTACCTTTCCCAATGCCCGAGCATAGATTTTTGTAAGCATGTACATATATAGTGGTCATTTGACAGTAGCAGTAGCCATCAGTAACTGATCAGCTAATGGTAGTAACACCATTTACATTGGGAGTCATCTATCTGTGTGTGCTGAACAGCGTCTTGGAAGTATCTGCCTTCCAATAATTATGTAGTCTTGATATATCCTGACTTTCTCTGAATTGCTTCTCATTTGAATGTCTAAAATAATTGAAATACTATGAATATTCCCATCTTTCTGCTTCCGTATTTGTGCTACTAAAAGGGCACTGTCTTTCACATTTCATTGTTTGTGACAAATGTAATTATGGAAGAATATCCGCTTGATGGGAATTACAATGAAATGGATGAAATTGCATTGAACTGTCATGCTGTTTACTGCATTTTAAGAAAGTTCTAACATCATGTTGTTGTTGGAGCTGTCATTTTCTTCTGCTTGTACTCATAGCTCCTACCTGCCTAGGCTACATCTCATAACTCTCTTTTAGGGTCATGATTTTATACTTGTTCCTCTGGCCATCCCAGCTTATGTCCAACTAATTTCTAAGGGATTGGTCATATTCAGACCCTTCTGGCTTGTCTTTGCTCACACACTCAATCACAGAATGGTTGAGGTTGGAAGGGACTTCTGGAGGTCCTCTGGTCCAATACCCCGGCTCAGGGAGGGCCAGCAGTCTGCCCAGGACCATGTCCTGTCAGTTTTTTTTCTCCCAAGATGGGAGACTCCACAACCTTTCTGGTCAGCCTGTGCCACTGCTAAGTCACTCTCAGTGAAAAAATGTTTTCTGATGTTTAGATGGAACCTCCTGTGTGTCAGTTTGTGTCCATTGCCTTTTGCCCTGTCACTGGGCACCACCGAGAACAGTCAGGCTCCATCTTCTTTGCTTCATGTATTTATTTATGCTGATAAGATCCCTCTGAACTTTCTCTTCTGTAGTCTGGACAGTCCCAGCTCTCTCGGCCTTCTGTCACATGAGAGGTGCTCTAGTCCCTTAACTGTCTTTGTGGCTCAAGTGCCCAGAAGATATCAGTGTTGAAGTGGTACTATTTTCAGATTTTAGGACTATTTGAGGTTTTGAAGTGTCTCAGGTGCTTGAAGGACACCCAAATCCATATGGCCATTCTCTTCTGGAAGGCACGATAGCAGAGAACTGGGCAGTTAATCACATGTGGGGCCTGTGAACAAGCAGTTCAGCCTTGTGTTTATGGGTAGGGTGAAACATTACATTAGAGGTTTCTGAGGAGCCACTGTGCTGTCAGAAGATTATCTTTTTTGTTCCCAACTTTTATTAAATATTCCTGGTAATAGCACTGTCTCCTATCCTCAGCTAAGCTACATCTCACTTCTCTCCTGATCCATTCAGTTACTAACTCATAGGCTCACCATTCACTCCTCTCTGGGCTTCTCACAACTGAGTACTTTCACTCCTTCCTAACCAACCAGTTCCTTTTGAATGTGTAGCTCTGCTTTCCTGGTCAGTTTTGTTTGGACCGCTTTTACTGTGCACAAAAAGACTCTACTAGCAGGATATACAGAACTTAAAAAATAAAGAGTAGTTGGTTATTGGCTAACGCATGCAGTAGATAGCTAAGACTGAGTGACTGAGCAAAGTGTTAATGTATTTATTACCCCCTGTTGCTGGCCAGACAGTTGTCAGTCATCTGGGAAAATGTAGGCCTCTGTTGCTGCTTTGGAACTGTGGGTCAGTTTTGCAGAGTTTTTCTTGCAAGTTCCTGGATCATTTGCCTAAGGCTTAACATTTTTCATGTCTGTATTTTTTCCTCTTGGATTCTTTGACTGCTCATTACTACTATCTCTACAAGTCTATTTCTGTCCGTTATTTTTACTTATCTTCTGTGATGTTAGCTAACATACTTCATGTACCTTACCAAAAACTTTCTCAACTAAGGTCACACAGTTGTACTACACCAAACTAGGCCTTGGATCACAGAGAGCTGAACCACAGAACTGAGGATTCCACACAGTCTTCCTCTGGTTGTTGATTCTTTCACTCTTCTCCCCCTCCCCTCCAAATTTTCCTCTCAAAGTAACCAGTTCTATTTTATTTTCTTATTGCCTTCCCTTCCTTTAATGCTCTTTGCAATTTCTCCAGACTTAACTAGTTTTCAACAGAAGTTCTTCTGAACTGCAGCACAATCTGTGCCTAAGAAGTTTTAAGTTCCCCAAAGGTCACCAAGTTGACTTGCTACTTATCCTTTTATCCTGGGAAGTATGTGAGGTTAACACATCATATTTATCTTGGGCTACAAAACTATTTGCAAATCTGGCTTAAAGTGCTGAGTTAAAATAAGTTAATAGCTGCTTTGCCTTTGCTTGGATGGCACAAGACACTGCAAAAATAGTGGTGAATCTGGTCTGTTTGTTTACTTTGTAAGTAAATGCTAATAAATAACAGGTAGTAGAATATTGTGTGCTGTATCCTTCCTCTCCTTATAAATGCTTCAGATGTTCTCTAGGTCTTAAAAAAAAGTCAGTCCATAAATAGTGGAACAGGGAGAACCTGTCTCTGTTCAAATTTGCATCTCAACACTTCTGCAGATTCTTTGAAGCTTAGTAGTAGGTAAGCTTTTACTGTCAGCCCCAGCTTGCCATCAGTGAAGGACTTTAACTTGGTCTCTTTCCAGATTTCCTGTTTTCATGGAAAAGTAGTTAGCTAACTTTGAATATCTTTCTCTGTGTAAAAAAATTTTATTGAAATTGGTGAGAAAGTTCAAGTTACCAGGTGGCCAGTCAAGCAGTGATGATGTTAATCTTATTGTTGTGGGAAACAGTGTCTCCCTGGTGCTTTAGTCAGTATTTGTTAAAATGAATCCAGAGGGACCAAGGTGGACAGCTCTACACTCATATATCTTAATTGCAGAAAACATTTCCATTGTTTCATGCTTTCTTGTCTTATTAAGACATTGCATGTGTCAGCTTCATGTTTTTGTGCAAATGTTTTTAAGAATCTGATGGTTATAATGGTCTGAATTAATACTACAGTGTATGCATTCCAAATACATAAAAACCATGTGATGTTAACTTCTGCTTTTACATCCTGAAAGATAACATGTCAAATTTAAGATATTCAAACCCAATAACTGGCAGGTCAAACAGATGGTAGTTAAATACTATGAAAATAAAATGGAGACAGTGTTTGTTATTCATTGACATTGCTTGTTCTCGGAAATTTGGAAAGTATTTCTCTTATGACTTCAAATAGAAAGAAAAAAGGGGCAAGGACTTTAGTTGTAGGATAGTGTGTATATGCTGTATTTCCCATGTCCTTATTAAAGCACAGTGAATTTCACAGAATCATAGAATCATTTAGGTTGGAAAAGGCCTTTAAGATCATCGAGTCCAACCATCAACCATGCCCACTAAACCATGTCCTGAAGTGCCTGTCTACATGCTTTTTGAATACCTCCAGGGATGATGACTCCACCACTTCCCTGGGCAGCCTGTTCCAATGCCTGACAACCCTTTCAGTAAAGAAATTTTTCCCAATATCCAATCTAAACCTCCCCTGCCGCAACTTGAGGCCGTTTCCTCTTGTCCTATCACTAGTTACTTGACAGAAGAGACCAGCACCCACCTCACTACAACCTCCGTTCAGGTAGCTGGAGAGAGTGATAAGGTCTCCCCTCAGCCTCCTTTTCTCCAGGCTAAACAACCCCAGTTCCCTCAGCCGCTCCTCATCAGACTTGTGCTCCAGGCCCCTCACCAGCTTCGCTGCCCTTCTCTGGACACGCTCCAGCACCTCAATGTCTTTCCTGTAGTGCGGGGCCCAAAACTGAACACAGTACTCAAGGTGCGGCCTCACCAGTGCCGAGTACAGGGGGACGATCACTTCCCTGCTCCTGCTGGCCACACTGTTTCTGCTACAGCCCAGGATGCCGTTGGCCTTCTTGGCCACCTGGGCACACTGCTGGCTCATGTTCAGCTGGCTGTCAACCAGCTCCCCCAGGTCTTTTTCCGCTGGGCAGCTTTCCAGCCACTCTTCCCCAAGCTTGTAGCATTGCATGGGGTTGTTGTGACTGAAGTGCAGGACCTGGCACTTGGCCTTGTTGAACCTCATAGAATTGGCCTCGGCCCAACGATCCAGCCTGTCCAGATCCCTCTGTAGATTTCCAGAGTTAGTATCTTAAATTCCTACTAAAACTTCCCAAATTGCTATTAGTTTATTAACATCTGTAGTAGTCACCTACTACATCTAAAGATACATGTAAAATACATCTAAAGATATGTATGTATCTAAGCAGAATTTACTATCTCCATTTACCCCCCACCGTCTCCAGATTACTGGGCTCAAATCAGTGCTTTGAAACTTCTAGTACTGATAACAGTAGTCATCTGGAGAGGTGTTTCTGTCTATTGCAGATGGGGAAATAAAAAAACTTAATCAGTTGTTCTGATTAATATTTGATTTTTATTTCCTGTAGTTTTATTTGTTGTGATGTGCTCAGCTATGGTGCATTATCTCACCAACTACTGGAGAAAAGTTCTACTTTGCTGTCCTGAGCACAAGAAATTGGTATTTTTTACTTTCAGTGTTTTGTGATGTAGCAGGTGCTAGAACCAGATCTCAAATGAGTGTGATGTTTATTTATGGAGTTTGCTAAGTGTGTACTTAAGATACGTGATTTGCACAAAGACCTTAACAAATCCAAGAGAAAACCAGAGGGCACTATTAAAGATGGGTGTTCCTGGAAAACACATGAGTTTCAGCTTGTTGGAAGTATTCAGTGTTCTGAGAATCAGGCCAGTGCTATCTCAGGTGCTGGTACGGGGACTCTGTAGTAATTGGTAGGTTTATTTCTGTAGCCTTTGGTCAATATTTTTCTCAAATGCAGTTTCTAGTAAGAGCAGTAAAGCTTGTTTTTTCTCTGAATCTTGAAAAATGGAGTTGCATATAGAACTAGTCTGGCAAATGCTGTGGCACTTGAATAGTTCTCATTCAATTCTGATTGAGGGAGCACATAAAAGTCTCTATCTTTGTAATTACAGGCAATCTCATATGTTTGTATGTATTTCTATGAATACACATTAATTACTGATTGCATGTATTTTGTACAAACCTTGTTGCCTAGTTTTTGATTTGAGGACTCCAAAGCTTATGAAAACACATACTTGGTTCAGGTAGCAAAACTCTTTGCATAACTTCAGCTTCGACATGACTACCAGATACTCTGCAGTAAACATGCCAATAGCATTCCTGCATGAGGCTTGTCCAGACTTCTTGCCTCCGAGTGAAGCTATACGGTGCCAAGGGTACTGTGAATTTTATTTCACCAGGCAATATTCTCTCCTTACTTTTGGTCAGAATTTGTAGAACAAAATGAAACAAAAATTACATGTACCTGCACTCTCTCTTTTTATGTAGAAAACCTCTGTGATACAAATGACTGCTTGGAGAAATGTACCCCATTCTTATACCGAGACTTGCGTAATTTAGATATAGGTAGAAAGAATAGTGCATAATAAACAAAGGATTTAACTCTGGAGCAATATCAAGTTTTTAACATGCCATATTTTTCTTTACTGTTGCATCCAAAATCCAGGACATGCTTAAGGCAGTTGTCAACAAAGGGCTGGCTTAATGAATATGTAGTCTTTTAATAGCTACATTTACTAATGATGTTTCCTAATATTAGCACAGGTGAAACTATTAATTTTTGTGACTTCTGTTCCATCCTTGGTTTCCAAGCTGATACAGAGAGTTTAATGGGTCAAACGTTTATTTTAGCAGTTTGTGCTTGTGTGACAAAGAGTTTTCCAGTGCTGTCCTGTGTAGAGTGAGTTTTCCCAAGGTTATGCCATCAGTAGCAAAGTTCCTCAGGTGATAATAGACTTTGAAGTGCTACTAGAAGTGAGTGTAATGGCATTTTTTTTCTCAGAGTAAGTCTAGGTGACAGACTGCTGAGAGTAAACTTGGGTGTTTGTTGTTGTTGTTCTTACTGTTAAATTTCATTTGCAAAACTTCATGTTGGAGGGTACTATATTGTTGTCTACTGGCACAGTTACTAGCTCTATAGCATAGCTTTCACATATTTTATGTCAGTCAGATGTTCAAGTGTATGAGACTTTCATTCCATTAACTTATATTTATAATGAGAAGAACAATATTTGATTCCCTTCTGTGACCATGAATTATTTAATAGCAAGGACGGCAAAGTACATGGTAATATAAAAAGCAGTCACTAGAAGCGCACCCCTGGCCTTGTCGTGTACAGTTAAGAATAATGGTGTGATTTCCAAGGGAATTATTTCAGAATTAAATGATACAGAAGAACAGAAAGGGGGCATAATTCAAAACATGGAACATTCTGCATGATCTTTAATAATTGACCTTCCTTTCAAGGCATTAGGGCTACAGAGAGATGCCAAATTTATTGGCAATACTTGTGACTTGCCAAATAACTGATCAAGTTTTAACTATTTTTTTTTTTTCCTGGGTGTTGCAATACAGCCTAAGGGAATTTGTCTTCATTTTGCAGGTCAAGCCTTAAAGGTATCAGCAGAGGCATTTACCAGTGATCCCTGCTATCTGCCTAAGAGGCAGGCCGTTGTCCAAGCAGCACGATCTTTGCTTACAGCTGTCACAAGGCTTCTAATTCTGGCAGACATGGTTGATGTGGCATACTTACTGGAACATTTAACTGTGGTGAGTAGAATTTGACTTAACTCAGACTCACTTAAGCTAGAGAGGTGTCAGCTGATGGTTCTTTATGCATTGAAAATTCTTTTTGTACTTGGGAATTGCAGATCTCATGCACGTAACACCTCGGCAATTGGTAAAAGTATAGATTCTAGATGAGATTTGTAGAATATACGAAAAGAACCCCCTTCTACTTCTAACTCGACGTATTTGATCTGGGGAAGCAGATGGTTATCTGTACAGTTACATTTTAACTTCCTTTTATTTCTTATTTCCTATTTCTTTACTTGAATGGTTGTATAACTTTTTATGCATGAAACCTTCTTGGTATTTGTTGCAGAAGTAGGGAATAATTTATTTGTAGAGAATCTTGAAGGTGGAATTTTATGTGGATATTTACAGAGGGAAGAACTGAGTAGGTAAAGGTCTATCTCTGTATACAAGTCAGTTTGTGAGAGATCAGCTAAAAGGAGAGGGAGAAGATGTGTGAGAGAGGCCTCCAGCAACTCCCCAGCTCCAGCTATATGTTCATACACTGCAGACAGAAGACTAGAAAGTCCTGATGTGGGCAAAGCTTTAAAAATTGTGCAGTAGAAAATATTTTCTAAGTGCCACTTAATTTTTTTTTACTCAAGGGAATAATGTGTTTTGGAAGTGTGTATCATAATAGTCCTATGTTGTGGGGTAATCTTTTTTCTACCTGGCTCTCTTTATACAGAAGGGATGGCTTCATTCTTCTATTCCCATATAAAACTAACCAGTGGTTGTGCCACTTTTGCTGAATTAGGCAAAATGTCCACACTTCTGTTGTTCAACATCAAAATACTCTTCTGTCTACATAAACTCAAGTTCCTTTAATGTCAGCTGTAGTGTCCCATGTGAGCAGGCTTCCTTCCTTTTTTGAACAGTGTGATTTTAATCTTGCCAGCATTATGTATCTGACCACAAAAATGTATTTACTGAGTGTCATGGTTTTAGCTCAGCTGGTAACAAAGCACCACGCAGCCGCTTGCTCACTTCTCCCTGCCCCCCTCCGGTGGGGTGGGGAGGAGAATCAGAAAGGAGAAAAGGAAAAAAAAAAAGGGAACCTCATGGATTGAGATAAGGACAGTTTACTGGGACAACACAAGGAGAGAATTTACAACAACAGTACTGGTACTAATAAAAGAATATATAAAACGAGTGATGTACACTGCAACTGCTCACCGCCTGGAACCCGACGCTCTGCCACTTCTCCCACTGAGAGCAGAGAGCTCCCCCCAGCCTGCTCCCCAATTATATACTGAGCATGATGTCACACGGTATGGAATAGCTCCTTGGCTAGCTCAGGTCAGCTGTCCTGGCTGTGCCTCTTCCCAGGTTCCTGTGGAAATTAACTCTATCCCAACTGAACCCAGGACACTGAGTCATTTCTCTGGCTGCCTACTCCATTCAATCTGGTCTGTGTCTTTGCTGGGAATAGCAAGGAATTGTTCTATTTTTGTTTCCTTTTTTTCCTAACATCTTCAGTAATGCGGGACAGTGATAAAAATTCAAATTTGTATTGACTTCTTAGTATTTCAGGGCAGAGGTGAATAATCAGTGCCACTTCTAAGGCCTCATGCCACAAGAGGACCCACCGGCTTAAAGGGGACCCTTTCGAAGCAAGTTCAGTTTGGTGAGGACAGGGGAATGAAAATTTAGCTCCCAATTAGAGTAGGAACAATATTTCATAATAAAACAATGTTGCGTGTGTTTTAATGCTGTGTTTGAAACATCCAATGTTGACAGTTGTTGGAGATGCTGTACAGGCTAAATGAACACTGACTTGCAGGAGCTTCTATGTTTTTATATATGCATGAAATTTGTCAGCTCTAAGAGGAGTGGCCTATGTCTTTTGTACTGTTTGTGGAAAATTTTCTTAAATTATGATATTTTTCATTGGTAGCCTATTACATTCTTACATATGCTTATTTTCATAATCTCAGATGCACCCTTCTAAAATGTTTTCAGTATATTTGACAGGCGAGAACTAAAACTGGGTAGTTTACTTTCCTAGAGTTTCAGTATTTCTAAACAACCATATAATTAATTCCATGATTTCCATTTGAAAATGAAAAACAATAACTGAAAATCATAAAAGAATGCAAAGAATCATTCAGGAACAACTCCAACATTGCAAAGACTGCAATTAAGTCGTCATCTTCTACCATACTTAAATTAAGTTCTCTTAATAGGAGTGAGAACTGAATTCTTCAATTAACTCTTAGAATAAATTATTGTGGCATAACACTCTCCAAAATACTTATGTAAAAAGACTCACCCTAGTCCTTAGAGGATGGTGGTACATTTTCCATATTTTTTTAGCCTCTGCCCTGGCTGTTGAACTTGCCAACAGTGGTATTAGCTGTAGTGGTGTCTTTTTATGTTGACATCTAATTAGGAAATCAACCTAGAGTAATTTCAACATATGCTACTGAACAACTTTCAAATTATAACAACTTTTCGTCATGACTAACTGAACCAGATTTAAATGCAGTTAAATATTTTAATGAGTCTCAACATCGCTCTTGTCAAAGTCCTTAACTTTAATTGTTATACTTTAAAACTCCCTTAGGAATTCAGTTTTTCTTCAACGTGGACTTGCTCCAGCAAAAAGACATTGTATTCGCACAGTGGCTGCAGCATAGAAAGTAGACCTTGTCTTTGCTGTATCAGCTTTAATATTCTCAATGTTTGTGTGTTCATATGACTTGAAAATCAACCTTTTAAAAGTCATTAACAGTTTTTCTTTGAACTTTTTCTGAAATTTTAATACTTCTACCACTTTATCCTCTTCACAAAGAAATGGATGTTACAGCTGTTATTAATCTTTTCAGAGATGAGAAATTTCACTGCCCTTTATTTCTGTAACTGAGCTCTATATAGTCATAGAATGAAATTAAGAAACTTAAAGCATAGAGCCAAAATTAATTTGAAACATGAAAAAAAACAAAACCCAAACCAACCAAAAAATAAGTTAATTGTAGAATAAATGAAATGAAAATTCTAACCAAGAAAGGTTTTTTTTTTTTTTTTAAATGTATGAAGTGAAAGAAAGAGGTCCAGCATCATCAAAGAGCTCTGTAGAGTATTAACCAGACCTTATTCAATACAGAAGTATGTAATAGGGAATTATCTATTTATGTATCTACCACTTTTAAAAACAATTTATCAAGGAGTGCTGAAAGTTTTTAATCTTGCTCACTCAATAAAGCTGCTTAATTCTAATTCTGACATTCAAAACATTTGAAACCATACTTACTTCTACTGACAGAATGCAGTCTGGATCATTAAACTTTAATTTCCTCTGTAATCTGTGAATAAAAATAGAAAGGAAACAATGACAATGTGACTAGCTGTCATATAAATACTTGTCTAGTGTTACCTGTCACATCTGCCCTTCTAAGTATATCTAGGAAAAAAGATGAACCTCAGCTACCTCCTTCCAGTTTATGTAGTCTATAAGAGTATTGCTTTCTGTACATTTTACTTAGACTTCAGACTGTTTTGACTTCTATGTAATAAAATCTTTATACAAAACAGAGTTTAATGCTGAAAATAAAAATATTTTTGTCACAAAAATACTGAAATGTAACTTTTAAATTGGAAATAACTGGTCAGTCTATTTGGAAGAATTTGATAAACCTGGCAGGAATTTCACTCCAGATGTCCAAAACCATACCTTTGTGAACATGAGATTAGCTTTTTTGAAATTTCACTAATAAAGTGGAGAGAATTTTGGTTATTTTATGGATTCTACAGAATCTTCACCCAGCAAAGTGTGTATCAAATAATGCATATTAGAAGCTAGTACAAATTCTCAGTAACTGATCATATTCTGGCATAGTACACTTCTAGCCATTTGTGGAATTTATAGCCTTACAAGAGTAAGATGGTGGGGTGCGAACAGCAAGCTCATTTTCGAGTTGACTGAGAAAATAAAGTACATCACACTGATAAGAAAGGTTTTGCTTTTTTAAACAACTGAAAATTTTTTAAACAGGGAAGAGTTTAAATGAATAACTGTCCGTATCTGAGTTTCCATACTTATTTTAGACTTTGAAGTCTCTAATCATAAAACTGAGTTGTGAAAAATGTAGTCAGACAAAGAGTTATCTCATGTATTGCACTCTTTGATTCAGAACTGTATTACCAGCCTCATTCATTACGGTTAGTAATGCCCGGTATTATTTAAGTGAATTAAGAGTGTAATGGAATTGCTTGAATTCATTGATGAGAGGAGAACAGCAAGAAGGTAACAAGTTTTGAGAATTTCATTCAAAGCGCATTGGCAGTCTGTCTTTCTCTAATCTATTTCAGATCATGCTGAGCCAACATGTTTTATCTGCCTTTTTCCCCTTCTTGTCATGCTTGTAGATTTACTGTTTAAGTCTTCATATTTTTCATGAATGCCTCAGACAGCGTGATCTTTATAAAATGCTTGCTTAGAGTTATTTAAAACCCTTGCCAGGAAAAAAAAAATGAGAATGGCTACAGATAAGAAGCAACTTGTGAACTTGGGCCTGGTGGGCATAGTACTGTCTGTTCCTCCTTTCCCTGCAGACTATTCATCAGCATTAAAAATGCCTTGAGCAGGAGAAAAACAGTATGGTTACGTAAAAGAAGAGAAGTAATCTCAGGCTTACCTACGCTTGAGATTTAGGTATTTGGTTTGACTTGCATAACTCTGCTTAAACTAGAATTTGACTTGCTCCCTGTGCTACATTCTGACTGTTTTGGTACTGTGGTATCATACAGTGAAACATTCAAAAATGGAAAAAGGGCAAAAAACAACATAGGCTACCCTGGGGGTAACAGAGCCAGGTTGTGAAACTGAAAACGATTAGAAGCTTCCCACCTTGCGTTTGGTGGGCATGGGTCACTCCCACGGCAAGAGAAATCTCAGAAAATAGGGAGTGTTAAGATGATGACAGGGGTCTTTGGGAGTAAATTTGGCTTCTCCCTTGGTTCATGCTCATATTTATTTTCATATCAACCAGCAGAAATGGATTCTTGCTACCAATCTGAGGTCAGTATATTGCCATGTGGGATACAGTTGTTTGTAATTAGGGCTACAGTGTTTATCATTGCAGTCTGCAAATTCTGTGGCAGTCTGTAATGTGCAAAAAAAATGACAGAGGAAAAGCAGCTTCTAAAGAATTACTTTTAAGAGTCAGGCTTTTCGAAGTGAACACCTTTTTGAGTGCAACAGGAACGTGGATCCACTTCTGTTCTTTGTATGGTGGCCTCTTGACTGCCACTCTGTAACTCCCTAATGACTGGTGGTTTTACAGCCCCTAGGGCTTCCCTTGAAACAGCCATATTCATAATGACTCTCTTGTAACAAACCGTTGCTAAGGTATGGGCTCCCTAGTCACTGCAGTTCTGTTTATATAATATCTGGTTTTGGTCTTAGCATGGGAATCACTGAAAAAAAAAAAAAAAAAAAAAGCGCATTATGCTTTTCTTGCCAGTCAGAAACAGGGCCTTGAAGGGACCCTAATTGGCCAGCTTCATGTACTACTGTACCAGAATTTCTTTGATGTGGGCAAGCCTGAAGGCTCCTGAACCTGTTTTACGAGCGCACAAGAAAACCAAAAGGAATATAGTGCTGTATTTCCAAGACGAAAAACACAATTGCTGGGTTAAAAACACACTTAAATGAAAAGATTTGAAAACAAATCCGATTCTTGCTTCTTTGCAGTGTAGGGCCTTCCCTTCAGTCTTATTTCCTTTGGATTCTGTAAAAGATGCTATGAAGTGCAGCTGCAAAATTACATTATTGAAATGTAATAATTAAACTAGCATTTAAAAATCAGACAGTAACTGCCTTTAATATAATTACTTATTCCACAAGTACTCATATTATGAATCAGTTTCCTTGCAACAGTTGATACATGTTAGCAACAGTGAACTGTGACCTTAAGCTTTTATAGAAAGTTGCAGAGCTATAGTATAAGGAGACTTTTAAGTCTTTATTAAATTGGATAAATTAATTTGAATGAAGATCTGTGATGGGTTTGTGTGGCGCGGTTTTTTTTTTTGGTAGCGGGGGAGGGGGCCACAGCGGTGGCTCCTGTGAGAAGCTGCTGGAAGCTTCCCCGGCTCCAGGTCGGACCCACCTCAGGCCAAGGCCGAGCCCATCAGCAACGGTGGTAGCACCTC
>VYZV01028355.1:108003-125651 GCA_013401275.1 Pandion haliaetus | reverse complement strand
GGACTCACATTGGAGAAGTTCATGAAGGACTGTCTCCCGTAGGAGGGAGCCCACGGTGGAGCAGGGTACGAGTGAGGAATCCTCCCCCTGAGGAGGAAGGAGCGGCAGAGACAAGGTGTGGGGAGCTGAACCCCTAACCCCCATCCCCTGTTCCCCTGTGCTGCCAGGGGGAGGAGGGAGAGAGAACCGGGAGTGGAGTTGAGTCAAGAAGGTGGGAGGGGTGGGGGGGGAGGTGTTCTAATGCTTGGTTTTCCTTCCTAATATCCTTGTTTTTGATTTGATTTGTAGTAAATTAAATTGCTTTTGTTTCTTCCCCCAGTTGAGCCTGTCTTTTGCCCGTGCCCATAAGTGGGGAGTGATCCCTCCCAGTCCTTGTCTCGACCCACGAGCCTGCCTTTGGATTTTCTCCTCATCCCACCGTGGCGAGGGCAGGGGGTGGGGGGTGAGCGAGCGGCTTCGTGGTGCTTTGTTACCGGCTGGGCTGAAACTGAAACCATGACAAGATCAAAACAGTAGATTTTAACTTTAGTATCAAAATTTCAGTATGATTTCCTGTTGATGCATTATGCAACTACTCTGTTTATGCCTCAGCCTCTTCTCTTTGAATTCATTGCCTCATTTCTGTAATATATGACAGAAAAGCAGAAGTTCCAAGGTTCCTGAAAATAGGTAGATGGATAGTGGAGAGAAAACCAAAAAGGCTACATCAGGAGCTTATAAAGACACCAGAGGAGTCTAGCCCTTATAAACACCTTTACTGCAGGAGAGACTTCAGTCAGAGCTCACATCTCTTCTTTGACATTACAATGAATAAGCTGTGAGACTATAGGAAATGTAGTCCTGGTGCTTACAGTTAACACTTACTAATTAGGTAGAACCATGATCATTATCTGAGAGGAGGTTGCTGGACTTTACCACACTAATCAGGGGCATCATACTTACGAAGAGCCCATATTAATAACACTCTTATGGTCCATCCACATTCAGGATTTTTATCACTTTCAGCATTTGATGGTATTTGTTGCTTCAAGATACCTAAAATGGGACTGTGAGAGTTGTTCCACTTAGACATCCATCGTGTGTTGGTTTCCAGTCATTTAAGCACGCAACCTTCATTCAGCGATGTCTTGATGGTGCACGTTCAGGACATGGCACCTGGTGTGTTACGCGCTTTGTGTGTTTTAGTGCCGGGGTGCTTGGCTCCAGTTTTACAGTTGTTGATTTTTGTATATTTTTATTGTGAAAGGAATGTTGTAACATTTATTAATGTAATGTAATGTTCTTGTGTTTTGAAAAGTTATACAGTTGTCTATGCAGTGTCTGTGCTATGACGTTATCAATGGTAACTTGACAAACAGAAGTAGTTCTTCAGAATTGTTGAAATACTAGTGTTTCTTCTCTGCCTGTGGTCCAGCTTTCCTCAGAGGAAAAATCAGTCCAGGTAGTTACCCAGTAGTGCCACAGAGAGCAAAAGTAGTAAAGGAATGCTACCTATCAACTTCCAGAAACTATATTTAAAGTACTTTGAAAAAGTGACAGGCAAAAAAGAGCTTCTGTGGATCTCTTATGATTATTTACATTGGGTTATTGGTGAGAGAGAGAAAAAACTGACTTCTGGAGTACTAGTATTTCTTTTCACCTCTAGACAGTAAAAGTGTCAGAGAGGTTTTCTCGCCATTTATCCAAAAATGGTGGTTCCTACTGACAGCAGAATGATACAGAAAGATCCAGATTTTAAGTTTAAAACATGTTCTGATAACCTTTGTCCAAGGCACATTATTTTGATTTCCTGTTGATGGTGGTGGAAAGAGCAAATGTATGTTTTCTTAAAATTGCTTGTTTGTTTTTTATTCACTTTTGAGTTAAATTTTTAAAAAGTGTTTTTCCCTCGCATCTAAAGACAAGACTTCGAAGTGGATGTCCCGGCCATTACACATCTATTTTATTAGAGTATATTACCCTTATAGTTACACATTTGGTTTGTATTTACTCATCTTCACGTGCTGGTTCTTATATCTTTTTCCAGAGAGCCAAATGCATTATTGATGTTTGGGTTGCTTCAGGACATAAGGAAGTCAGTGAGCTTGCTAGTAGATTTCCTGCCAAAGGAAGAATTGAAGTTATGGGATTAAGTACATCCTTAAGAGGATGGTGGTGGTTCTACAATTGTACAACTGTATTGTAGTTTAACATGTTGATGATTAAAAAAAAAAAAAAAGCTCAAAAAAGGACTGTACCTTACATCCACTTAGTGAGTTTGGGAATCATTAGACACCTTTTCCCTGTATTAGTCAACCCCATAACAGGGTACAGCAACTTTTGGGTAATTTCTGGAGAAGTGTTCATGGTTTGGAGCTGAGGGTGTATGATGAACTTGCAGAGATATATTATGAGCAGTTTCTTACACGTATATAAAGAGGGACCGCTATGGATAGCTTTTGGTCAGCTTAAACTGTAGTAAGGTCTTGCTTGCAGATGTTGTAATCAAATTGCTTCCACCTAATGGGGATACCCTGGAGTGGGAATTGGGGAAAGCAAGCATTGCAAATTCAAGGCTTTCAGAACAACTCTGGAGCAGAGATAAAATCTGAAAACAACAGATTCTCCACAAGGTGAAAGATATTGAAGCCAAACAGAAAAGAATAGAGAGTTTTGTGGTTTTGTCTTAGCATTTATGTTCTGTCACCCATGTTGTTATAGAATTCAGTGAAATATAGTTTGGGTGAGAAAGCTTTCTTTTATTTTTTGTAGCAAACATTTCAACTGCAACTAGAAAGTCTCCAGTTAACCTCTAGTGGTGCTGAATGAGGTATAGTAAGATAAATTACAAGCAGATATAAACACTGCCTTAACTTGCTTCTTGGTTATGAGAGTGATGAGGCTGAAATAAAGGCTGCAGCGTGGCAAACAGGAAGTGCTAACTTGCCTGAAGATTCCAGGATATATCTGTTTGTTGCAAATTGTCAGCTGAAATCCACTGCATCTGCTTATCCCCAAAGAGGAATTACCTAGTGGCTGTTCAACAGCCTATACAATTTGGGCTTGATCTCAATCAAATGCCCACAGAATGAGTCACACTGTAGAGCAGTCTACATCCATGGTCAGCACTGGCTGAAGATGAGTGGAGTTTTTTTTTTTCCTTCTACTCCTATGGTTCATTTTTCTGATTCAATGACTGTAGTTTTAGCAAAGGTATAGAGAAATGTGCGCTGTAGTTATTACTGAAGTTCTCGGTTTGCCAGAACTGACTGGAAAGCAGTCCATTTCTTTTGGTCTTTTGCCTCATTCCCTGGATATCCGTACCACATGTAAGCTTACAGTAGGTACTTCATCTACAGGGCCTGTAACTGTAGTAAGCTAAGTCAGTGTTTTGGATGGATTTAGAAGATAGGTCTTCCTGATTACACCAGTGTAAATAAATGTTTATAGACTTGCTTCTGGTGGTAATCACTGTGATAACAAAGTATTTCTAAACTACTTGCAGCTTTACAACCATCACATGCTTGTGAGGTGAAGAAGAATATTTACAGATGGGGAAACAGAGAAAGTCGGAGGAGAAAGTTCATGATTTCACGAATGTAGCAAGAAAGCTGTAGCTCTCATTCTCCTTTTGCACAAATCTTAGCCTTTCTGTTACAGTTCCCTATAGCTGGGCTGGTATTGTTCATCTCTTTGAAAAATACTGGTACTATTTTTAATAATAGTGTATGCATGAAAGAAGTTTTAAATTTAAAAGTAAGATCTGTAAGGAAGTATAATTAATGTTGTCACAGCTTTCATATAGAATGTGAGCACATTGCTGAAGGTGAGCAGCCGGTATTGCAAATTACTCTTAAGTAAATTAAATTGATAAGGAGTACCCTGATATATATAAGATCTACTGTTATGCTTGGTAGAATGAGGAGTTCATGGCCTGTATAAAGTTGCATGTGCTTTTACTAGTTGAAAAAATTAAATCTATATTAATATATTCCATCCTGTAACATGGCATAGAAGAACAACTAACCTTTAAAGATTGTGTTGATTGCTAGTGTTTTGTCTTATGCAAGCCTGACCTATGAAGTTAGAGGATTTAATTTAATTAAACAGGGCGTATGTACTATGCTTTGAATTCTGGGATTGATTTTAAACCAAAATTTTAGGAATGTCTAGAAAGTAGTATACTCAAGAGGCGATACAGCTCTGTAACATTAATATGTAGTAGAATAAAATCCTAATACAGTGAAAAATACAGCAACTGTGTGAATGATGGTATTTTTCTTTTTTTTTTTTTTATCATCACAGTTTCACAGAACATTAGAATCTTTAAGAAATGTATCCAGTAAATCTGATCTACAGAAAACCTACCAGAAGTTTCAAAAAGATCTGGAAAATCTTGATTATTTGGCGTACAAACGTCAGCAGGTAAGAACATAGAAGCTTGGTAGGAAGACATAGGGTACTGGGCATGAACACGATGAGTGGTAAAACTGATGTGTTTGACAGAATTACTGTTCTATTAGTAGGGTTTTATACTTAATGTAATGTCATCAGGTAAGCCAGTAGAAGGGGTGACAATTCTATTTAATGCATATGATGTTGGACTGCATGGGCTTTGATTTTTTTTCAACAGAAAGACATGTACAGCAAGTAAGTGAGACTTAGCAGACTATTAAAGTTTCTCAGTTTTAATACACATAAGTTAATGGAATCAGATACTGACTGTGCATGCAAACCACTGTTTTTTTTCTTCTTTAGAAATGAATTTGCAAGGCTAGATTGCATAAAACTGAAGTGTATGCGGTCTTTGACTGATGCTTGCAAGATCAAGGTTAAATTGAATTGTTAACATGTTATTTAACGTTGGACATACTTTCAGTCACTTGTTCATGGCTTCTGTGAAAATGTCAGTTCTCATAATAGGTCTTCACTTCTTTTTTTGTGTTCTTGGTAAAATAAGACTTTGCCTCTTTCAGAGCATACTGATGAAATGCTCTAACATTTCTGCGTGGGGGTTTTGGTTTGTATTTTTCTGAATTCTGTCGCTTGGTGTCAGTGTTGTCAAACACTTAATTTGCTTGGGGGCAGATCACTTACAGTTGTTTGTATAGGGTAATTGATTAGATAGTTAAAAATTAGGAAAGGGCTCAGGGACAGATGGTATCTGAACACATGAATATTTGATTCTTGAGACAGGGAGGTCAGGGAGCAATTGGCTTGGGTGAGTTTCAGTGTGGTGGGAGCTGTTAGTCCGGTAGCACTATAGCATAGTTCTTTGTGCCCTTTGACATGGGGCTGCCAGCAACAAAAAGGCAGTGTTTTAACTGGCAACTGATGTGGGTTTATGTTATCTGATCTCATAATTATGTCAAACATAATAAATGTCACATCTGCAAGGGCTTGGAGAGCATTTCTGAGCCAAGGAAGTATAAATTCTGTAATTACTTCTCAGGCTATCATCACATTTTTATTGGGAGTAGCTTTCTCTAGCCTGAATTCTCAGTCTTGACTTTGCAAAATTCCTTGTTATTTCAAGTGATGTATGTCTGGTTCTCTAGCAGACTCTGAATATGCTTCAATAACATACTTCATTTCACCTCGAGCAGGGCATCTTTTCTCCTGTTTTCACATCTTCATTACCATTCCCATCTCAATAGTTGGCACTTTGAAGCCACTTGGAGAATCTCAACATCCTTGTTTAATATCAGGCATGTATATCTCTCCCCATGCTGTTTCTGCTCTATATTTAACTGTGCTGGCAGAGGCTTTTGCATTTGGAAGTACTAAAGGTGTATTAGGTGTAAAATCACTTCCTGCTTTCATTCACAGAACAGAAGATAGGCTGTTCTATCTTTTGTTCTGTGATTGAATCTTTCTAAAATGTTATACAATGCTGTCAAGAAAATAAACTAGGCAAAGCCTGAAACTTAAAAAAGAAACCCCAAACCAAAAAAACCCCAAACCAAACCAAATAAGCGAGGGAGACTAGAGATGTCCTTTGTGTCTTAGTTAATTTGCATTGTGTACCTGATCAGTACTTTTATGGTTTTCTTGAGTAGTACTATACCTCTTTTGATACTGAGATTTTCATCTCAATAGAACTTGCGAGGGATTTGAAAACCTACTGTCATGGTTTAACCCCAGTTAGCAATTAAGCACCACGCAGCTGCTCACTCACTTCCCCACCCCCGCCCCAGGGATGGGGAAGAAAATTGGGAAAAGAAGTAAAACTCGTGGGTTTAATAGAACAGAAAAGAAACAACTAATAATGGTAACACTAATAAAATTACAACAGTAATAATAAAAGGACTGGAATATACAAATTATGCACAGTGCAATTGCTCACAACCCGTTGATTGATGCCCAGTCAGTCCCTGAGCAGTGATCCCTCCACCCCCACTCCCCCAGTTTATATACTAGACATGACATCACATGGTATGGAATACCCCGTTGGCCAGTTTGGGTCAGCTGCCCTGGCTGTGTCCCCTCCCAACTTCTTGTGCCCCTCCAGCCTTCTCGCTGGCTGGGCGTGAGAAGCTGAAGAATCCTTGACTTTAGACTAAACATTACTTAGCAACAACTGAAAACATCAGTGTGTTGTCAACATTCTTCTCATACCTAGCTCAGAAACATAGCACTGTACCAGGTACTAGGAAGACAATTAACTCTATCCTGAAATCTATATTCTTCTATAGCTGAAACCAGGACACCTACCTTATCTATTTATTATAGAAGATGCTGTGAATTGTGACCTGATTTGAAAAGAAAGTGTTCTCTCTGTGAAAAGATTAAGATTTGGTTTGATAACTGCAAGAATCACAGACCTGGATTGGGACTGAAGCTGTTCTGAGTTTGTGACGTTTGTATCTGAGTTGGTGGAGTGTGCGCATTTAATTGGTAACAACTTACATGATTTCTTACTAGATTAAGGGTATACTCATAGCCCCACTGGTAAAATGTTGAGTCAATACCACCTGTTTGGAGGCAAACAATTGTATACAGCATGAATAATAAAAGGACTGGAATAAAGTAAGTGTTTCATGGTAAAGTAAGTGTTTTATGTGGTCAAAGTAATTAATATTGCTTTGAATGAAATAAAGTTATCTGCTTCTGTCCTTATTTTTTAGACATGAGTCATAAAGTGCAATATAGCAATGTAATTCTTCAGTGGTGAAGTTTACAGGACAGATGGGAAATTAAAACTGTGCTTTTTAAAGGATGTTTAAAATGACCCATATTGACTCTGATTTATAAATATAGACCAAACTTCTATGAGTGGTAGAAGTATACAAGAGGTAAACGTGTTTGGGATGATGGTTTATATTAAGTTGTTTTTAACTGGCATTTTTCAGGATAGGGTAGAAGGTCTTGAGTTTTCAGATAGCTAGCAGATTGCCAATAGAAATGTGTCTTTAAAATGGGCAGTGAGGTCAAGAATTCAGTTCTGGCTTTCTTTATACAAAAACCCCAAAGTTGTTAGCATATGTTGGTAAAACTTCTCAGAGCTTTCAGATTCTAATTCTAGTAAGCTGGTATGGAACTGGTCAGGGTGGCTAAATTATTTGGTGATTACAGAAGAGGAAGATGGGAAGTCATTGGAGTTGGAGACTTTAATGTTGCAAAGCTGAACTGTGTGGATGACGTCTAGTGTTGTGGTCAAGAAGCCTGAACGATGCTCTTTGCCATTCTTCTGTGTCCCAAACACATACGAAGTATTGAATCACATCTATATGCCAGGTCTAGTTACTGTTGCTGTCTGTGATGAGCTCCTACCATATTCAAGTCTGCTCCCAAATACATTTCTGTGTGTCAGAGCTTTCCTTCTTACTGTTGTTTAGTGGAACACACATCTCCATCTCTACAGACTTGCCCTACTTTTCCAAGAGGGATGGCTTATTAGCCAAGTTAGTTGAAAGTATGTTTAACTCAGGCCAAACGAAGATACAGTAAAACCAAAACATTTATACTCAACAGTGGAATGTAGGCCAATCCCCTGCAAATGTTGATAAATGATGCAGGTGAAGAAATGCACAGGATCTCTTCACACTCAGGTTGTGATTGCTAGGTTGGCCAAACTAAGTGCTGGTTACTGCAGACCCACTCACAGCCCTGGCATGGGCTTCAAGTTCCTGTGCCTCCCATTCTGGCATTTGTGTAACCCTGCGTAGAGATGCTTCAGTGTGCTGAACTGACTTAAAATCACTTGCTTTTCGGTGATCTTATTATTTTGTTAATCAGTTGCTCACTTAGCACTCTCTCTTCTCCATCCCGATGGATGTCCCTTCATCCATGTAACTTGCAGTGACCTAATCTTTCTGCATGCTTCTAGGGTTGGATTGCATCCACCAGAGAAACTTGTTTGGGTTGAGAATATCAGTTTATAGCCAGTCTGCCATTTTGATGCCTTCCAGGAAATACCGGTCTCCAAGAAATGTAGCTTTTCTTTCTTGTCCAGGAGATTCCTTTGGCAACTCCTTTGAATTAAAACAAACTTTTAATTTCCTTGATACTGACTGTCATCTCTGAAATTTGACTAAAAAAAGAATAGCTCCGTGCCACAATGAGTAGTAAAACTATTCTCTAGCTCTGTGACTTACTGGAATGTTTCCAATAAGAGTTAAGTAAGCTTTACATTGAGCATTGTACTGTGTCAACCTAAATATTAACACATCTGCAATATGAATATTTACAAGGGAAATGATTTAGGACAAAATGATAAAGCACTTTGGGATAAGAGGGGACTCTGTGATCCATCCCAACGCTCTTCTTGGGATACTGTAGTAGGCACACGCTTCCTTCTTATATGGGACCTTGTTCCCTTTGAAGGGAAGTTGTCCATATATTGTTCAGCTGGAATAGTACTAGTTTAAGGCCATTCATTATAATGATCTTACTGTAAGGTCATTTCAGGAGTGTTGGGCAATAGCTACAATAAAAATGGAATTATAATCAAATTCAGTGGTATTTAGCACCTGTCAAACTGAGAAATTATTGCTGCTGCTGTTCTTAGTGTTAACAGTGCCTTTAGGATGCCTGTAGCAGTGCTGGCTGTAATTCAAAGGTGCTTAGTTTTTGCCTAGAAGTCTCCAGCAATGTGATAATCTAACAGTTGACAACAGAACTTCAGTATGTGAACACACACAAAAGCAATATCTTATTGTAAAGGTATGCTAATTTAAGGTTTACTTACCTGATTTTGATTGTTTGCCCTCAAGGTAATGGAATGAATCTATGTGAAACCATTTTGGTTATTTAATTTTAAAATCTTTCTAAGATTGCTTCCTGATGATTGTTTTATTTTGAAATGTTTAAAGAAGTTAGAAACTGAAGAAGGACTCTATCCAAGACGCTTATGGGGCAGAGAGTAATTTACTTTGCCTGTGGGAAATAATGCTTCCAGGAGGTGGAGCAGAGCCCTTAATCTGTTTTACTGCAGAGCAGTTCATCATTATTAGTACTGCAGCTGTCTTTATGATGATACAGGTCAAATTCACATTTTAAAAGTCTTAATTTTGGAATAAAGACTTGTTTCTACACTCAAATGGCATTTCTCTTTGTTAAAATGGAGTAAGTGCACTTTTATTCTCTACCTTTGATTGCTCACTTTGCTTTTGAAGATGGCATTGTGTTGAGTGTGAGATTTGTTCACCAAAGTGCTCTACTCCAGAAACTGGAGCCAAGTTTTCAAAAGAGATTATCACCTATCAACTGGTGTGTTTATTGTGTGACAAACAATTTAAAAACTATGCTGAAAACTGGAGGGAGTTCAGGGTGGAGGTGAATTATTTGTTGTCAAGAAAACAAGCATTATGATGGAAAACTTAAGGAGCTCAGTCATTGTAGCATATCTGGAGAAGGTTATGGCTTGGAAATATCACAAATACAGGTACTTAACTAAATCTTTATTCCAGTACACAGAAGTATGACAAGATCCAATGGATGGCAGTCAGAAAAGTTCAAACCAGAAAGCGAATGAATGTTTTTGAAATTAACTACTGAGATGGCTTAGTTAAGAGGTGCAGTACATTAATCATTGCTTGTAGCCTTTATATCCGTAATCCATGCCTTTCTAAAAGATGTGCAGTAACTAAGTGTCCTGGTTTCAGCTGGGATAGAGTTCATTGTCTTCCTAGTAGCTGGTACAGTGCTATGTTTTCGAGCTAGGTATGAGAAGAATGTTGATAACACACTGATGTTTTCACTTGTTGCTAAGTAAGGTTCAGTCTAAAGTCAAGGCTTTTCAGCCTTTGATGCCCAGCCAGCAAGAAAGCTGCAGGGGCACAAGAAGCTGGGAGGGAACACAGTCAGGGCAGCTGACCCAAAGTGGCCAACGGAGTATTCCATACCATATGACGTTTTAGGAACTGGGGTGGGCGCGTCGCGGCTCGGGGTCTTCCGGGTGCGTCGGTAGGCGGGTGGTGAGCAATTGCGTTGTGCATCACTTGTATATTCCAACCCTTTTATTATTACTGTTGTCATTTCATTAGTGTTATCATTATCATTATTAGTTTCTTCTTTTCTGTTCTATTAAACCGTTCTTATCTCAACCCATGAGTTTTAGTTCTTTTCCCGATTTTTCTCCCCCATCCCACTGGGTGTGGGGGGGGGAGTGGGTGAGCGGCTGCATGGTGCTTAGTTGCTGGCTGGGGTTAAACCATGACACTAAGATGCAAATCAAAGGGCAGGAATTATTATGGAAATCTTTAAGGCTTATGCTATTCAGTGAATTTGAATGAGAATTCGTAATTTTTTTTTTTTTTCTAGACTTAATGACAGTACATCTGGTTGTGTATTTGAGGGTAAAGGTAAAATGAATGGCTTTTGAATTGCCATCCTGGATTAATAAATGGGTGAGTTAGTGTATTCTGCCACTGTCTACTCTTCTGCAGGGTTGGATGTGTTGAGTTCTTGTTTAGGAATTTTCAAACAAGCCTAGCACTTCACTTTAATTTTAAGGACATGTAGGCATTTGATTCCCCATAGGCTTTTCTGAAAATGCCTTCTTTCCTTTCCTTCTTTAATATTTAGTCACACAATATAAATTATAAAATGAGTGTAGGTTGTATTTCCAGTATTCTAGCTTATTATCTCCCCTTGACATAAGAACAACTGTCTATCGTGTTGTTGTGTAATTAAAATAATTAATTTATGCATTCATTTTAAAAAAGAAAACAACAAATCAGTCTCAGTAGCTAAGAGGGTGAAAAATTATGACAGGTCTGTTTTCAGCTACCTGACATTTTTTGGTAGTTGCATGATTATAGCTCTGTCACTTAGCCATTGCTTCTATCTGTCCTGTGTGTTTATATGTTTTGCTTAATGGATGAAGAGGTTTTCCTTTCCCCTTAGCAACACTTCACTGGGCAGCTAAGTAAAGTCATGAAAAATGTCATTTTGCAGGTAGTGTACTATCTTTTGAAGTAATAGTAGCTTTCGATTGGTCTTCAGGTATAATTCATAGCAGTGTATGTTTTAATTATTTAGCCCTAATCAAAGATGTGGGAAAGCAGAAGATAATTTTTCAGATAAAATCTGCTCTACAATCAGGAGTGTCCTTGCTGAACCTTTTTACTACAGCTTAATTTGTACCCACCAATGGTTCAGGGTGTGACTGTTGTAACCGTCTGCAACATCAGTAAGCATATTGTGGATTAGGTAATGTGATGAATAAAGCAGGATCTTGTGTAGCAGAGTATAGAATCATAGAATTGTTTGGGTTGGAAAAGACCTTTAAGATCATCGAGTCCAACCGTAACCCAACACCACCATTAAACCATGTCCTGAAGTGCCCTGTCTACCTGCTTTTAGAATACCTCCAAGGATGATGACTCCACCTCTTCCCTGGGCAGCCTGTTCCAATGCCTGACAACCCTTTCAGTGAAGAAATTTTTCCTAATACCCAATCTAAACCTCCCCTGCCGCAACTTGAGGCCATTTCCTCTCGTCCTATCATTAGTTACTTGACAGAAGAGACCAGTACCCATGTAGTGGGTACCCAGTAGAATTTTAATGATGGAAAAATGCTCAGATGAGAGACTACTGGAGAACCACTCCCATACAAGCCAGTGTTTGGACTTACTTCTCTTTGGTTTATGTCAAGAAAATAGAGTGCAAATTTAGGATGATGCAGAGATTCAGAGTGGAAACATTCAGTTCTCGAAAGAGAAACAAAGTGATTTAGAATTAATTTGATTAAGTCTGTGAGCCTTACTCCTTCAGCCTTTCCTAAGGCAAATGTATTGCTAACTTTAAAGTGGTATTGGATTTTCTTAAGCAGAGACTGTAAGGTCAGGCTCTCTGTATTGATTAGTATTTTTAAAGAAAATGGTATTCTTTGAGTTGCTGAAGATGCTGTGACATTAACGAGACTTAGGTGCATATGTTGAGAATCTAGGATTAGAGAGTGGTTTGACAAAGTCAAACCCTTATTTGCCCTTATTTCAATGATAACTTTTCTGGCCTAAATAATTTTAGTTCCTCACACTTGCAAGGAAGACAGAAATAAAGAGCATCTGATGTGGAGGAATAACTGTGGGTGGGACAGATACAGCGCTCTGAAGTAGGTTATATGATTTAGCTGAGAGTAAAGGTGAAATAATGAATCTGTGTATTAAAATGCACAAAGGAATAATTCTGTGCTACAGAGCCTAGACTCTCTGAAATGGCAGCCATTAGCTGTGACATTTCTGGCACAGATAACTGATGGAATTGGATTTTTTTTTTTATTGAAAACTTATATTTGGGTATATTTTTTTTTAAGAGCAAGAGATGGACAGACTGACTGACTTCTATCCAAAAATAGTATTTGGTCCAAATTCAGATTAAAGTTCCTGTTCTGTTTGATTTATGAGGCTTAAACCAACATGGTCTAGTGAGTTTGATATTTGTAATTCTGGGTAATGTGTCTCTTCTCTTGACAAAGGTTTTCCAAAGTGCTTCATTTTCTGGTCCACTGCAAAATGGGAAAAATCTTGAAATCTCAGGGATGATTTCAGAATTACAAGTGGTCACCAGCACTTCTGATGAACAATTACAGGAGAAATCAATGTGTTGCTGCGTTAGCATTATGTCTAGTAATCAAAAAAATGTTAATTACTTTAAACAGATGATTTAAGAAAGAAATTTGACTGAAACCAACTACAGACAAGGTTCTTGGTACACTGGGCTTTTAGTTTTAAAATCCTGACAGCACTGAAGTCATTACTTTGGTAGAATTCAGCCAGCCACCAAGAGAAATTCCATTCTTTGACCTTAAAGTTATAAAAGGTATGCTTTCACACCTCTAAATGCTGATATTGAACAGGTATCTTTTGCTGTGGACTTTGGAAATGGACACATTTAAACTGTTTCAGCATGCTCTAATATTTTCTAAGACCACAAGGAGCCACTTCACTATCTTTTTCTGAAAGTTGTCTGGGTTTGCTTTCTTCTGATAATAGTCATGGCAGTCCAAGTTCACCTGGAAGTTCCTGGGCAGTCAGTGTGGGTCTGCATTCTGAGATGTTGCATGGGGTGCCTAGGCAGTTTCTGTAGCTGAAGAGACACCACATTTCTTGGAGAAAGATGAGACAACACAGTACAGTGGCTGCAGGCTCCTGCTTAGTTCAGAACACAGGGGTGATTGAAGTACTGTTTCCTTACAGTTACAAAACTGTGCTGATCTTGTTGCAGTGAGAGGCAGCTTCTTCTCTGGGCATATGGTGCATCAGATGAGTGACAGTGCTTTGCCTCTGGGCTGATTTGCTGGGCTCCTCTGAGCCCCTTACGCACGTCCAGGATACACACAGAATGAGACGCAGAAGCTGTGTTTCTGTGTGGCTTGTCTTGTCCACTTTATGATCCACATCTGAACTGTAATCAATGCAAATTTTGTCATCTCTACACGATCAGCTTCTTATTTGTGAATTCTTTCCATAACAGAGAATGACTCATAATTTTTAAGGAAAAAAAACCCTGGATAAGTTTATGGTGCCTAATAAGATAATCCCTGTGTTAGCCAAAAGGCTTTGAGGTATACAAAGTTTTTGAGAACAATTGGAAATGGTAAGAGTGTGGTGGTTTGAGAAACATCTGAACTGGGCATACTTCAAGTTTATAGGATGCGTTTTCTGGTTAATGGAAGCTCCTCGAAATAGAAGATTACATTTTAGTAAAATTCTATATTGAGGAAATGATCCACTTTGCAGGGGACTTCTTTTATACTGTCCTGCCTGCTTCCAACTAATTAATGAGAATTCCCATATTAGGTCATCTGTCTTCCAGTTTATTTTATTGACTTCAATACTTAGTTTCTGTATTTTGAGCTGACTTTATTTATACTGGTTTAAATGTGAAGTAGTTTCAGGAAGTTAATAGTGTTATAAACTTGCACCAATTTAGCTAAGGTCAGAATCTATTCTAATTGGACGGGAGCAATTTCAGTAAATTAAATGTTTTAAAACTAAATTGCTTGCCTCTTACTTTGAGGCCTGGCTTTGCTAGCTACCAGCACACAATTCAGTGAATTGTATTCAGAATGAACATTAAGAAGACACAGCAGTATTACTATTACTGTATAATTCTCTTTGAGATAATGGAAAAACTTTAAAAAATTGTCTTACTTTGGTGGCATGGGTAGACTTATTCCACAGATATTTTCTATGTAGAGAGTACCAAGACGTGTGTGTGTTTTCTTTGGGTTTTTTTGGAGTATTTGTAGTTGTAATTTTATTTCCTTCCTGAATAGTTTTGTGTTCAGGACAGACACAAAGCATCCTACCTTTTAGAAGAGTCCAAAGAATAGTAGAATCAAGAGGGGTCTATAACAATTCCCCATGTTTTAACACTCCCAGCTAAAATAAAAATTCTTTGAACTGTTCCAGGAGATATCAAGCAATCCATTTTTTTTTCTTTGCTTGTTTTATTTAGTCTTCCTTTTTCAGAAATAATGTTCCTCTTGAAATCCTTTGTGGTAATTTCCATTAATTATACTTAGCCCTATTGCTGGGGGAGAATTTATCAGCAGTAAGCTTTGCATGGACTAATGTGATCTTAAACCAATACATAACTGTGAGCACCACATGTCTCTCTCCTTTGCAAATCAATATGAACTTCATGATTTATATCCTGTACTTTTGGAATAGATAATAACCTACTAGAGAAGAGAATAAAATATTCTGTGTGTTCAGGAGGGATTAAGAGTGGGTTTAGCAACTGGGAAAAAAAAATGGACTTGATAGGTGAGTCTTAGTTGCTGTGTTTTTTCTCTTGATCTTTTCTTTTTTCCAGATACACAGGCAAAACAAATTTATTGAAACCTGCAAGAATTTTGTAATACAAAGGCACTGATACAGATGTTAAAAGAAAAAAAATATCTCTATAGGGTCATAGAGGAAGAAATGTAGTACTTTGAATTGTTGTGAACTGCTCATGGATATAAGGGAACTGAGTAGCAGCATCAGTGAATCCAAGAGACATTGGAAGAGAGAGTAAACAAAGAATTGACAGTACAAACAGAAGAGAAAGTACAGCCTCAAACTTGATCGCAATCCATGTTTGTGGTTGTTTCTCCTAATTATCCTGGCCAAGATATTTGATCTGATCTTTAACAGGATCAGATCATACTTTTTTTTCATGTATGTGTGAAGCTACATGAAAATTAATGGGATTGCTTGCTGGAGACATTTGGATATATAACCTCTCCTGTTTTGCAAAACTCCTGTGAAGATGGAGAACATTGGGGAGGGAAAAGAAGCAGCAGTAATATGGGGAGGGAAGATGGATGAGAGAGAATCAGAGGAATTCTCACTGCTTTTAAGTGCTATTTTGGGGCAGCTCAAAGTGTGCCTGTGGATATGGAAGTTTGTATTGGTTTTCTGTGGTTGTCAATAAGAGCCATTTGCATTAGAAAAGCCTAAACCGTTGGAAAAGCCGTAAAGATAAGTGTAAATGTCAGCAGAGAATCTGTGAGCTTTCAAGCCTAGTGCTCAGTGGGGGGATATCCTCTTGGAAACTAAGGCTGTGCCTCAGAAGCATGGAAGGCCTGTGGTTGTGATCTAGGCAGGTCTTAAGACCTGCTTCTATTGTGCTTAGGAAGGTTGGGAATATTTTCTTCTCCCTCCTGTTTTCTTAAATGCCTTTTTCCACTTCTATAAAAGAGTAAATTTTACAGTGTTCAGTATCTTTTAGTATTTTTCCCTTTTTGCTAAATGGTGGCATTCTACCTGGAGAGCAAAATATATTCTGTAGGCTGTTCTTATTAGAGCAATAGAACTTCTAGTTATGACTTGAGTCCTGTATAACTTGTCTCAGAACCAGGCAAGGAAGGTCAAACCCTTCTATGTTCAAAAAGCCATGATTAAGCATAAATTGGGTTTCCTGTGGTTCAAACCACATCTCAGGAAGTTATCATTAATGTATCTTAGAATGGAGGGAGAATTAGCTGAGGAGTATTTGAAGGAATCACAGAATCATAGAATAATTTAGGTTGGAAAAGAAACTCAAGATCATCGAGTCCCACTGTTAACTTAACACTACCAAGTCCACCGCTAAACCATGTCCCTAAGTGCCATGTCAAGGAGTGTGTCTTGGGGAGTGTGTTCATCTTTTATGACTCTGATTTTGCCTGATAAAAAGTATTTTATCAATGGATATTTAAATGTTATATATGAGAGCCAACATATATTTGTTTTAAGCAGTCAGCACAGTTTGGAAGGAATGTCTTATTGTTCATATGAAGATATAGCTAAACTACCCCAGGGCAATCTTAAAAATTAAATTAGGCTGAAAATAACAGGGTCAATTATTTGATAATGGAAGTTTCTGTGATTGTGGCAATCTATTCTGTGTACAGAAACAAAACCTGTTCTTTCCAGTTCTGAGGAGTCTTATTTTAAATGAAAAAAAGAACAACAGAAAGTACTTAAAAAAAGACATTAAGTACAGTTGAAGTATACATAATTAAATTAACAGAGAAACTACATGCAAAACTTTTGCAG
Organism: Pandion haliaetus; assembly: GCA_013401275.1. Classification (NCBI taxonomy): domain Eukaryota; kingdom Metazoa; phylum Chordata; class Aves; order Accipitriformes; family Pandionidae; genus Pandion; species Pandion haliaetus. Next base: position 108,696 of record VYZV01028355.1, on the reverse strand, counting down.
GAAAGGTGAGTGTTTTGACAGGTGTGGTACATTTATCACAACACATGTCTCTATCATTCAAATAGTATTTTTCTCTTCTGCTTTTGTTTGCTTTCTTCATTGTATCTGCTCTGTTAGTTTTTTAGAAAACGATGGTGTTGCATGCATTGATGGGATTGCGGTCTTCCTGACTTCCATTCTAGTCTGCCCCTCCTCCCCCCCAGTTGATATGCTGTAGTGTTTGTCAGATTCTGAATACTGGAAATGGATCATGAACTCATCAGGAATTACTTCCAGCAAATAAAAGCGCTAAGCTCTTCTCCATAGACCTAGTCCGACTATATTTATGGCAGACAATTTTGAACCTGGAGCTCTGCCAGTAGACAAGGTCCCTGCAGTCAGAAGCTTTCTGCCTTCTCTTTGGAAACTGTATCATCTTTTATCATGTGTTTAGATAAGAACCTTGGGGGAAAGATCCTGACATACCATATGCATTGCATAATGCTAAAAGCATTCAGTGCTTAAAATAATCTAACTCTTCAAAAACTTCATCATAATGCTCTGGACTGTGAATGTCAACAGACTATAGGCTTGACAATTATCTGGATTTTCCTGGGCTTGCCCTGGCCTTGGAGAATGGTTTTTCACACAGTCCTCTTTTTTTTTTTTTTTTTTTTTTTTTTAAGGGGGAAAAGTCCTAGGTTTCTTTTTTTT
>VYZV01028355.1:78436-94819 GCA_013401275.1 Pandion haliaetus | reverse complement strand
GACTCAACCCCCATGCCCTGTTCCCCTGCGCCGCCGGGGGGAGGAGGTAGAAAGCACCGGGAATGGAGCTGAGCTGGGAAGGCGGGAGGGGTGGGGGGACGTGTTCTGATGTTTGGTTTCCCTTCCTAATACCCTTGTGTTTTGTTTTTGATTTGATTTGTAGTAAATTAAATTGATTTTGTTTCTTTCCCGAGTTGAGCCTGTCTTTTGCCCGTGACCATAAGTGGGGAGTGATCCCTCCCAGTCCTTGTCTCGACCCACAAGCCTGCCTTTGGATTTTCTCCTCATCCCACCGTGGCCAGGGGCGGGGGTGGGGGGTGAGCGAGCGGCTGCGTGGTGCTTTGTTACCGACTGAGCTGAAACCACGACAGTGTCATAGCTATGTTTGTTGGTGGATATCACTGATATTTTTCCAGTCTCTTCTGTAACTAACTAAGCCTGCTGCTGAATTTCTTGTATGCAGAAACCTAGTTGTGCTCCAGCCCAGTGCTTAGTTGTATGCTCAGAAATACTAGTTGCGTTCTCTGAACTGTTCACATATTCACAAACGACTGCAGGAAGTGGCAAAGGGCAAGTGTGAGGCAGAAGTCCTTGGAGCTGATGGTGTCAGTAACTTTGATACATATTTTGAGTAGTAGCTTGCTGTTTTGGTTAGTTATTGATTCTCTTTACTGACTGATACAGATATTATACTATGCTTCTAGCAAGAACAAACACTAGAGAGAAGTATTATACGTTTCTTCATACATTTAGATAAGTAAGCTAATGTTAAGTTAGTCTTTGCTTGAGCGTCTTGAGAAAATACCGCAGTATTTCTCCTCTTCTGCTAAGTTAGTAGAGGCCAATAAATTGTTTCAGGATCTGAACAGAGTGTGCAGCATTACATTTAACTTCCTTACTGATTATTAGTTTATAGACAAAGAACAGATGTGCCAGATATGAGCTGCTTACCATATGTCTCTGGGTGAGTTTCCTGGCAAAAGTTATGTTTTCACTAATACTAACAGCCAGCGTTCTTAGAGCAATCCTTTGTATGTCAAGGATCTGAACCTAAATGGAGGGGCTATAGTACATGGAACTAAAATTTGATTGCAGACCAAGACTTTTGAGATGCTGATTAAGTTTTATTGCTAAATTGATAGATAGAGAGTACAGGTACAGAGTCAAAATAAGGAGTAATATTATCGCTTTGTTTTATCTTTTTTTTTTTTTTCTTCTCCTTTTACAAGTAAGTTATTGTTTTTAAACACAAGTAAAATGATAAAAAAGTGTCCTCATACACTTGAGCCTATCCCCTCTGAACTCAATGGGAAGTGTCTGTTAGAGAAGTGGACTACATTTTATCACAGGTGTATAATGATAGATTCATTACTATGGTATGTATAGAACTGAACCTAGGAGGTCAGGGAAAGGAGTTAGTGAGAAAGATAATTGAAAGCATGCTAAAGAGTTCTTGATCCTGGCCTTGGCCACTTTCTTAGCTTATTGGAAATGAAATGGGAAGGTTTTTATGTTGCCCTGGAAAATGATTCATTAGAATTGCAAAGAACTAGCTGAGAAGCTCTTATGGGTCTTGAAAAGGTTAGAACAAATGAAGATTAATTTTAAGAAGTGTGTGTATCTCTGCCTGCACACTGCGTGAATCTCTCCTAATCTTTTTCCACCACTATTGTCAGCGGTAAGGATAGTCCAGAAAGGCAATGCACTCCCCTGTTAAGTGTCTTTTAATAGTTTAGGGGAGAAATGACAGATGCTTCTGACATAGTTGTGAAATTAAAACAGTTGTCGGGTGGGAGGAAAGAAGGCAATTCTGAAAATAAAATACAAAGAGAAATAATGTAAAAAAGATTTGAGCACTATTGGAATCCTCCAAAGAAGATTCAGAAGAGAAATATTTTAAGAAAATTCAAAATAATTTCAATGCATTGTCTTTCTGTCCTTTCTTTACTGCTTTTAGTAGCTCCTTTCTTCACTGCTTTTAGTAGTTTCAGTAAGACAAGTCTTAAAATTTTTGTCTTTGTCTGTAAGTAGAGATAAACCTTAACCCATCTTACAGGATCCTTGCAAGGAGTGTTACTAGGAATGAGATTTTTAAAAGTGTTATTAGAGATGACACCCTCAAGTATGGGTGTCAATACTCAAGTAGAGGTGACCTTCAAGTCACCTATCCACTGAGCACTGGTACCCTTCCCTCTAGGAACCAGTACCCACAGAAGAAGTAGAACCGAGGATAGTGACCACCCACGTATCTTAGCAATCTGTGGGTTGCTGGTAAGCGTGTCTGCTATAGGTGCAGTTGTACAGTGACCTGCAAGGCTATTGTTCATATGTCTGTTCCTGCCTGTTTTATATGACTCTTACTCTCATGGTCCCACAGTTTATGGATCTTTGCCCAGGGTGAACTCCCCAATGTGAGATGAGGGCTGTCAGTAGTATTCATGCACATCTGAGTGGCGTGGGAACTAGACAAGAAAGAAGAAGTAGCGTTTATTTAGTCTCCAGCTAGTCAGCTGACTAGTATAGAGATCGACCTACCTATCTATTAAAAAAAAAAAAGTAAAGCTAGAAAGCAGTATTTTTTTATTGGGCAACATTGTACTTGACAGCCAGGAAAGGAAAATGTGTTTAATTGGGTTAAGTACTTATCTTTCCTGCCATTCATTTACGATCACCATTGTTCATGTGACTTGTGCCAAAAGGCTCTTTATGGTGCTCATTCCTAAACCAAATCAGAAGTTTATGAAGGTATGTGTGAGGCATGCTGTGAGCTACACACACCAATATTTCTAATATTCAAAGTTCTACTATAGCAAATACCCTAAAACCCCAACCAGAGAAGTCAGATGCTGGTACATTCATCAATATGCTTTGAGGCAGCTGTGATTGACCTAGTTCTATTCAGATGTCAGAGACAGGATGCTTGACTAAATATACATTTAGTCTAATCCATATAGGTTATTCCTTTTTTCCTTTATGGGTGTTGCTTTGTGCATGTGTCCTCTCAAAGTGAAGTGTTCTGCTGAGATCTTGTTTTTTCCAGACTTCTGTGATACGGAGTTTCACAGATGTAGGAAACACATGTACAAACATGACTGCATGCTCTCGAAAAGCTGCCTTGGAGATGGAACTGAGCCATGTTTTGTGTAGTCAGGTATAGAAACATTAAGGCACATCTCATACTGTTTAAAAAAAAAAAAAAAAAGTATCACTCAACAAAACACCCCTCTTCTGGTGGGTTCAGGTGAATTGATGTTAACCATAACGTAAGCAAGGTTCCAGGGCTGTTCTGGTAGTTAATTTGGAAAGATAGACTTAGGGGACAAAATGAAAAGAGTGGTCCTACTCAAAAAAAATCTAGTTTGAGTTAGAGCTTCCCTTGGTATGCTCATCTGAGCTCAGTAGAGGCAGTGCTAGCACTTTTGGGAATTGTTCTGTAAAATTTTCTGGCACAGACAAGATTTATTTAGTTAGAAAAACAAAGTTGAAAGCTGAAGCATGTCCATTACTTAAATATTAAAATGCATACTTGCCTTTTAGCAAGATGTGCTCAATTGTAATACTTAATCCCCTTTTTTGGAAGGAACTAATGCTAATAAAATGTAACTAGTTAAATCTCATAAAAGTTTTAAATTAGACATTTTACCATGCATATAAATTTTACTATGTTCATACAGACTATAAGAATGGTTTGTGAACTTCTGTATAAAGACTTTATACTCTTGTATAAAAATTTTGCTGCAATACTATTTTGTATGTCACAAAAATGTCACAATGATTTATTTATGACTACGAGCTCCTCTAGTTTCTCCTTATAATTATAGAATCACAGAATAATTCAGATTGGAAGAGACCCCATGAGGGTCCTCGTACAACCTCCTGCTCAAAGCAGGATCAGCTTTCGGGTCAGATGAGGTTGCTCCAGGCTTTATGTAGTTGCATCTTGGAAATCTCTGAGGATGGGCACTGTACAACGTCTCTGGGAAACCTGCCCCACTGTTGGGGTGTCCTCCTGGGGAAAAACATTTTGCTTACATCTAATTTGGACCTTTCTTTTTTCAGCTCGCACCTGTTGTCTCTCATCCTCCTACCATGCAGCGCTGTGCAGACCTTGACTCTGTTTTATTAATGACCTCCTTGTTGGTACTGGAGGGGCTACTATTAGGTGCACCCAAAGCTGTATCTTCCCCAGGCTGAGCAAGCCCCTCTCTCAGCTGCTCCGTACAGGGAAGAGCTCCAGCCCCCTGGCAATTTGATGACCCTCCACTTACATCACCACAGCTTACCAGTGTCTTTCCTGTATCAGAGGGCCCCAACCTAGACAGTTTTCTAGAAGTGTTCTAACGCGCCCGAAGTAAGGGGCAATACTCACTTCCCTTGACCTCCTGGCTATGATTCTGTTAATACGGCCCAGGATACCTTTGATGCCTCAATTCCTTAAGCATCTTTCCAGAGAATCACTTTGGCACTATGCATGCAAGCTCTTATCTCTGTTGGCATGACTGGTGTCAGTGAAGTATGCATTCGAAGGGTTGTGACCTTATAACTACATAGTGTATGTAAATTATACAGCAAATTGCTTTTATGTGGAAGGTGCATTCAAATAGAATATGGTACATAGACTTTTAAAATTCTCTTCTACTAATAGAATGGTATATCTGTTTATGCTTCAGGTGACGTTAAAGGCAGTATCGTAAAGCTGTTTTTTCATGTGTAAAGGAATACAGAAGACTTCTTCCCACAACCTTATATACACTGCTTCCTTTTGTAACTTGCAGCAGTGGCAGACCAAATGACTTAAAATTCAGTAGGTTGGTAGAATCAGCGGTCAGTCCACCATATGGTTGTCTTGAGTGGAAGAGGCTTTAATGTTATTTAACAATTGTTTTGCAGTTGTCTTAGAAGATGAATTACTTTCCAATATGTCTAATCCAGAGTTTTTTTGCGTGTAGGAGAGTTGTTTCAAAACCAAAGGAAGCAATTACTTGCTTGGCTGGGAAGAAACGCCATCTCCTGGCTTACGTTTTGTAACTCGTAAGAAGAATTCTAAATAAATAAATCGGTAATGCTTGCTCTTCACGGCAATGGGACTGGGAACTGCTAGATAGGAACGCATGATACTGTTTCACAGTGGATGACTCTTCTGTATTTGTTACTTACATAACGCATTGTGATATTGTGACAAGTAGTGATTGTAGTCAGGGTGGCATGAGAAGGGGGCAAGTTAGTCTACCTTGTTTCCATGTGTTGGTTCCCTCATCTCTTGGGAAGGAGTTTGTTTCCCTGACAACACCTGATTCTTTGGGCACCTTTGAGGAGTCCTGAGTACTACTGAGGGGCCATCTATTTTTATGCCCCTTTCTGAAACTTTACTTTTAATGCTTTCTCCTCACTGCTGTTCTTATTTTCATGTTAGGTTCTTGGAAGCATTGTGCCTGTACCTCAGCAAAGGGGCAGCCTAGGGACAGTTTGCACTTTCTATGGGTTCTGATAGGCATTCAAACATTGTGTCAGCCCCTTTATCCAGAAGAATTACTGCTAGTAAAATTTTTACCAGGTGTCCTAGTTTGATACCTGTACTCCTTTGCTGCAAAAATCATCTGTGTAGATGTTTGCTTGGAAGACCTATAGAACTCATAGCTATGTGGTTGTAGACCTAGTCATAGTGTACTAATAAATACCTTGTGAAAATAATGGAGTTTTCATAAGACAGAATTTCTGCCACTTCCACTGTTAAATCTTTCCATAGATATGGGGAGAAACTTGGAGAAGTTTGTGAATTGACAGGTTTTACTTGGTACATTGTAATTCATTATGACATTGCTGAGAATTTCTGTGTGGCACAGAGGAAAAGTTATTTTCATGATAGAAAATATAAAATTGTATTTCATATCATGTCCATTCAGTGTAATCCTGTCATGACAGGAAGAGACAAATGCAGCTGCTGCACTAGTAACAGAAGAACGAATGGTAATATCTCCCTGCTACACAGACTAATTTACTGTTGCTTTTTTTAAATACCATTTTTAAAGAGGAACAAATCAGAAATTGTACGTATAAATACTTTATGAACAGGAGTTTGGGACAGCTGTAGTAGTCATCACACCTGTTTGCCATAAGCTTTTTACTCCAGGAGCTGGACAGAGGCTTATTAAAATGGTATTGTTGAGTACATTTTTATAATGATATCTTTCTGTGAATATATATAACAGAGACAGACAGATGGTGTGTATATGCACATACTATCAATTCTAAATTTAAACTTGGAGACAATGCAAAGACATGTGTACCTTTTCTGTTTCATGTCTGACACTACGTGTCATGTACATTATCTATTAGATTTATTTCTTTAGTACTGGTTAATTCTGATCATGTAGAAAGGTCCCTTCCAACCCAAACTATTAAAAAAAAAAAAAAAAAAAAAGACACATAACTGGACCAAATGAAGACTTTTTTATTTTTCATTCTTTTTCATTTCTCTTTTATATGCTCACAAAAGCAGTCTTTCAATATATTTTACTTAAGAAATTATTTTACTTTAGCCCATTAATCTTTGGCTGTGATTATAATTTAGGTTCTCCAGTCAAAACTAACAATTTAATGTCTTACTAAACAGAATGTTCTTTCACAGATATATGTTTGTGTTTCCCTCATTGGACTTTTTCTCTTCACCTTCCCAGACATCTCTTTAAGTTGGCATTTCCTGAACATCAGCAATAATTTTCTATAATACCTATTCATATATATGAAAATGTATATATATTAACTTCAGTTTGTTTTTGTACCTGTTAACTTCTCTTAACAGATGAGGCACTGAATACAAGGTGTATTCCTTGAAATGTTCTGGTATGTAAATCAGAATATGAGATAATTATTTGATTTTTTTTTTTTTTTTAAAGGTTAGCTTCTGAAACTTGTCAGCTCTTCCTGCCTGTTTGTCTTTTATAGAGTAGTCTTCCAAAATACCAAAGGTGTGCCCAGGAAACCTTTTAATATATGCAGTCTTGTTCTTTGGATAAGTTAAGCCTACATGAAGTACAAAACTTTGCATCACAAAGTTATGTCCTAGCATGGAGGTTTAAAGGCAGTGATTGTGTTGTAGCTGTAGCAGTCTGAAGATAAAACTTGTCCAGGAGAGCTAATTCTTTTCTTAGCCTAATAGTCAATGCTTTTGAACAAAAGCATGCCTACTTTTTTCTCCAGATCCATGAATTGTTCTAGTAAAATACGTTAATGGCCCATAAAGAATCCCATTGTTTATATGACTGTTTTTTTTTCTTTTGCCTTCTGAGAAAAATCTAAAATACATGTTTTCTCTGGTCCAAAGATACTATTTTTTGAAACAGAAACACAAATCTTATTTTAAAAAAAAATCTAGTTTCTTTCTCATCTCCCTACCCTACTCTTTTCTTGTTTTAAACTGGGACTCAAAACATTCATGGGTCAGAGTGGGACTGAGATCTAAGGATTCCAGTGTAGCGTTGGCTTCCTTCTATGAGCTAAGTACAAAAAAACTGCTTCATACTTTCAGTCAGACAGCTTATAGAAGCAATTATCTATGACAGTTGTCATGGTTTAACCCCAGCCAGCAACTAAGCACCACGCAGCCGCTCATCCACTTCCCCCCCACACCCAGTGGGATGGGGGAGAAAATCGGGAAAAGAACTAAAACTCATGGGTTGAGATAAGAACGGTTTAATAGAACAGAAAAGAAGAAACTAATAATGATAATGATAACACTAATGAAATGACAACAGTAATAACAAAAGCGTTGGAATATACAAGTGATGCACAATGCAATTGCTCACCACATGCCGACCGACGCACCCGGAAGACCCCGAGCCCCGATGCGCCCGCCCCAGTTCCTAAAACGTCATATGGTATGGAATACTCCGTTGGCCACTTTGGGTCAGCTGCCCTGACTGTGTCCCCTCCCAGCTTCTTGTGCCCCTGCAGCCTTCTTGCTGGCTGGGCAGCAAAGGCTGAAAAACCTTGTCTTTAGACTAAACATTACTTAGCAACAACTGAAAACATCAGTGCGTTATCAACATTCTTCTCATACCTAGCTCGAAAACATAGCACTGTACCAGCTACCAGGAAGACAATGAACTCTATCCCAGCTGAAACCAGGACAACAGTCCTCATTATTATGAAACTGTCATTTTTGTATTTGCTTCTCACTTGTCTGATTCTGTTGATATGAATAGTCTTAATGATGAGGTGGGGGCTGTATGTGTAAGTGAAGCCTTATGGTTTGATTTGAGTCGTAATTTATATGTGTAAATACTGATAGGTTGCACCGTGACCTGTAGGCTCACTTGTCGGAGTGACTAAGGAAACCTGCTAGACCAAGCTAGGAGGACTACCATCTTGTCATCATACGTGTTGATTTAGGAAACTTTCCTTGCTGTTAAATTTTAGGAACCTCAGCCTGCTATTAGTAATGTTACTGACATGCATAGGGTCTGGATGTGCATTAAGGAACAGTGAGCCATTTTAAAATTCTTGGAGTGCCTGGTCTTTGAAAGCTTGTGTGATATATTGGTGTCTCTGTTGAAACCCAACCCTCCCCACCTCCCCAAAGCACTGTATGATGTTAACTTATTGTCAAATACTACACGTCATCCCACCTCCCAAAGCATTGCATGGTGTTAACTTATTGTCAAATACTCCACATCTTCATTACTGGATTTAATTATATTGCATAAATGCTAAGCAAATATACACTGTTCCTTGAATTTTTCATATTATATTTGCTTTATTGCACACAACTGTTCAGCTTATTGGCTGTAGGGCTTTTTCCTTAAGATTATAGTAGTTCTCCATTGTGAATGGTTAGAAAATTATTTGCATAGCAAACCACTAAACTAGATGTTAGCTTTAACCCATGATTGAAGATAGCATGCAGTTACAGAAGCATTTCTATCTGGGAAGACCATATTTTTTAATTTGGAATAATTTGAATAGGATAATCTCTGTTCAAGTGACCTTTTTATGATTTGTATTTTTTTGCAATACTGGTAAAACTCAACAGAATTTAGTGCAAATATTTAGCACATTATAAATATCTTGTATTCATATTTTTAATAGCTTATACATTCTTGGGAATTTAATTATGTTCTATATATATTGCTATGGTAAGAAATTCAGGAAGGAATTAAAAGACAGTGGCAGAATAAAACTTGTATGACAAGCATTCAGTATTTTCAGGTTATATACTCCCTTCATCTGGGAAGTAAGTTGTTCAGTGGCCCTAGTTGCCTTAAACACAATATTAATAAACAAAAAAGTGTTTCAAGGGGATGAAGTGGAGCAGTTTTTGAGGTACTACAAAATCTGCCATTGGAAAAAATGGGAAGTCACTTTACTAGGCTTACAATTTCTCACCATTTGAATACAAAGATTTTATTAAGGAATAGTAGGGGAAATAAAAATGTGAAGGAGGAGTACATTTTGAAACAGATGCTCTGGACAATAGGAGGGCTGCATAAGTCAGGCTGCAGGTGTACAGAGCAGCAGGAGGTTTACACAAGTCAACATTCATCTTCATTCTGAAAAATTCAGTAATGAAAACTGAAAGGACGACATTAACAGCTTTATAATAGAGAAGTCATTAATTACCACTGAGTTACAGTGCATTGGGGAAGACTGGTATAGAAGTAAACTGTTTTTTTATTAAAGTTATGTATTTGTGGGGATATAAATGATATACACTTACTTATGACAGAAATAAGACCAATGATTTAGAAATATGGACTCTTGTTTATTTTCCTCTATATCTGTGGAAATCTGCAGGGTGTTAATGGTTTCTTCATTAAAGCATTACTCACATGATTAATTTTATTGGAGTCCTGTGTTAGCCACCTTAGCATAATGGAACAGCTGACCTCTAAACTGGTTAATTTAAAAGACGGAATTCTTTTCATGTATATGTCTAAATTTGTTGGTTTGGAGGTAAAGAAAATAAAACAGTGTAAGTACATTATATTTCTACATTGTAAATTTTTTAACAGTCACTGACTGAAGTCCAGTGCTTTACTTTAGAAACATTTGTGAAAGAACAGGCCTTGTGATTTTAAAGAGTCAGCTCTAGCTTTTGGGCACAAATATTTCCTTAGGGTATGGCATATTCCATGACTATGTTAATTCACCCTTAGGAAAGTAAAAAGTCAATATTCATATGATACTATAATCCAAGCCAAAAGGCCATATGGCTTTGGTTCTGCCATTTTTTAGCGGATAAAAATCCTGCTGAGTTGAATGAGACTCCTGTGTACAGAGACTTAAAGCATCAGTCTTCATGGCCATAATCCAATAAAGCTGTTTAAATGTGTAGGTAGATTCATATGCATGGAGTGGTGGCATAAACATAAACAAGAATACATTTATATATTGCAAAATTGCTTCCAGGAACCAGTCAGCTCTCTAAAAGTTTACAACTTGTGTTTACCTTGAAAAAATGGGAAAAGCTTTTTGTTTTTGAAAGTGCGTTTCCGTTGAAACCAGCTTACACAAAACTATTTTAATATTGTCAACATTTCATTTCTGAGAAACTTTTAAAAAAGGAAAAATGGGGAGTGGGGAGGGGAGGGGAAGAGTTTTGACCAGACAGAATTGCTGTATTTTGACATTTGTTGTCAAGGTAATGTTAATCAATTACAGCGAGTTTGGAAGTTCAGTTCAGCACAGCTCAATCACTTACTGGACAAGACNATTCAAAAAAAAAAAAAGCCCTTCATAGCATTCAAAGCGTGCTGTAATCTTAAAAAGATCAGCTTTCTATTTTTCATTCATGCTCTAAATTTTTCATTACGTCATGCACTGAACAGCAGATATGACCTTATGTGGATTTATGGATTATTTGGGTCACTTCATGATCTTTCTTGATACATCTTTTAAACAAACGGTAGCAGAAAGAATGTAGATTGCAGTACTTACATATATAATAAGTTCACAGTAATAAAAAGTAAATGCTAACAAACATGTTGCCTGATCAAAAATATTATTAGCCTGTAGATTAAAACAAGTCTAGCTAATCCTTCTATAGTTAGCATCATTTTACAGAAGTGAGGTTCACAATGTAGCTTGAGATTCTAGACCTCATCTGTTAGAATACGAGTTAAAGTCCATATCAAAGCATTTTGGAATGTAATATTTTGATCTTTCATTTTCAATGGAGTTTTTTTGCTTAAAGCATCTTAATTCTTTACATAAAGATTAACAATAGAAGAGAACAGAAGACTTTCAAAATTATTTCTAGGGGGTAAGGCAGGATAGAGTTTCTTGAAATGCATTGCAAAATGACATTTCATTGTCCATAGTACTTTCGGCAACAAGTAATAGTGACACATAGGATATCCTTGCATGTCCTGGCTTGTATGTGCCACACTAAAAATATTTTCGTGCTCTATTGTTGTCTGGCAAGTGAAAAACATGAACAAAATACTCTGCCTCTTCTATATTCCTTTATACCTCTCACTTTGATATTTGAACCCTGCTGCACAGTCTTTCCAGTGACCCTACCTCTAAAGACCTGTCAAAATATCTCGATTATATTGTCTTAAAGAACTTCTGTAAGATTAGTAAGGAGTTAAGTAGGAAATTAGTAATGTCAGTACACGTGCAAGCAAAGAGTGACGACTCTGAGAAAATTCTGTCTGTTAACTAATAATCTTTAAACTGTAATTATTAGGAAACAGGGAAATATTGTGCTATTCTGTATTTATTCAAGCAAACAAAACCCTGGCTTGACAGTTGGTTAGACTGAGTAAATAGAGGTTGGGACAGTCATTAGATTTGCTAGACTTGTTTCTAACAAGTGAAAGGATATAAGATTATAAGTGATGGAAATTCAGTGTTACTGTTAGCATTTTTTATTGCTAAAATTAAAGCAATTTATCTTAGTACTAGTTTGTAGTGTGTAGTGCTTGTAGTTTTTTAAAAAAATATTCATAAACTGTGACAAGTAGCTGCTGTTTTTCTTTAGGATATTTGTGGGGGTTTATCACAGGATGCTAGCTGCTTTGTTCTGAGCTGTAAAGTTACATTGGAAAGGAGCTAAATCATAGAGTGTGTTTCTTCTCTGAAAAGCGATTTCGTAACAATGGAACAGTACAGCTATACATTTGTGTCTGACTTTTGTTTTGAATATCCTTACCACAAAAGTAGAAAATTCATCAAAATAATCTCCAATCTTAAAACTGGCATTTGGTTGGAACTTGGTCCTTTAGATGTTCCTACAGTCCTAAAAATGCACCACAGTGCGACAGACGAGTTTTAATCTGCATGAATTATACATAATTATAAATCCAATTAATAATGAGTGAACAAGTGAAAAAAAACACTACAAACTTGTGTGCCAAAAATCATATTGATTTTGATTTGGTACCTGCAACTAATCCCATTAATATGTTATCCGAGTAGAACAACTTGCACAGAGTTGTGGGCTCTTTGTCTTTTATTTCCCCCTCCCCTGCAAAGGGCTCTGAAAAGCCTTTTGGGACAGTGTTCATTGGGTTCAAAGTAATTCTGGAAGGCATAATTATGATGATCGGCAACAACTCCAGCTCGGTGGAATCAAAGACTGTCTCTGACAGAATGGCTTGCAAGAAGAGTAATCAGGGAAAGGCGTTTTTTAGAAATAGGGGTGTTTCCCTCCGGCCAGGGGATGGTGGCTGCAGCAAAGGCTCTGTTCAGCTCTGTAGTGTGGCTTTCTTTTAGTAGAAGAACTGTCAGGGCCTCCAGACTTGACCAAGGACATTGGGTGCACATTATCGACAGCAGCTGCACGTTCCCTGTTCCTTGCTTTTAAACTTGTTTAGCCATAATGCTGTATCCCATTATGTTACTGCCTTCAGCTGTGCTGGCATTGGATCTTTTTATTAGGGTTTTTGAGCTGATTACAACTCTGAATGTAATGCAGAGGCACCTTGTGCCCTCTTTTGCCAGATAACAGACTGAAGCTTCACTAAGTAACCTTCCTCCCTTTTAAATTCGACAGTTTTGAACTTCAATAATAGATAGTAAGATTTAAGATTTCTATAGAGGTCTGAAGGGTTACTGTACTGTGTGTAGACACCAAAAAATATTTTTAAGCTCTGGCAACCAGTGTATCTCCGTTATCTGTCTCAGCAGTTACATCTTCAAAGAACTCCAGCAGGTTCTTTTTCTCACACTCATCTTAGACTTATGGGTCTGTAATTTCCTTGTGCATCTATTGAGCTCTTCCTTAAACAGTGATGCTTAGTGTTTATCTTTCATCCATGGTCAGTCTTGAGAGTATTTTATGTATGAATGAAAGAGATGGTTCATACAACCTAATCTCCCCAGCCTTGTTAAAAAACCCAAAAAACCAATCAAACAAGCCAACCAAACAAAAGTTTGCATGTAGAGAAGCTTTGGATTCCTTTTGAACATTCAGTAGCTCAGTATGGTTTTGGTTCCTTAAGCAGTTGATGCCAGGAACCATATTTAAACAGCGTAGTTTGTCCTGCAAGAGAGAAGTGCTAAAATTTCATTTTGGTTATTTTCTTACTGCAATAGCAGTGACTTTGGTTAGGTGAACCTTAAGGTTTTCAGTACTGTGCAGTTCACCATTCTATTCTGTGTCAGATTTATGGTGCTTCATTTTTGTTAAACAGTGCCTTAACTTGATTCAGCATAAACTGCAATTCTGCTGTCTTTCTTAAAGTCAGTCTATATTATGAGGCTTTATGGTGAAAAGAGTCTCTTCCTGCATGTGAAGTAGAGGGACTTAAGTAAATGGAACACTTAATAAACCAGAGTACAACCTGTAGACCTATGAATAAGCTAAGAATAATTGAGAATACTGTGAAAACATACTTATGGTTATTCTTGTTGTTTTAGACATATATTTGACCTATATAATATACATGATACAGTGTAATCTATAAAATATAAAAGCACTTCAGAAACATCATTTCTTGATAGCTGCATTGCCAGGCTGGAAAGGAAATTGAATTTCATGCATACGTGCACTCATTATAACTGTTAGGATAATGAGATCTACTTTTATCTGTTTTATTTGCTGAGTAGTTTGTTAACCATCTCTACTGTAGTTTCGGACACAAGCATCCATATTCTTTCCTTCTGTGAGTTTCCATCAAAGCACTTTAATTGATCCACATGTCTCTTCATGGACTTCCATTAACATCATGCATGCAGTATATTAGAAACAGGGTTAACTGAGTTCTAAGTGATCAGGAACCATCTTTGTTTACATGTTTTGGTGCAGCCAAACCCCTAGTGCCTGCCATGTTGGGATGGCCTTGTAGTTGACCTAAAAAATCTCTGATAGACTAAACTGCTTTTGCTTCTCTGTTCCTGCTATGATGACATGCACAGAACTGTGATCTTAGTACTATGAAGTATACATGGAAACAAGGAAGATGTGTAGACCAAATACTGTCTCTGCCCTGCCAGTTCGCTATCCCTCTTCTAAAGAGCAATGTTGTAGTGCTTCCAGTGCACAAAACCACCAAGCAGAAAGGGTGATATCTAGACCCCAGTGGCAGGATCCTCTTGATTTCAGCGGAGCAAGGATTTCATGCCTGATCACAGCCTGTTGGCAGCCAGAAATCATCCTGAACTGGAGGTATCGCTACTCAGTCTCTTCAGCAGTGCTGTTTTGAGTAGTTTCCCTTGATTTCACTGGGAATTACACTTGAGGAAGAAGAGCTGAGCGGGGGCTTTAATGCAGAATATTGTATTGTACTACTCATCTCTGCAGGAAAATGTTTCTGTAAACTTGGAAAGTATGGTATTCAAGGTAAGACTGATAGTGAAGCAATCTCATTTTGGTTAATCTCTAATATACTAAAGGAGCATGTTCAATTACTTCTAGTACGGTCTTACTTGGTTTACAAGTTTGGGAGTGAAGCTATGCCTGGTGAGAAGGGAGGGGTGGCGGGAAGGTGTTTTGAGATTTGGCTTTATTTCTCCTTAGCCTACTCGGCTTTGATTGGCAATAAATTAAGTTAATTTTCCCCAAGTCGAGTCTGTTTTGCCCGTGATGGTAATTGGTGAGTGATCTCTCCCTGTCCTTATCTCGACCCATGAACCTTTCATTATATTTTCTCTCCCCTGTCCAGGTGAGGAGCGGGAGTGAGCGAGTGGCTGAGTGGTGCTTAGTTGCTGGCTGGGGTTAAACCATGACACCTGTTGTCTCTATGCAGCAAATGTTAATAGTTCATATGAAAGCAATGTGAGCCTTGACTGCTGATAAATTTGGCCTTCGTGTGTTTGGAGTGGTTTTCCTGTTCCTAATCAAAATGTATGAATGTGAAACACTTTGGAGACAGTTTATCAAGGTGTATTCAAAATGAATTTGAGCCACAGAGACTTCTGAAGTCATCTTCTTTTTGTCATTTCTGCTTTTTTCTTTACAGTTGGTGGATAAAAAAAAATAATGGCACTTCTTACAGTTCTTTTAACTTGCAGTTATTTATAGTCTTTCCAATAGACATTTACAATGTGTTGTTTTATTTTGCTCTCTATTATAGTCCTGACTGAATCTTTAAATCTAAATGTTAGCAGAGCTGTATTTTACAGTCTTCTGTGGTTCAGGTTGTCCAAAAGCCAGTGAAATCACAAAGCCATGTCAAATGTGGCCAAAACGTGGGATAGATAGGGGCTCATATAAGCATCTGAAACAATTCTTGAAGGTATAATATATAGTAAAGATCTGTGTTTGGTAAACTGTATGCAGTGCATTAAATTATGTATAAATATTCATGAGAACAAAGTGGGTTAGCACTTCTCAGTGCAAATAATGGAGCAAATGCATAATTTAAAATGCACACTGAAATGGAAAATATGTAACCTTTTTTTGGCCTGCTCTTCCTTCTACAGATCATCCCTGAAAATGCCTGAGCAGAAAGAGTTTTCAACCATGTTTCTGTTTTTAATGTATGTAATATACTTGTGGTTTATTTAACACCAGCAGTGAAATTGAAAAAATATATAAAATGAAAATACAGCAAAATGTACGTAGATATCTGTGTGTACTTACTGTTTGGTTGAGAAAGTACAACTTTAATTAGTCTAGGTTTGGAAGATTTTGTTTCATTTAATTGCAGCATTGGAATGGGAGGTAGTAAACCTGAAATGGCATAAAAAGGTTTTAAGTAAATAGATAAATAAATAAAAAAATATATACTCTGTATAGGTTTTCCAGTATACTTTCCCGTACAGAGTGAACTTTCAGGCTGTAATCTTTGCAATGGAATGGCTGAGACAGACACCTCCTGGTCTCTGGTGTGTGTTATTAAAAGAAACTGTAAAACAAAGATGTAACTCATTGGAATTCTCTGCGGGGGAAAAAAGTCTACCTACAGGCTATTAATATTAGTTCTAGAAAGAAATCCA
>VYZV01028355.1:56077-68591 GCA_013401275.1 Pandion haliaetus | reverse complement strand
AAAGCTGTTCATTGACTGCAAAAGGACCGACAGACTGCTGAGCAGTGACTGTTGTTCATGCAATGTATAGAGATGTGTCAAGGTAGCTTGTTCTTTCTAAGCTTGTGAGTTGTACCAGAATTTCCAGAGCTACAAAAGTAACTTCATTGAAGCTTTAATTTTAAGATTTCCAGTTCTCAAACTTGAGGTCACTAAGGACAGTGAATACAAAACACAGATGTAGGTGAAAATGTTTTTAACATTGCAGCCAGTCTCTGCCTTTTCAGAAACATTCTCTCCTACTTCTGGTAGGCTGTGACTTGCATGTCAGAGTAAGGATAACTTCAGGAGGATTATGTGAACTGTAATTTCTGTGTGAAAGGCAGGGCTGGGGTATTGAAGAGTTGTATGTTCATCAAGGCTGGATTTGATGCTTTCATCTACACAACTGTCTCACCATATTTTGTAAGTGCTGAAGCGAAGCAAATAAACTTGAACACTTGCAGTGAAACATGACCAATGTCACATCATGGTCAGCCACTGATCATGTTTCATATATGAATGCATTATATATCTGTTGTGCTGGACTGGAAATAATAAACTGAGAAGACAGTCTTCATGTGAATATATAAAGGCTATGTCATGAAAATTGGAGGTTGGAGAGTTGACTCCCAAACTGTGAAAAACTATTTGAAAATTAGTTCAGTTCAGGAATGTCTATGTTCAAATGAAAAAGACAGGTTTTTCACATTTAGCGTAGGATTCACAAAATCAGTTGATGTACAACCAAATTAAGAGGAAAAAGTGCACAACAACTAGTCAGAGTTATAACAACTAGTGCAAAAAATATGTCAAAATTTTCATTAGCTTACTAACCTACTCAGAGTTTTGAAGAAAGGAAAGGGAAAGGTCACTCATTCACTGTAAACATGGAATTGAAAGCAAAATGTATTAAATGCTATGGGTCTTAGCCCTCTAGCCATCCATATGTACTTTTGAAAAAGCAATCATTTTTATATTCTCATGCTGATTTATTAAAAAATGTAGTGAAGAAATATATGTTAATTGATTTAAGTTTCCTACCCTTTGTCTTCTTTCAAAATGTTGCAGTAATGTAAAATGTGAGATAGGTGGCTTAATACAGGAAGATACTTGAAAAATGTTCTTTTTAAGTATTACAAAGTATCATGAATTATGACTAGGGATACACAAAAAATGTTTTAAAATAGAGCTGCTATAGACTAATTTAAGTTGTTTTGTAAAACAAAGCATGATTCTCATTTGTCCTTGCGCACTGGACTGTGAATAG
The DNA here is from genome assembly GCA_013401275.1 of Pandion haliaetus. Taxonomy (NCBI): domain Eukaryota; kingdom Metazoa; phylum Chordata; class Aves; order Accipitriformes; family Pandionidae; genus Pandion; species Pandion haliaetus. The sequence continues at coordinate 67,303 of VYZV01028355.1, read as the reverse complement.
AAAGATGTGATCCAGTGCATTGCTTTTGGGGGAAGGAAGTTATAGGAAGCTCTTTCTGTCCCTTAGCCATGAGTACTTACTGCTGGACTTCTTTGTGGATGACCCCATCAAAGCATTTGACTGGCCTGAAAGGACAGAGCTTCTGAGATCACATGTTTTTTCAAGGCAGGTCCTGGTCATCACTGCCGATTACCAACTAGTTGATTTTTGAAGGCTCATCAGTTTCAGTAAAGCAGTTCCTGACCCTACAGCCCTGTTGTATGACATTGTAAGAGAGTCATTGTGAGAGATCCCACAATGACTAAATGGAAAACTGTCATGAGTATGATCTAAACATGCTGCGAGAGGAGATATTTCAGGGCAATTACTGGTTTAGCATAGTTAAAAAAGACCCAGGGGGGTCTAAACCAATAATAACAGATGTTTGTAAACATTATTTGTCACATGCTCGCAGGGAGAGAATAATAGGACTTTGAAACCTGCCTTGCCCTTAGAACAGGTTAATGTGATGTCTATAATTTGCCCGCCTCACTCACAAGACCAATAAAGCAAGTAAACAAAGGGCTCTTAGATGAGGAAATTGAAGAGGAGGGGAAGAAGCTGATGGCAGAGGCACATCAGAGGCACATCATTTTAATCAGTGGTGGGAAAAAACACCACTTGACGGGATGCCTGTTGAATACTATGAAACCTTTAACAATTATTAAATAAGTTTTCTGCTTATGTTTAATCAGCGCTCTCTACTCCTTTTCAGTCTGTATAGCACTAATTACAGCACTCTTGTATAAAGATCCTCTAGGTTAGTGGTCTGCAAAGCTGTGGTGTGCCATGTTATGCGTCTGATTCATGGAACTGTTGTAAGCAGTGTTTTCTAAGAGATTTTTTCAAGAGTCTGTGAGAAGTTTTTAGGCCTGATACTGTGTTTGCAGCTAAGCTTGAGAATTGTTGTAATAATATGGATTCCAGAGTATGAGTAATAGCTTTCTAAAAGACTGTATGAAAGTTTGGAAGATACATCACTAAATTATTACTATTAATAATGAAATTAATATTACTATGATTCACAAATTATTTTCCACAGGTTCTATGGGGGAAAAAAAAAAGATATCTCTCAGCCAACACTGCTGCATGTATGTTTGGTAAAATTTCTGAGGCTCATATAGCAGAGACACAAAGTGTATGGAATGGATTTCATGTGTAGCAAGGAAATAGAGGTTTAACTACAACTAAGCAAAGGAATATGGTAGGCACACACACCTGAATGAGTGCTGATTCAAACTGTCACGTCTGTGTACAACTGTACAGAGATGGTCAAGAATCCCAAAGTTGTCCAGCTGCATCAGCACAACTTTGCATGAGGCTAATAAACTTAGATTTCCTTTCACCATGCTACACTGACCATTATAAGACAGCCTGAACTATTAGTCCTCTGTATCTGGAGGGGATATTCTGGGACAGTAAAATTATGCTGTGACGTTGGCATGGCACAGGACTGTACTGATATATTGAAGTTTCTTCTGGATTGAGGCTATTATCTCTTTGTGTCTCTGTGCTGTGGAGATGTATTACCCTGGGTCACTGCTAGTATGGGGATCTCTGCACCATGCTTTGCTGCACAGTATTAGCATTCAGGCTTTTAAGTAACAATTTCAGGTGCAGTCTGATGCTCTCTGGAATAATTTCAAACCTACTTGATAAATAAATTTGAGATGCCAACACTACTGAACTGAGGGTACTTAAAACCTGGGACCAAAACACTAGCATTACATTAATTCTGTAATTTAGGAACTTGCTCAGACATAGTGAATGAGAAGAACATATATGTGTAGTAAGTAGTTGTTTTTACTGTCTTCTTTTTAGATTTCTGTACTTCACATACAGTTTACTCATTAGACTGTAGTTGTAATTGCTATGTGTTTTGTAGCATGTAATTTAGTGGCTGTGCAAGCTGCTGCATTGAGCAAAATTCACATGCACGGGTCTGTTTAGCCACAAGGCCAGCAGAGCAGAAGCACGACCCCTGTGTACTTCTGGCTTGTTCTGAAAACATGCCTGATATTTTTATGTAAGTCTGTACAAGACAGTATTTTGGTCATGACCAGAGAAACTGAGATCCAGTTTACTTGACCCATAATGAAAACCTCTTTATGCCTTTGTAACTCTCTTCTGTTAGTCAGACACATTTCCTTCTGCATTGGATGTGAAATCTCTCCTTGCTTAGTCTGATGGAGAGTTGCGATATTTGTTATCTGTTTCAAAATGCGTGTTCATAGAATCAGAAAATTAGGTCTGAAAGGAATGCAGGAAATCATCCAGTATCCATGCATCCCAACCCAGAATTAAATATGTGAGCAATTCAGACAGATTTTTTTTCTTTTTAAATATCTAGCCCTATTTGTGCTACAACCTCTCTGTACAATCTTTCCCAGTATTTCACTATCCTTACTGTTAAAATGTTTCCCCTTTTATTTAATTGTTTTCCTTGCTGTCATTTGAATCTGTTTTTTTTTTTTTCTTATTTACTGTCCACAGTGGTCAAAGAGAACATGTGATTCACTTCCTTTTTATATATTTGAAAAAGATCCATAAGTCCTGTAACTTTTCTCTTTGCAGCCTCAGTCTCTTCAGTTATTACTCTAAATTAAAGTGTTGGGGTTTTTTTGTGCATGCTCATGCCCTCTTGTTTTGAAGAGAGGTTTTTGGAGGGGTGGGGGGCAGGGATTATAATGCCCACAACTATGCACAGCACTTCAGCCCTGGATTTATCATTATTGAAGATGATGAAAGGTAACCAGATGTTGTTACAGGCTACGATCTATTCATTCACTTCACTTTGATATTTGCTGCCTCAGGCAGGACTGGAGAGGGATTTACAACAGGGCAGCATATTTCCCTTGCACTAAGCTTGTGAATTCACTGTTGTGATTCTTTTTTGTAGGACTGTAATATAGCCAGCAGTTTATTTTTTGCAATTTGTATACAGACATTTGTGCGTGTTGAAATATGTGCTTTTAAAATTGTTTTTAGGTTTAGGTCCATTTCTGCAAGTTATCAAGACTATTTCAGTTTTAATCTTGCCCTTTGTCATCTTTGTGTTCTCTTTCAGATTTCTCTCCTTTTCATAAACTTCTTTGAGAATATTTAGTTTTTTCCAGACACAGAAAAAAATTCTGAAGAGCCTTATTTGGTATTTATTTCCATTTGATAGTGGGCCATTGTTATCTATTCCAAGATGCTTCCACTGCTGATGTTTTTGTGCAGTCCTTACACTAGTTTCATTTAGAGCGTGTTTTCTGAACCTGCTTTGAAGAATGTCGTTTGTGGTGGGATTAAAAACCATGCTAGAGAAATGGCATATGTTATTGTCATCTACTTCTAGTCACACACCCATGGCCCTATTATAGAAAGAAATGAGATTGTTTGAGCCAACCCAAATTAGCTTAATTCCCTTGTCACTTTTCTTTTTTGTGCTTACAAATAATTTCTTTTTTTTTTTTTTGGAATTAGAGTAAAATTTCTATTCCCTTACTCTTCCTTGTTTTCCTCATTTTAAAGAACCCCTGCTTTTAAGGATTTCCCCCTCCCCCCCCAGTTCTCTAATTACCTCATCAATACTTCAGCAGGGTCTCAGTTTAATCACTTATGATTCTCAGACTTGATCAGGGTATGATGGGATGAAATTAAACAGGTTTGGGCAATTTGAAAGCTGACAGGTTATCCTAAGTATTCTTCAATATGTTCTTTTCCAATATTAATCTGAAATCTTATATTTTTTTCTGATTTTAATTAATGATTGCAACTGATCTTTCAAGTCAAGTCTGAAGAAAAAAAACAAAAACCAGTGAACATTTTGTCTTTCACGGTATAATCTGTCTCTGGAGATTTCCTTCTAGTACTCCAGCACTTACTTCAACATCCTCCTACTACTTCAGCATTTCCAGAACCTTTTCTTGCTGTGTTTGGTGTCCCTGGCTAATTCAAGCTCATTTTGTGTTTTGCCAGTATTGGTTTTTGTCCTTTATGTGTTTGTGTTATTCTTTGAAATTTGATTGCAGTAATCTGACCTAGTTTCTATTTTGGATAGGCTGCCTTCATCCTTCTGAGGCTGTAAAAAAATATTTGAGGATTAACCCGTTTGGGCTTTTTCTGTCCATTTCCCACATTGTGAGTGATTGTCATAGGTCACTGTGTGTTTGTCAAAGTTGTCTTTCTTCAATCTGTCCTTTTTATTTTGCTAAAGCAAAAAAGTAACCAAAACTCTATCATGAGAGTGAAATGCATGAGTCAAATGGTGTCCTGCATGCATATGATGGTGTAACCTAGATGCAGAAAACAGCAACAGGCTGCGGGCTTTTTGCTCTGATGTGGCAATTACTAGAGTAGAATTAGGTTGCAGAAGAATCAGTGGTCATTAGTATGAGAAGGAGAGCTTGTAATCTTTGAGAATGCAGAGAATAGACCTGTGACTTGCCTTGATCTGTTGAAGAAAGATGAGTGATGCAGGAATAGATTAAGAACTGTGCTGTAATTTATTTGGGAGTGAAAAAACATAAGGATGTCCTATCTGTAAAACTTGTGCTGAAGTGCACTAGCCCTGAAGCCTTTCTAGCGGGGTTGGTTAGTGGAGATAAAATGGCTCTAAGATGCAACACACTCAGCTCTTTCTTTGTCTAATTGGTAACCGGTGGCATGCATCCACTAGAGAATTATTTCATTGAGAACTCCAGTTCCTTGTTAGCAACTGTGGAAGAACACCACAGATTACAGTGAAAACAAACAGGACTTAGGTGCTTTATTTGAAGGTTGGGTAGTGAGTGCTGCATATGTTTTAGCTCTGCTGCTCACCAAACAACTTCTGTTTTTCCATGTAATCCCAATCATTGTACAGCAACAGCAGTATGGAAGAGTTGTATGTCTTTGTATAACCAAGTGTCTCCTGGGTGTAGTTACTTTTTTATTTGAGCTTAGTAGCCTTATTTCTAATGGCACTCTTCCTCTGTGGACTTAGTTGTTTATTCACTCACACATGTTTTTGGTTGGCACTGAAGCTGCTGCAACAAATGAAATATTTTTGCTGACTGTCCTGAGTAAATACTTTTGATAATTAATCTGAGAAAACTCAACTGTTCAGAAATTTTCTGAATTAAAATAAAATTAAAATGAATTACTGCGATCTGGTTTTTTTTTCAGCTTGTTGCTCATTAAAGTACTTCTGAGTATGGTAAGGTTTTTTTCCCTTTAATGACTTAAGTATTGTGAGTAGAGCATTGCAACATGACTGTGCATAACGCTTCCTAATGAAGCAGTAGAATAATGTAATTTAGTTGCTGTAGCTTATCCATTTGCTCTCTAGCGTGATAGTAAACTGCAAATGCAAAAGTATAATATTCTTCAAAGCAAATCCACATGATTTAGACGATTGCAGATGACATATAAATACAGAAGTAGTTCTGTACAGCTATTATTCTAATCACTCTTATCCTCAACTGAAAGTTTCACCAAGGAACTGCAAGCAAAGAGGTTTCAAAAAGGTTTGCAGCACTTAAGAGTGGAGTATTGAGTCCTACAGAAGTGAATCTATTTGTGCTGGTATCTAGAACCATAATCCTAACAAAAAAGGTATCTATATCTGTAAAAACTGGAGATCCTGTGCACTAATGTGGAAAGTGGAAAATATGGGAATTTGATGTTGAATATTTCTGGATTTTGATATACAAGACACGCTCCCTTGATCTCTTGGCTATGTTAACTACAGCATAATGTGAGCCTATGTCTCTTGGCTTTCTCATAACTGCCATCATGAATTGTCTATTCATGAAAAGCTAAATGCCTTCTATGGATTTCAGAGTGAAAATGTCTGGTTTTCTTTCTTGACTGGACAACAGAGAGGTGATAAACTCATTACCTGTAGTTTTCCTAATGGCCAGTCTTGCTTTGTGGTTTGTACAAACTATCAGTTTGAAGCCTCAGATTCCTTTTAAAAACTAAATCTTTAATATTTTCTAAAATAAAAGAATCTGGCAAATTCTGAGAAACTTATTCCATCCACGTGACAGAATGGTTTTTCTTTTAGGATTCATTACTGATGAGGAAGACTTGACCAGAGCCTTTTGATTTTTGACATACGGTAGTTGATGAACTGTTTGGTCCAAGGATTTGATACCAGTATGTGCGGCCTTCATTTGAAGACCAGAGGTTCAAATCTGAAATTTTTTCTGATTATTAGAGATGATATATAACAGCTGTTCTGTCTTACTGCCAGTCATCTCTGTCCATTTATTAGTCTACCAATGCCCACATCATAATTATGTAAAATTAAGCAGAAAGTATATCTCTAGTCCCATGGAGGTTGGTGACATCACTTATGTTTTCAGTTAGATTTATGTAGTCCTTTGCTGAATCAGAACCTGAGTAAGAGAATGACTTCAGTAGAGAGTAGGCACTAAGTCTCTCATTAGTCAGGTCCCTGTGTTATCTTAAAAAAGTTATTTCCAAAAAATGTTCCTTGTAGAAAAAGAATGAGTTTTAATGACTTTGGAACAGTTTTTCCTGGTGTTAATGGATAGATAGATAGTCTGTTAGAAAATTCTGTACCTATCCCTGGAGAGAAACTGCAGAATAAATTATTACTTAACCTAACAATAAAGTTTGGGTCAGTCCTTTCAAAATAAATTATTCCTCATTTGAAGGTCATGCTGTGGCTGGTACTGTTTCCAGCTCAATGATTAAAAGCTTAGTCATCCTCTTCAATTTCTCCTGGATTGGTGCCCTGTGTGTAGGAACTGAGTCCGAGCTTGACAGGGACCAATAGGCCAGTACATTGGTCTGTGTATTGATAAGGAGCCTTTTTAAAGAGCAAGATAATAGTAACATTCATTTTTTTTGGTTTTATTCTCTTTAAGAAGCAAACTGCTGTATTTTTGAAGCAATTTTTCTTTGCACATCAGAAGTAGCTAAAACTTGTTTTACTGATTTATCTTCTGAAGGTTTCTTCTCTTCCCCTCCCCTTTTTTTCTGTTTTATAACAGGAAAGAACAGACCTGTTTTCATTGGGAAGTGAAAGCTTAGGGAAGCATGGACTTCAGTAGTCATTGTTTCTGTCTGGGTTTCCAGATGCACAGAAGGGTTCTGTATGGTTCCTTCACTCTAGACCCCTCTTCTAATCAGAGAAGAAATGTGTTGAGTTGTTGGAGGTCACAGGTCTTGCTGGTTCTCCAGTATTCTCTGTGTTAACCTCATCCATGTCCCACTCAGAGCAAGCTGGAGCTCTGTGTGTTTCCATTCCACATGTGATTTTTTCATCAGAGTGGAGACAACAGAAGGGAGCACTTTAGACAGAATATAAGGCTGCTTTGAGTTGCGCCTTTGGAAAGCTTTCTACAAGCTACTAATTAGACCCTGCATGTTTCACTTAAGTGCTGAGTAGTAATGTTAACAAGGTTTTGCACACTGTGGTACTCATCAGGTACAAGCTCTCAGAGAAAGGAGGGGGAAGTCTACCATCTCCATTGGAGGAGTTTAAGCAGTCTCATTTGGAAGCAGTGATACTTATCCAATTATTTCCAGAGGGGAGTAAGGAGTGTTGCATTTTCTCCAAGTTGAGAGCGAGCCACAGACCCTAACCTCTCTTGCACAACCAGTTTGACCCAGAATTTACTCCTGGGCGGGGGCATCCTCTTGTTCAGGCAATCTGCGAAGCACCATATTCCTGCAGCAGTACTGGCCATGCAGCAACCAGTGGGGAAAAAGGTGCCTGGATACTTTAGTTGCACAGATAATGAACTTTTGCTTCCCTTATCTTATAATGTATTGCTAGTTGGCTATGTAGTTTTCTCATGTTGATTGCTTTTTTTTTTTCTGGCATGTACATCCATTTATACCACTATTTTTGCAATTTACTGAAACTGCAAATTTAGCCAGGTCAGACAAAATGTGTATTTTGGTTTTGCTAGTTACTGTCTGATTACTGTAAACTAGCATGATTATCATCATTGGAATTCTCAATATATAGTTTACGTGCTTATCAGCAGTCAGCTACACATCTCTCATTCTCTCTTTTGAAGGATTCTCACTAATCGATGCACAAACCTCCTTGCTGATGACTAGGCGCAAGTCCACAAGCAGTCCCTTGTAAGACGAGTTGCCAGACGTAGCAAGTTGTCTGACAACGTACATGGCACTGGTCCAGAGCTATCAGAAAGTTTCCTTGCAATATAGCAGCTATTGAATGCAACATAAAAATACTATAGAAAGAATTTTGTTATGATAGAAAAAATAATGTTCTTATAGAGATATTAAATTGGTTTTTTTTCTTGAGTATCTGAGGAGACTGTAATTATAAAATTGTTTTCCAGTGGGAATTGTTATGTGGTTGGATTTTTGCAGCTTCCCATTCTTACTGTGGTGTTAACAGGCTAAATCAGCAGTGGACTTGAACATATTTCACTGGCTTTCACAAACCTGAGTTTTCAAGGCGAGCTGTTTAATACAGTGCTCAAAAGAATTTAAAATGTTCTGCGTTTGGAACATTTTTCTGTGCTGAAGTGATTGATGAGACTGATTTTTAAATCTAGAAGTTGGCATTCTGTGACTACATAACAAGGACAAATTATTTTTGTCTAAGTTAGAAGAAGAGCGTCGAAAAAGCAGGAAAAATAGTTGTTAACAGACACTCCACAGCTGCTGTGTGGGTGTTGTAAGTTAAGTAAGTATACAGAATGCAGGTGTATGCATTTGTTAAATATCTTTTTGGGGTGTGTTTTTTGTTGTTAGTGTATGAGTAGCACTTCAACAGGAGAATATTTTCCACGCTACAATTTCCTAATACAGTTTCTAGTTTGGTCACAATTCTGTAGAGAGAATTGAGATGAAGAACACTGAAATTATGTTGGAGACTTGGGCAATTTTTGAACAGATTTCTTGGTTTCAGTGGATGGTTCCTAAAAAAAACCCCAACAAAACAAAACAAAAAACCAACAACAAACCCAAAACAAAACAAAAACCTCACTAAAAAAACCCCCAACACAAAAAGAACCCCCAAAACTGGGAAATATATGGCTGCTTAGAATGAGATAGGAGTAGTTTTTACTGATATTTGATAAGCATGAAAAATGCTTGAAGTGAAGGATTATTTAGCTTTGGAAGAATATGGTTGCCAAAGTGCTGTGGGACTCCATGTGCAGAACCTTCTTCTTTGCTCTGTATCACAAGCTGGGGAGCGAGTGCACAGTACAGCTGGCCTGTTCAGAGTCTCAGAACAGTCTGTGGGCTTGCAGTAGTCCAGATGGCTTTTGTTCCTGTTTGGGACCACTATTCTTTTGTTCTCTCTTAGACGACTCCTGTGCCAGGTGCTATTCTTTCCATTTCTGTAATCGTTAAAAGGAGTGAGATTTCTTTTTCACTATTACTACTATTGACATACTGACAATGTCACATACATTTAACAAGCTTTACTGAGATTGCTGCAGTCCCATGCAATTGCAAACACTTCCTGCCTCTTCCTATTCCATTCCTTTCTCCCCCTAGCCTGATTGTGCTTAAGAGAACAAAAAGCAGAACGTGTGCCTAAAATGATGTATCCCTCTGCTCACATGTTTATTTTCTCCTTTCCATGTAGTTTCCCTTATCTATTTATAGCATGATGCGTTTGTGTTATTTTGTGTCAGGAGGAAAGTGTCCCTTGTGTTAGGTTTATGCAGTGCCTGTATGCTGAGGCTCTGAGCCCAGCTGCTACTATGCAATCTGACAGCAAATTGTTCTGGCAGAGGAATGGAGATCCTTTACCTCTTCTCTTAAAGAGCTAATATTGCAGAATCAGAATATGGTTCACAAATTTAAAATCTATTGGGGGGGAAAACCTATGAAACTCACTTTCAAAATACACAAATGCACAACTGCAGCTCACATTCATGGTGAAAGAAGTTTATATTATAAATGTTGGAGCTTTTTTCCTGAGCAAGAATAACTTCTCCAATATTGTGTAAAAATTGACTGTTACAATAAAATACAAAAGATTTGTTCCCTTTCAGAAGGTAGTTATACTTCTTAGCTTTGAAGATCAGGTCCCTGAAGGATTACACTTTTTAAAAATTCTGCTCACTTTTCAGAAATGATGTTCTAATAATAACCTAAAAAGTAAATTGATAGTCATTGAGTGTGATTTATCATTTTAACAGTGAGGTATTGTCTTATGAAAAAAGTTTTAATGCTGCATTAATATATCACACGAATAATCTCGAAAAGAGGAAGCATTTCAGGTTATTTTCATGTTAAATAAACTTTCCAAGACAAAAGAACTCTGCTGCAATTTTTATATAAATGTAATTCACAGTCCTGAAATTATGAGATATTACGTTGATTGTAGTGTGGCTTAGAGTGGATAAAGAGAGAATGTAATCTACTGCATTCTGGTCTCAGCAGCCCAGGAAATTACACCACTCATCCAGAATTCTAAATGAAAAGCACTCTGGATACTTGTAAATCTTAGAATTTGTGAGTGTGCTGCAAACAAGAGACTGATACTGTAATGAGGTGAAAGTAATTAAATTTGAATTAATTGGGCAATATGTAGCTAGTCAATAAAAGCAATGCCTAAGTCAACTCTTTAAAAAACAGATCCAGAGATACAAAAGACTACTCTGTTGTTGTTTATGTTACAGTATTTTATTAAAAATTTTTTTTGCAAAGACTTGCATAGCAGTTTCCTCTTGGCTTGAGGGGATTTTGGATCAAGTCTGTGTTTAGTCAAATTGTAACTAACAATGGAAAATTATAGGTTCATTAGTAATATCATATTCATCTCAGAGGAGTGACTGCTAGGGAGAAGCATACAGTGGCACAAAGTCCTAGTACTTAAGTATTCAGCACTTGCTGAGCACATGAAACTAAGTTTCTGCATGAAATGTGGAAAAAATAAGTTTTTAAATGCTACATGTGTTGAGATGGTTTCTGCTTGATAAATCATTTGGTCATGTGAAGTGCAGTGCTGCTTAGACTGACTTAACTGGCCTCATTTTACTAATGAGGCCTTGCAAAATGAAATCTAAAATACAAGGTTCTGTCTATGGTAGTAGTTTCAGTGATGGTTGCTGAGCCTCTGTTCCCATCTGCCATATGTTATTTCCTTCTGTGACACACAGCTGGAGAGAAAAATAAGGACTCTGTTGCAGAGTAAACCAGGGGACAGAGAAACTGAGTTTTCTCTCCATGTTCTCTGCCACTTGTGAT
>VYZV01028355.1:37858-51427 GCA_013401275.1 Pandion haliaetus | reverse complement strand
CCTTCTTAAATATGTTCTCCTAGAGGCGCTACCACCGTCACTCCCCTCCCAGAGGCGGGTCCGACATTTTGGCGTGTCCGACATTTTGGTGCGGGGAATTTTCCAGCAGCTTCTTAAAGGGGCCGCCTCTGCAGTCCCCCTCCCCTGCCACCAAGGAAAACCGCGCCGCAGAAACCCATAACACTTACATATTTAAAGATCAAGAAAACGGCAGTTACCAGCCTTATTACTATATAAGAAATGCACTATGGGGTTAGCTGTCACTCGCTATGAGACCAGGAAGATATTGTCTCCTACTGAGACTTTTGAACTATAAAAGTTGGAAGCTGACATATAAATTAAAATGGGGGTTTAAACTACTGTTAACAGATGGTAGTCTCTTAAGGTAACAGAGGTACTAGGCAATGCAGTTCCATACTGATCTCATTCTTGAAGGAACTATTTGTAATGCCTTCAATGAAACAAAATAATTTTTGTTCCATGGATTTTGAAATTATTTGTGTAAATAAAGGTGTTATTACAGAATGTTTTTTATAAATACAACTGTTAAAATGTCTGTTGTCTGGGGAAAAAAAGAATTCACAAATTTTTCTCACTTTCTGAATCAAAACCACAGGCTGATAATTCGTACTTCCTCATTAGTGAAAAATTCAGATCTTGTTAATCCCTTAAAAATCCATTGCTTGGTGTTCACAAATAAGCCATCATGTATAACTGTTGAATGGACATGTGATTTTGGGACCCAAAACTTTGGATTACTTCCATAAAATTAATGAAGTTCTGCAGTTTTAGATATTGGTTACAGTGTATACCATTTTATAGCTACTGTATTGTACTACATATTTTTATAGTATATTGGATCATACTCTGTAGCATACATCTGTTGTGTAGTATAAATCATCTGATCAGACTACTATGCTTTTCTGATTTTCTCAAAGCATATTCTATGTAAAACAACGTGCTAATCATTGGCTTTTTACACATTTCTTACATATATTTTTATAAAACTCTTGGTGTTTTTGCTTTTTGAATTTTGTTTAGCACTGGTAAGAATTAAATGGCATTCTGCATTGAAGTGCCATCAGGGAAGATGAATAGATGTTCTAATCTAAATAGAATCTATGTAACGATAATTTCTAATTTTTATAGGAATGTTAAAACGAAGAAATCAAGTTCTGTATTTGCAGCATTTCTTGACAGATACTGATGCTGTAAATTATACAGCTATTCTTCCTCTGTATGGATTTTGTAGTACTCACAGTGATTTACAGGTCCAGAGTGCAGCTGCTGGAATTCATTTATTCTCATTTCTGTATTAAATCTATCATATACAAATGCATTAACATTCAGTATGGAGCTCAAGGGCTTATGGCTTTTTCTTTCTTGTTCTGAGTTGCTGTCCTGTAAGTGTTTGCAAGGGATGTAGAAAACAGCATTAAAAAACTTAAACCAATATACAAGGAAAAAAAGGGAAACAGTATTGTCCATGATAAATACTTGAAACCAGCTCATTTTGTAGTTTAAGCTGAACAGCAAAACCAAAACCTACTGTTAACAATCAGCTTGTTTTGATGGATTAGCACTTCAGTTCCATTTACTTGAGTGCCTCTCTTTATGCATGTCAATTATATGTGTCTTCATGTTACAGAAATTTAATATTCCCTGCAGTGTTTTAATTGTGTGCATCTTAAGAGAGTGTGTGAGGCTATGTCATTGATTTACTTGATTCAGCTTGGCGTAGTTTTGGATTTTTTTAAATGAGAATAAAGGAAACTAGCTTATTTTAAATATTTGGGAAGTATTTGTAATGAATGTTAAAAATAGTTAAACTGTAACTAGAGTTTGACAGAAGAATAGGAGCAAGGGCCATGAATATTTGTTCACTATATAATCTGTGCGAAAATAGCAGTTGGAACAGGCTGCCTGATATGAGTTGTGTACCTGTTTATTGTTGATGATTTCACATCTTTCCTATTGAGATATTAAATCTAGGAAAATTGAACTGTGCTCTGTTCAAGACAGGAAAAACTTGTACCTAGGGGAACTTGAGCCGATTTGTTGGAGAAGGAGATCCTGAACACTTGTGGCAGGTGGAATACATTTAGACATAATTATTTGTGTAAAAAGAAGGCTAAAATAGAAGAGGCTAAATGTGAATCTGTTTGTTTGGTATCTGTTAGTTTAACAGATCAGTATCAGTGAAAATGCTAGTGGACCATGTATAACATGATCTTCCACTACTAATAATTTTACTTAAGTTGTTTCTAAGTAGCCTAATAGCATTAAGGTAGAGAATGAAACAAATTTTCAATTTAATAAGTATCCCCAAATCTCCTCTAATTTTAAAATCTCAAAAAAGAAGCAAGTAAAAAATAATCACATATGGTATTATGAGAATTTAATAAAAATGCAGAAATAAATAATTGTGAATAAATGTCATTCTACCACATTTTTCAATAAGCCATCCTCCATTGAAAAAATTCCAGGGCAAAATATTTCTTGAAAGCTTTGACAACTATATTCTGTGCATTGTACTATATGTGAATGTTGGGACTTTATATTTTCCATACCTTTGAAATAACTACAGTATGAAATATCTTGTATTGCATCTAGTTCAATGTGTTTTACTTTGACTTTTCTGTATGAATGTTTACAGAGTAGTTTTAACCTGTCATTTGTCACAAATGCCAGTTTTTAGGTGTCTTTACTCCTACGAAAAAAGTTAAGTCCCGCTTTGGCATATCTTCTGAACTTCCTACTTCTGCAGGCTCCATGTTCTGCATTGTTTGCCTTGTATTACTTAGGCGTGTATGCACAAATTCCACGTCTATTGAAAACTGTGATAGGTTGTGTCCTGGTTTCAGCTGGGATAGAGTTAATTGTCTTCCTAGTAGCTGGTTTAGTGCTATGTTTTTGAGCTAGGTATGAGAAGAATGTTGATAACACACTGATGTTTTCAGTTGTTGCTGAGTAATGTTTAGGCTAAAGTCAAGGATTTTTCAGCTTCTCATGCCCAGCCAGCAAGAAGGGTGGAGGGGCACAAGAAGCTGAGAGGGGACACAGCCAGGGCAGCTGACCCAAAGTGGCCAACGGGGTATTCCATACCATGTGACATCATGCCTAGTATATAAACTGGGGGAGTGGGGGTGGAAGGATCACTGCTCGGGAACTAACTGAGCGTTGATCGGTGGGGTGGTGAGCAATTGCACTGTGCATCACTTGTATATTCAAATTCTTTTATCATTACTGTTGTCATTTTATTAGTGTTATTATTAGTTTCTTCTTTTCTTTTCTACTAAACTGTTCTTATCTCAACTCAAGAGTTTTACTTCTTTTCCCAATTCTCTTCCCCATCCCACTGGGTGTGGGGGGAAGTGGGTGAGCGGCTGCATGGTGCTTATTTGCTGGCTGGGGTTAAACGACTACAGGTTGCTTAATATTAAGCTTTACATTAAATTATGAATTATCTTGATGGCCAGAAATACATGTCAATCTCTGAGCTCTTTTCTCTTAAGGATGGATGTTAACTAGCAGATTATTTAGCTTGAAGTGTAAGATAGAGTTTTAAACAGCATAAGTCAAACTAACACTAACCAATACAATGCGCTTCTGAAACAAAAGGGTACACCTACCACCTCTTTAGCTTTCTGGAAAGAGATCCATCTGCAAGTCACGTTAAAAGCTGAGCACTGAAAACAAAGCAAGTTTAGATAGGAAAAGAAAATTAAGCCATGAAAACACCGGAGTTCTGAAAATTTTAAACTGTATTTGACAGTGCATAAAGAGAAGGTATTCCTTAGGTAGAAATGTTAACAAAGAAAAAATGTGCTGCTTTGCTCATTTTTTTCTTTACAAAGAAAAGATTGCTGCTTTACTCATTAAATTACGTAAGAGGACTGTAGGCTGCTGCCACCATACTTTTGGGTACTTCTGCACCAGCTATCCTATTTTCAAGTGCTTGGAATCAAGTGAGGCTGGTATATCACAGACTCCTTCCCATCCATTATTTCTTCATCTTAATCTTCCTTACACTTTTTCACTCTTTTGTGTTTTATCTCCCCCATTTCCTGCTTTCCTCTCTTTTAATTAATCTATATTTCTGCTGTATTTCCTCCCTCTCTTTTACCTCATTTCCTCTCCTTCACATCTTTGTTAACCAACTTCTCTTCAAGATGCGATAAGACCTTCTGGAGTTTTCTAACTTCAGAGCCCTTTCCCTGATGAATGTTTCCTGCTCTAGTTCCAGGCAAGCTCATTGATGAGAAATGTGACCATAACTGTACTAGGAGAAAACCTTTGTGAGCTAATATATTGTGGTATATGTTTGCAGAAAAAGGATTGCTGGACTTAAAGAAAAATTCTTACCTTAATTCTTACAAGGAAAAATTGCTTTGCTAGCTTTTAAAGTCAGCTACTTCAGCTAGGATACTGAAAGTTAACAGAGCAGGGTATTAGAAGTGTGGGGATCAAATCCTGAAATAATGGATAGAGAAGTGACAGCAAGGTGTTGCTCTACCATCTGTAGCTGGGCTGGCAGTTGCTGAAGCATGAGACACACAGAATATTGTGCAGTAGTTTCAATCTGATGCAACAAAATCATCAAAAGAAACTATATCTTCCCTAGCTGAACAGCAAATTCCTGAAAAACATTAGTCAATTAAAAAAGCTGGGATATTGACCTGTCATAGGCAGGTTTTGATACTTTGTATAAGATAGCTTTGCTTTTCTGTGGTATTATAGATCAGTTTTAGTATGATTAATAGTAAATAGATGTAGATACAGAGAGAAAGTTGCAAGGCTTCACTTCTACTGGGAACCTCAGACCTGTAAATGTTTCTTCTTGCTCTTAAGTTGACTGAAAGTTACGGTTTTATAAAGACAGCGCAAAGTCATCTTAGAGGCAGAGGGTATTGCTTAAGGCTTAGTTAGTCCTATGATAACATTGGTATGGCTTTGTACTGTAACACTTCACATTCTGTGTATTTCTGCATAAGGCTGATGCAAACAAACTCTGCCTACAGTTTATAGACATACAGAGTATGTATATTCTGTGGTGTTTATGTGCTCTGTATACATGCCATAGTATAGTTTAGAACTGCTGATGACTTACTGAAGTCAGGAAAAATAAATCTAGAGGCCAGTTAAGACTTTTTTAGTAGAAAGTTAGCTTGGAATTCCTGACAATCAAGCACTTGCTCTGTTGGTGCTTTGTAAAGGTAGGTTCCCATTTTTGTCTCCAGACCTGGTCAATCTGTAAGATTCACATTTTAAAATGGCTTACTTCTGTGGTACCTGCAAGCAGTGTTATTTTGGGGATTGTCAGTGTTTCAGCATTGTCTGTCTATCGGGAGAAGAGAAATGAGAAAGAAAAATTTTAGCATTTCTGGAGTGTAAATGTTAATTTATTTAATCCACCTATTAGACTGGAATAATCTGTGGAAACCTATGTATTAAAAAAACCCGAAAATCAAACAAAATGCAAATGAACTGGCTTTGGGAATACATGCTTTCTCTGTGAAGGAGCAGATGAGATATTTTTAAGAAGAGTTTCCAGTGAGTTTCCATCTCTATGACACTGGAACATCTAATAATTTTCTTGCTAGAGGTAATGGCAGATTTTTATTCAGTCAATGAGAAATGCATGAAGGTGTGTTTAAACAAATTCCTTTGATTCAGTGCCCTTCTGAATTTACTGGCATACTTTCTCAGTGGTGTTTAACTTGCTGTGAATGCAGGTAAAGTGACCTTTTATGGTCAGTGTAGTACAGCTCTATGATCTAGTAGTGTTTCGTTTGTGCTAACAAAGCCATTATCCTACGTCAGGCCTTTTTCCCAATGTGTGTTTGTGTCTGTCTCTTGTACTGTTACAGTCACTCATGTAGTTAAAAGCCTAAGGTGGAGGAAAGGGTCACGCTGTTTTCCGTAAACTTAGCATTTTGTAGAGTAGGCAGGGTCCGCGTTATGACAGAGTTTATAACAGTGATCGCTGATGATGGTAAATGCTCATCTGCTTAGAAAGAAGTACTGTGGGGGTGCCACGAGGGCTGGCTGCTCTCTGAGGCAGGGCCTTCAGCGGCCGGGGCCCTGTCCCACTGTCCTGCATGAAGGTGAGCCGGGCAGGCCAGGTGATGGTAACCGGCTTCAACCAAGAGTCCGGATCATCAGGAAAGTTTGTGGTGACAAGACAGGTTAGAGGACAAGCTGGGATGTCAGTCCACGGACCAGGCCTGATGAGGGTAACAAGGTGAGAGACACCCCAGTGATAGATCTCAGAAGCACCACGGTGACAGGGCAGGACTGAGCTCAGGAGGTCAGTCTGTGGGCTGAGGTTTGGGCCAGGCAGGGGGGCAGCTGTGGCTGAGCTGGAGACCAGCACTCCTACGACATAGCTCAGACAGGGACTGAAGGTCCCAGAGTGAGCTGAACTGGAGCTCCAGGGCCCAAGGGTGGGGTGTGGATGGAGCCCCCAGCTGAGGCTGGAGAGGGCCTTTGAGGCCTAGTAGTGCTCTCAGGGCCCTGACAGGTATAAGCCTTCAAAACCTGTGTGAAAGTGGTATTATCCTGGAAGAACTGACAGCTAAAGAGCAATATGGCGCTCAGTATCAACAGCAGATCTTTTTCACCTTCTTGTCTGTGAGTATTTTCTTCCACTGAATAAGGCTACACAGTACTTGCGAAATATGTAAACGGGAGCCTTACCCAGATAAATAGTGCATGAACACACTTGGGAGAGTTTGAGCTTTTGTCTTTGATCACGAAATACATGCAATTTGGCAGTCACTTTTGACTGAAAGCTGAACACTAAAGCCCAAGTTTAAGCTGTGATAAGAAGTGATGCTTTGGTCCCCTGGCCCTATAGTAGTATGAAATTGATGGAGTTTGTATGTCTGTGTTTTTCCTGGGTATAGAACTCAGTTCAATAACATCTGTCTCTGCAAAGAGTAAGCTAGGGGACTGCAGCACACTTTATTTGAAGCTGCATTTGTGAACCTTGTGTGACTGCAGCCAGTGCAAAATATGGCAGTGTGATTTATACCCACAGTGATGCCTGCATCACAAGTTGTGCTGATACGAATACTCAGTGAACAGGAGCTGGCTTCCTGGTGTATTTTGCTGTCAAACCTTAAATCTATTAAGTGTGATAAAGAACACTTTTTTTTTTTTTTTTTTCCCCTTTTTTTTCTTCTTATTGAATTAGTGCAACTGAAGCTTAACTGTGAAGGTAGTTTTCAACTTTTCCGTTCAAAGTCTTCTTGTCCATTCACCATGTTTGGCTGGAGCAATCCACAGCTGGAAATCTGTGACTATACATTCGTTTCCCATTCTTGTGAGGGACAACCAGGTATGAGGAAGATATAATAATATGTCCCAGGGGGGCTGGGACAGCAGCTATACTGGGCTGATTGGCAATGGTTGGAGGCAGGTTTGTCTTTCATCTCAGCTGGTCTCACATGACAAATCTAGAGCTCAGTTGCTGACTTAGTATGGAAGAACACATCCCAGACTAGTGGAAATAGTCCACTAGAAAAAGAAATTGGAGTAAGAGGAAAGTGGTAAGCTGTGAAGAAAAAGAAAAATAGACTAAAGCTCAGCAATGTAGCTGGATGAAGTACAGATGCTCAGATATTATGGTATGAAGAGAGTAGTAGTAAGAACTGGTTTGGAAAATTTCTTCTCTGTGGTCCTATTTGTCTTCTGCCTCTGTGCAGGTGAAGGATGATCCATCCATACTTACAACCACCTCTGAGTAACAAAAAACATAGTCGTAGTTTGCATTCTCCTGTTTTACAGGTATTTCAATCCTATGTGTATATACTTTTCCCTGTATGATTCTTTTGCACGCTTGAGTAACATGTTGTCTTCTTGCATTCTGTGCCAAAGTTAATGTAGTATATTTGGGCAAGGGTCAGTACATACAGAGTACCTATTTGAGTCCAACTTTCAGTGCAGTCAGATTTGACACACTGAATATTCGGACTCTGGTCTTAGTTTGGAAACTTGTCTAGAAGTGTGCAAGTCCTTCAAATTTAACACAGTGCCCGTCAACTTGTTTAGAACTGTGACTCTTTGATAGTTCATAGGAGAGTTTTAACACTCTGTAGTTCTCAAGTGATTGTTCTATCAAAGGATAATTTAAAAGAAACTGTATGCTTTCTCAGTGTTGCTTTATTGTGTTTCCTAGTGGTATACTGTCTTTGACAAGTAAAAGAATCAGACTGTTTCTGTATTTTTCTCTCCAGTGGAAAAAGTTTATGGACTATGGGTTAACAATCTGTAGAGACTAACTTCCTTCTTCAGAGAACTAGTTACATTATTCTGATAATCCATATATGCAAAGATTTGATAGAAGAATTACTCAGTTGTAGGGGTTTTGGCCCATTTGTGCAGAAGATCAGACTAAGATTATCAGCTGTCTCTTCCTGTTCACATGAAAAATCTTGAGTAATTAATTCTTCGTCAAGGTGGTAAAGAACAACAGCCCTATAGCTTCTTCTGGGGCTGTCCAAGGCTCACAGCTGAACAACAACATAGTTACGAATTTCATGGGTCTAAGCATTAATTTTATTTTTTCTTAAAGTGGTGTTGAACAAAACTGAGGCTGCTCTTAGGTGAATTTGCCAATACCATGATTCTGAAACTCTGCACAGCATTGTGTGAAACAAAACATTCTGTGTTTTAAAAACATTAACACATTGAATTTTTTTGACTGTTTCCAGATGCCATGTTATTCACTTGCCATTACTGGCTTTGTGCTAGTGGCTTGCCAGGTTTGGACTTCTTTTGAACCCCTCGTTCTTGGTTAGGCAGTACTGTTTTGGAGGGAAGTAGACATTTGGAAGGACTTTTGAGTTTGATTGTTTGCATATGATGTGGCAAAGTAAGAAATGGTTAAGAACAGAAGGCAGCTAGACTGAAGTGTTGTATTGACTTACCATTGTATCTCTCAGTCTGTAGCTTCCTTGCAGCACAGGAGAAGAGATGGCATTCTGTTGTCTTGTAATTTAATTGTAGGAAAGGTAGATTCACTAATTAGAACAAGAGTCCATGATTAAAAATAAATAACCCTTTTTGCTGAGAGTGCACTGGATAAATTGCGGATACTTTACCAAGGTTGGAGGTGCACTAGTATTTGGATTTGAGTACACTGGGCAATGAAGTCATTCCTGCACAGTGGTGATTTGTTTATGTATTAGTTTATTGAAAATGTAAAAATATGGTAAGTATTAATATGCCCAAGAAAATAATATAAATAGTTTTCTAATTGTTTTGACAATGGTTTAACCACCTATCTGCTTCTGTTTAATGCTCTTTCTCTCTCTCTCTCTCTCTCATACTTGTGGTGGGGTTTTTTGATTGGTTGGTTGGTGTGTTTTTTACTGTATTCCTGAAATTTCCAAGTTAGCCTGAGGAAGTAAGATGCAATCCTATGTCCAATGCATATTTTGCAGCAAATGAGGTTTTAAAAACATACAACTGGTTCATTTAATATTGGATGCTTTTTTCTTCAGCCATAAACTTAAAAACTTTATGCAATGAGAAGTAGACACTGTGTTGCTTTTGTAAATAATGTGTATAGAGCCTGAATGCAATGCAAAGGAAAATAATTAGAAAGACTTCAGCTTGCTTTAGAGGAGGCTGTGAGCAGTTTTGTATGCATTTTGTCGTTCATTCTTCATTGTGTCTCCTCTCATCATTTGAAGCTGGTGCCACAGGCTTTTATAGTTCTAATGTGCTATTTTCCCTTCCTTTTTTATTTTTCCCCTGAATTTAACTGTCTCCTTCACCCAAGCCATTTTGCAAATACCTACTAGGTTTTTTTTCAAAGGGACAAGATACAGAAGGGGAGTGGGGAGAATGTCTAGAGTAAAAAGGATGAGACAGGAGGCTCCTTACAATCCTGATGTTGACTGTATGGTTGTCCCAAAGCCCGTAACTTTCAACAGTCCCAATAACGGCTCCCAGGCTTGATTCCTATAAAGAGTTAAATCTGACTGGGCAGCTCTGTCGAGCTGTGTGTTCCTTGTTGTCTAGGCTGGCAGGAGACAGTAGGGTTTCAAGAAGATCTGGGTGGAGAAGGGAGGAAGATGATGAGTGTACTAAGATCCCTGAGTGCTTTAAGTGTGTACATAGTGGGGAGAGAGGAGAAACAGGCAGTGGCACAGAGATGGCTTCTCTCAAGCACCTTTTTGATTTCCACACCTTCTACGCTTCCCATTTCCCAGGAGTACAGGATTCTCATCCCTGACCTGCTGTTCCTTTCTGCAGTGTGCTTGGGACGTATGCCGGTGGGGCAGGGAAGCAAACACAGGAAATTTGTTTAGATGCAACAATCAGAGAAATCCTTGCTTAACCCCATCTGCACCTCTGTCCTTCTCTATTGCTTATGAAGAAAAACATGTCTGGGACGAAAGGCAGCTAATTTCCAGGCCAGTTTTCTCATAGGAAAACTGTGCTTAAAAACAAGCAAAATGTGGATAGTTCATGGTGCTGGTTATAAGACTCAATAAAAATTGGGGTTGTTTTACACAGACTTTATTCATTTCTCATGAGATAAAGATGATTGAATTGTAAGTACTGTTGTAGTCCATTTTCCCAATCTTTAATGAATTTAACTTGATGTTTCCTTAAACAGAGTAGAGAGAGAAAAAAAAAATTGTTTATACATTACTTGTCAGTTTTGAAGTTTTGAAGTGCTTTTGGAAATAAACAGCATGTTCTTTTGCTGACAGGATTTGAAATCTAGCAATCAGCGAGATGAAATTGCTGCAGCACGTGCATCCCTGAAGGAAAATTCCTCTCTCTTACATTCAATATGTTCAGCTTGTTTGGAACATTCAGATGTCGCATCCCTTACAGCCAGCAAGGATTCAATTTGCAACGAAATACAGAATGCTCTCAGTGTAATTTCTAATGCTTCCCAAGGAGTTGGAAATAAAATGGGACAACCGACATCTCACACAGCTACTCTTGGAAGTGCACTTGATGAGCTTGAGGTAGGGAAACCTGTGAGACTGCAAAATTTTTGGAAAAATGGTTTCTTTCTTTTTTTTTTTTTTTAATTAACTATTGCTATCATAAGTGACGGACCTGAAGGCATTAGAAATTGATGCTCTGCTTAGTCCTAGTCTAAACAGTATCACTCTAAATTATTTCATTGGGATATGGGGAAGGGATCACTTCCTTCCTAAGAGTTTGAAATTAAGTCTTCATGTATGTTCAATATTTGGCTTCCTTCAAACAGCGGGGAAGAATTAGTTCCAAGTGTGTCAGTAATGATGGAGACAGACACATCCTTGAATAAGTGGGCAGAACCCATGAGTTTAGTTTACAAATAACAGTGATTATTAGATGATGATGATTGCTGCTACCTTGACTGCATTTGAACTAGTACAATGCAAGTTGAAGTCCTCTACTCCAAAACTTGTCATTGGGAACATTATGTAATTTATATAATTGAAGGCTTTAGAAACCTAATTATGTTTTCTGCTTGTCATTAAATAAAGTGACATAAACAATATGCTTTTACAAATTCTGCATTTCTACTTCCATTATTTAAGCAAATACTTGGAGAAAGTCACTTCTTTCTCTACTCCTGACCCGGTCCTAAGTTTTTGTATGGAGCTTCCCCTTTTTCTTATGGCTGCTCTGGCTCTTACCAGTGTAATTTTCTATTGTCCTGCCATAAATGGTAAAAGATCTCCTGTAGATGAGATCTCTTCATCTGGTGTGACTAACGTAGGCCCAGATCAACAAAAAGAATGAAAGTTTCTAAACACATCTGCAGATATGGGTCTTTTTGGTTGTAAGTTCTCAGACTTACCAGATCTCAGCCTCAGAACTCCAATATTGTTGATACATTTTCAGGAGAATTGGTGTTATGACAGATGGTAATAGATTTTGTCTAAAATTTTCAATGAAAGGTTAGAGAAATACATTGAAATATGACACAAATCTTGTAGTGGCAGTTTATTGATCAAAACAGACCTCTCAGTCATGCTCAAAGTTGAATCTGAGAGTTTTTTTTCCCCCAAAGGAACACACTACAATTACATGTTACATGTCATCCTTCCTTGCTTCTCGGACCAGGTTTTAAAATTGTAGTTTCTAATCTATTTTCTTAACAAATGGAAGAAAAAAGAAACATTTAAGAGGAATACATGATTTGTTACAATGGAACTCTGAATGACAAATGATGTACTTTAAATGAGAGCTATTATTTACCTGATTTTCTTACAAAATTTTTAAACAAATTTGCCAAAAGGCTTGCATCTTCTGACTGCAGATGAATTTATCTTGACTGTATGTGAGCAGTACCATTTTAATTATTTTTTTAATGTAATTAAATTTATTGTTTTAAAATTTAAGATATGTGATAATCACAAAATGGATAAAAATTGTCTTTTGGATTGAATTTGTTTTTATTCGGAAACATGAGAACATAGGAGTCAGACTGTTGTAAAAAGCCATTTGTTTATGGATTTTTAAATATATTTTTACCTAGGTAACACAAATGGGAACTGTAGCTGTGCAAGTTAGATAAAGCACAATTTATAGAGCATTTAACTTCTTAAAATTATTTTATGAATTAGATGGTTACACTTTTCTTTCTTTATATAAAGTTCTATTGGCTAAGGACCTGAAATAACCTTTGCTCTATCTTCTTGTTGCAAATACAGTGCCATGAAATAGATTGATGTAGTAATTAGTCTGTTGGGAACAAATCTCATTAAATGTTTATAGTGTGTATATGTATCACGGAGCTTACCCAACAATCTAGTATCTAGATGTTTTACAATGTCATTCTTCCTTTGCCAGTGCTGGCAGTGTGAAAGTTATTACAGATTTATAGGTGAGGAAACCACTACTAAAATTAGAGTAGCCTAGTGTATAGCCTAGCGTTGAGGGTCCTTACTTGAGATACAGCAGCGCAACAGTGAAGTTGCCGCTCCAGTGAATAATGACCAAGTGGTACAGCTTCAGCAGGGGTGAGGTACCACAGAACACTTTGGTATTAAGGACTGCAATGTGAATGAGGGAGACAGTGTTTCAAATCTCTTAACACAAATAAACTTGTCTTCCACATCAGAAATGGGTGTCCTGACCTGTGGAAACTGACTGTATCTTAGAATGCCTTCCCTTGTCATTCTTTGAAGATCATTGTGGACAAGCCTTTCATGTATTAGGATTAGTCTGAAATTATCTGTTGGGTGTAAGTTAATTATGTTTTCTTAAAAGGTAAATATTTAATCGTTAATGACTAGTTTTATGCAGTTTTCCAACTCTGTATTAATATGCTAGTTATTAAAGTCAAAGCCTTTTCATTTTTAATTTTGCTGTGTCTTTGGATGTAGCCAAAGTAATGAAGACCTAGATAATGCAGTCATTAAACACTTGTTACGCAGGAAAACACAGTTCCTATGCTGAGAACTATTTTGATTCTGCTTTTAAAGTTATGCATTCTTACTTAGAGGGGTGTTATGGGTTTGTGTGGCGCGGCTTTCTTTGGTGGCAGGGGAGGGGGGCTGCAGAGATGGCCCCTTTAAGAAGCTGCTGGAAGCTTCCCTGGCG
>VYZV01028355.1:17849-34197 GCA_013401275.1 Pandion haliaetus | reverse complement strand
CAGACACAGGAAAGAGTTTGAAAGAAGAAATACGTTTTTTTACAACTGCAGTGACAAAACTTGAAGAGGAGAAGCAATGCTGGCTGAGAACTTGGGAAGATGGCACGCAGTTAGTTGCCTGTTTTAAGACATACCATCTGTATGGCCGTGAACCTGGCAGTCTGGGCCTCAGTTCTTTGCTTATAAAATGGGGTTGATAGCTTTTTTTTGTAGAGTAGGATGTTGTGAAGATTGATAGACCAAATAGATACTGCAGTGATAAGAATGCATGCATATTTATAAAGGTAGACAAATAGCATTTCTCTTTCCAGAAGTGAAGTGCCTTGTAGAAGGAATACAGGTGTAGGAGAGACTGAAGCTGAGGATGAAAATCTTGATTCTCATGCAGCAAAAGTAGAAAACAGAGGAAGGACTCAGAGATAAGTCAGTTGTAGTCAGATGTCAACATGGCCTGTGGGTAGATATGATCTTGTTCTGCTTGTTCTGTGAGCTGCTTCGGTGTGAACCAGCTCCGACTGGAAAGCTCTGTTGCTATCTTAGCACTGGGGCCAGACCAGTAGGATTTGATAACGTGGATATTGGCCTAGAACAAGTGGGGTCTGAATGGCAGAGAGAACTTGGCTTTGTCTGCAAATGATGTGTTTGCATAGCCCTGGTAGGGAAAAAGGAATCTGCCATGCTGAAAAGTGTTTTGGATACTTCAAGGGGAAAGGGCTAGTTGCAAGTCTAGGAAGCGTAATGTCACTCTAGTTCATGCAAGTAAAAAATAAAGCAGCAACTTAATTGGGCTGACCTTTCTTACCTGTACTCCTAATGTTTTCCAGAATTTAATTATCCTGGATCCTCTTGTAGTGAATGAAGAGAAAATAAGGCCATCACTAGAGAAACGTCTGGAAGCTATTATAAGTGGAGCGGCTTTGTTAGCTGATTCTTCCTGCACGCGTGATTTTCATCGAGAACGCATCATTGCTGAATGCAATGCTATCCGCCAAGCTCTCCAAGACCTGCTTTCTGAATACATAAACAATGTAGGTAACCAGACTTTTTTTCCTTTTTTTAAATGTCTGTCTCAAAGCCTATTTTAATGTATATTAGACTTTAACCTATAATTAGTGTAAATTAGAGTTTAACCTGTATTTCTCAACATGCTCTTTAAAAGGTTGAAAGGAACATTGTTCTACATAAATCTAAGCAAAAGCTAAATATGGATCCCCTGAATAAGTACGAATTGTATTATATCATATAGTCTGTGGAAAATGCTGTATTACAGATACAATGTACATGTTTAGGTTATTGTACGCTTATTGTGAACCGTCACTAGTACAGAACAGACATAATCCTTCATATGCTAGCAATAAGAGTTTCTGCATAATTTCACTTCCTAGACCAGTGTTTTAAAATGTAATCTCTGTTCCTGTAGCATGCAACAATTTAAATAATACATTTGATCTGTGGAAGAGTACCAAGTCACAAGTGTAAAAATGATTTAGTTGCTAAGTTAGAAAGCTAGGACTGTTCAGTATATCCAGAAACCTGGTTGTCTGGTGTGCTTATAGGCCAATTCACCCGTGAATTTGGAATATAGTTTGATTGTGTTTTAAAATTAACTATTAGATTTAAAGAATGGATTTGGCACTTCTTACATCTGGCAGTTAAATGATAAAACAGTGTAGAATCAGATACTATTAATATGGGTACACAGTGTTTATATCATGCTTTTCCTCTGGAAACGTTTTCTGTAGACATACTGTTCTTATCTAAAGATGCTTCAAGATGATTCATCAAGCACATTGAGAGGATAGTTGTATCATATAGCTATTTGTTTCTTTTTTTGGGAAGCTGAAATTCCTTTCTATTCTGTAAGTCATACTAGTTAACACAGTCCGAAGATGTTCTAATGTGACTGTTATCTTTGTCCTATCCTGTTGTTACTAGGATAATGAAGTGTAGGGACTAAGATAATCTATGCTTATCAGATGTTTTTTTCATTTCACAGATACTATACTTCTTGATATTTTCTCCTTATTTATTGGGGGGCAGCTGGAATTTACAGCTGATTTATTTAATTTTCTGTGAATTCTAGTTGCTCTTTCAGTCCCTATACCAGATAAAGATGCTTTCATATTTTTACTCAAAATGTAGCTGCAGTTTCTGTTGAAAGCAACATAATTCTTGAACCTTGGAATGTTAGTCTTTGATACCTTCTTGTAGCAGGTGTCTATTGAAATATCTGTTCTAAGGTGGATCAGGTTTGCTGTTAAATGGCTGAAAGTCTAATAAGAGAAGGCATCAGCCTTTAACGGTTGGACTCGATGATGTTAAAGGTCTTTTCCAACCTAAACAATTCTATGATTCTAAACCGTAGTAGTCAAAACATGTGGGAGCATCCAGAAGTGGTGTATAGCAACCCATATTAGTCCAAAAGATCACTGTGGTTTTGTCACAAGAACGCTTTATGGGAATTCCATGTCTTGCAGAAGTTAAACTACATGATTGTAAGTCAAATGGTCTTAAATTCTTGGACTCTTGAAACTAAATTGTGATTATTATTTCTGTTTCAGAAATAAGCATGGTTTTAGGGTTACATAATGCAGACTAAGGGGAGAAGAAGACTACATATCCCACTCCACTGACTTGAGAAAGTCAGGAAGCAGCTATTTAAATATGGCAAAAGGGGAAAGTGTCAAATAATTTTCTGCAGAACACAGTGTCTGCACAAGGTGGCAAAGACGAGGAGAGAAGCAGATAGGAAGAAATACAAAAGATTTAAAGGTATGAGGTGTTATACTAGGGTTAAATGACTGGAGTGAATTTAAAGTTTTTCATTTCTTTTAGTGCTCTGCATCTGCTTATACAATTAATATTGATCTCAATGGAAAAACTCTCACCAAGAATAGTTTATGGCTATTACTGACACTGGATTAAATAAGTTTTTCAATGAGAAGATTATCAGGTGTCAGTTACTTTATTTCATAACTCTAACTCACTGAAGAATAGATGATAGATCCAGGAGACAGTGCTGATCTATCACTGTCTTCTGGGCTCTTCTATTAATAATTTCAATAAGCTAGGACTGTGAATTGAACGAGCTATAAAAATTATACCAAATATTTGTTAACATAGTGCAATTTAAGGACTAGGTTGTGATTCCCTTCCTCTCCTTGGGAACACTGTTGTACTCAACAAGCAATAGCACTGTCTGCGTAATACTTCATGTGAGTTTGTGTATGTTCTCACAGTGTTTTTGTGCCCTATGCCCAGAATGAGGCACAGAGGCTCTGTACCACAGCTTGTACACGAGAGTGGAAAGTTTTCCTTGCCCACAGCCCACAAAGGGCATGCTTTTGCTCTTGTCTTCATCCTGGTGGTATATGGTTCACAAAACATAGCCTACCCACTGTCATTTCAGTTCTTTTCACTCACTCTCCTGAGTTACAGTTGTCAGCTGCTTGGAAGTTTTTTTTCTGGATATGTGCCTGTCATTTCTTGCTAGTATATTGGTTTGATTACTTTTCTTAAGGCTTCTTCCTATCTGAGTGTTGCTAGTAGGAGCTGCATTGCTTCAGAGACACCACACACAGTAAGTGCCACCTTCACAAAATCCTTCCCTAGCAGCTGGTTTGCTGGGAAGCTGTATGAGCTGCACTGACACTGGTAACATCCGGCGTATCTCTAAAGCCCATGGGTCTGGTGCTGATGGTAGATGTGGTCTGCCTGGTAAGTGTTTAGCTTTAACAGGATCATCACCAAGGACTTGAGTGCCTAAATTCTGTGTAAGTTCTGCATTGTCTGGTTTTTTTTGAAACTAGCCCTTAGTGCCTAAACAAATGTACAGGAACTTATGATTTAGCCCTAACTATTTGAAACAGTGTAAGGAACATAGCTTTTGTGGTTCCTAAATTTGTTTTTTGTTTTTGGTTTTTTTTTTCTCAAGTATTTGAAGTCTCTAATAAGCCTTAAGGACATCAAGTGAAATCAAGGGCCTATTGGTGTCAGTGATAAAATTTAGAGTTTTTACTGCAAGCTGGGAGAAAAATCTTTTCAGCAGATACTACTGCCTTTTATGTAAGTGGCTGTTTTTTACAGAGGCTTTATCACACTGAGGTGATGCAATGAAGGGTTAAGCTCTAATGTTCTCTACACAAATAAAGAACCACTCTGTCTCCAAGAAGCTTTAAGTTTTTCTGTTCACAGAGTAATTCAGACATATAGCAAATTGCAAATATATTTATAATTCTTCTAAAAGGCAGCAATTTTTGTTCTGGTATTTCGGAATTATTTGTGTACTATTGTTATCCTCTCTGAATTTTACTCAGACATATATTGTTAAGGGATATATTTGCATTTCAGGACATCAAGTAACAGGAATTACTACTGTGAATTTGGATAGCTTATCAATGGCAGAATCATACTATGGTGTGTGGATAGTAATATATCGATGGGAGCAATCATTTTGTTCTAGTAATAAGCACTTGCATTTTCCTAGTGACAAGCTCGTCTTGTCTCTGCTCATCCTTTAAAATGAAAAGTTAATGTATACATTGGAGTGCAGCAATACTAACTCCATGTTTCTTGAGTTCTCTGTCTGCTTTTACTCCCAGTCTCAAAAGGGTCATGAACTTATCTGGGTGATCAAAAGAGATAATAGAGTTGTGATTGAGTGTGGGTTAAAGTGACTGTTGTGAGCAGCAGTTAGGATGATTGCAGGCACTGCTTTCTCTGCTTTCATTAAATAGGGAGGGTATGTTGGAATAATTATTCTGCACCCACCTGTGAGTTAGAATAAAGATCACTGGCTAGATTGTTCAGACAAGGATGCAAAAAGGTTGGTAAAGGTCAGATATACTGATGGTATGATAGCTGCTTTCTTGAATTAAAATTTCCTTACTTTTGGAATGTTGTTTCATGATACTTGAGCTTTATTAGTTTCTCAGCTTACTCTGGATATTGATTGGTTATGTGTGTGTATATATACACACACACACACACACTGCTATGTGTGCTGGGCCAGTATACTTTGCACCTTTTCTGATAGGTTGTGATTTCATTCATTCTTGTCATGTATTTCAAAAACTTCTGTTTCTTAACTGGGTTTTTGTGTTAAAATTACCTAAGTTTTTGGGTCAAATAATGTCAGTGAAGTAGTTTGCAGTTTCATTGTAATTTTCAAAGTTTTTGCATGTTTTCAAGACTTCAATCTTTAAAAATAGTTTCAAAGGAAAATCTGAAACATTGAGATCTAAAAATAGATTTATAAAACCAATAATCTTTTATTCTTTTTAAATACACTAGCCAACTTCATACAGATCTGAAGAACGCATCAGTGCCACAGAGTAATTTTGCTTGTTAAAAATATGTCACAGAATATTTCACACACAATTACAGAAATGTGTGACTGTGCAAACTAGCAGCAACTCAGTAATTTAGTGTGCAGTTTTGGACATCCCTGTGCTTCTTGTGTCACAGGTGGTGGCGACTGCTGCTGCTTGCTCTACTACAGCTATGCCTTGTGTGTGGCACTGCTATACTTAGTGTGGCGTAGAGCAGAGCCAAGCTATCCCTTCTTACATGAGCGGTGGTTTCAGTCTCTCAATGAGGTATTTAAGAAAATGAGAGGAGACTTATGACACATTTTACCTTGAGGCCAGATCAGGAAGTGGACGGCAGTTGACCATGTTGTACATATTTGTATTACATATCTAGGGTACTGATAATCAAGCCCTGACCATCCATGCAGCCTAAGGGCAGGCCAAGCTGAGGCTGACTATAAATCTCATCTGCTTTGTGGCAGACAGTGTTGGACCACTCCAGGAAGGATGCTGCAAGGGAGATTAAGTAGTTGGTGGCAGATAGTGAAGCACCTGTACTGCATGTAGCGCATACTTGAATCTCACTGGGAATGCAGCTGCTGGAGCTTTATCTCCTTGGGTTCTGTGAAGGTTCTCTGAAGCCTACTGCTTCACCACAGGTTTGTGTCCACAGCTTCTGGATATGAGACATTTGTATTTGAGGCATATTTGGATCAGAGCACATGAACTGAAATGCTGTGAGGGTGAGACTAGGAGCTAGGATCCCAGATAGTAGGGGGATACCTGAGACAGGGGGTGAGTTGGACTGCTGAGCACTCTAAGGAAAAGGTATGTAGTACAGAGCCCTTTGTAGCCATGGGGAAGGTCCAGCTGTGGGAAAGATGATACGGTGGATAGATGGGACTTGTGCGGCTGTGTCTGTCTAGATTTCAAATTGTAATTGTTGTTCACTTACTGGAACCTGAGCATTGGAATTCAATACCAGAAAATGGATGGAAAACCAGAAGTCTTTATTATTGATGGCATGGTTCTGGGCCTTACCCTTTGTCTCAACTCATAAATTTGAGTGCTGTGGAGTACTAATGTCTTGCTTTACCCCTCTATTGAGTGCTCTTCAACAACAGCTTAAGGTCTGACCCACTGTCTCTATGTAGAGACTGCCTGTGTTTGATAAGATTTTGTGTAGTATTTTATTGCCATTCTTCCTCTTTCAGAGTGGAAGGACATAGAGATACCTCAGACTTCACGTTACTTGTACTTTATAGTTTCCTGGTGAAGGCTTTTAATGCTTCCCTGGATAGAGGGAAGGCAAGGCACTTTGGTTTATCATCACGGTGGTGCAGTGTATCTTGTATTTAAGCTATTTAATCTTGCTCTGAGCAGTAGATTTTTCATTTCAGTGCTCAGGGGGAACATTTTTGGTAGTTCTGGAAATTGCAAGAATTCCTCCAAAAGAGTTATTTCAGATTGAAGAAAACATTTTGTTCAGCTTAAAAAAGGAATGTTTCATATTTTTAAATTAAAGAATTGCCTGGTCGTCTTTGTTAGATATTTGCCTTTCTTGGGGCTATTTTCCCTCAATTATCCATGTGCGATAGCTGCAGAAAAGTGGATTACTGATTGGTACTCCATAAATAAGAAATTAGGGCACAAAATGGTATCTCTTACCAGAGAAAATTCACATTGCATGAATCAAATAACTGAATTTTGAAAAAGCTCCAGACACTTTTCATATCTGCTACAGCTCTTTGTGGTAAAGCTTATGTTCTCCGTTCACATAAGGGTTCACCTAACCTGTTTCTGTCAGATGGGCTTCAGAGGACACAGGCTGTTTCAGAAAACATAGTATTTGCCACTTTTAAGGTTTCATTAATTTGGGGATAATTTGCATTTATGTTTTGGAGTGGGGGTATAGTGAGCAGTCTAATATGAATATTTTTTAATAGTATGCTGAAAATCTATTTGGAATGTATAATTTCATGAATACATTTTTCATGACTTAAAAACTTAAACCTTCTTATCTCAGTACCTGCCAGCTACTGTTTGCTCTTCTATAGAAAACTGCTATGGTGATGTGTGTTAAAATTTTGTCATAAGAGATCTTCTTGCCAGATATCAAAAATATTACAACCAGTCCACAGATTTTATATCAATACATGTATAAATATGTGTATTTTACCGTTTTCACATTGTTTGTCCTTTTTTGTTGTTGTTGATGGTGAAACTGCTGGAAGGACATTACCAGTTCTGCTAAGGCTTGTACATCTTTTTACAGAGCTCCAAAATGTGGTTTGACTGTAGCTTCCAGTGAAATTGTCTGTGTAGCTACATAATACTGTGAATCTGTAAAATTGATAATTCAGCTCATTAATTAAAGAATCTAAGAGCTATGACTGAAGAAATGCATTTTCACATACAGCTTTTTACCTTTATCTATTTAGCTTGATGTGTCTCTAACTTTCTCCATATAATGAAAATTTTCCCAAACAATCATATATGACGCAGCTGAAGATTACAGCAACTGTTTAGAGTTACGTTACATATGTTACTTGTTCAATAATATACTTCAGTATCAGATCCTCCAAATTGTTGCCAGTGACGTCTAGGGAGCTAAGAATAGGGGTCTGTTTGACTTGTCCTTCCTTCTTGGTTACTTCCACTTTCTTTCACTAATATGTGTCTTGAAAAGTTCTGTGTAATTGCTCTCTGGTTGAAGAACTGAGCCCAAACTTGGCAGACCAGACTAACAAGGGAGTTCAAAGAAATTCCTTGTTAAAGTCTTCAAGAACAGAATAGCACGTGGTTGAACTGACGGACTTCCTGAAATCCTTTTTTCTGTATTATTGTATAGGAATATGAACAAACAGAGCTTGTATTCACGTCTTTTTGTAAAATGAATGGATTCAAATGTTCTTACTTTACTGGCCTCTTCATATTCAAACATTTTAAAAAATTGCTGTTCTGGAGAAGTTCGGAAGTCAGGTATAGCAAAATGTAACCTATAAAAATTTCAGTGTGTGATGTGTGGGTGGAAAGTGTCACTCAGATTTTTATTATTCAGGGTTTTTTTCCTGACTTTATTGTGTATTATGTTTTCAGAATTTATTCCAGTAAAATTGGTATGACCATATGGCATGTTATGTTGGCATTTATGCAGTAAAACATGTAGTTTTCATAATTCTGTTGTTGAAATTGGCCAAGTACTTAGTTCAGTTGACTTTGAACACTCCTATAGTGGGTTTTCTTAGATTTTATATGCAGTATGTGGAATTGAAAATTATTTTTCTAAATGTTAACTTTTGTCAAACATTTAGTTTTATAGGGAAATTAGATGTGAACTGTTCAGGAAGAAGATTTTTAGTGTGCTTAAAAGACAAAAGTAGTCTAGTGAATTCCCCAAATAGATTTACAGTTGAAAAATAAGCTGCAGTTAAGTTTACCTGATTATAGATGGTCTTAAAGAATTTGCAATAAACTGGGATCTATGCATGTGAGCTGGAGAAAGATAATGAAAGATTTTCTATTCTTAAACCCTGTTTTTCATTTAACGGTTCTGAGCCAAGTTATTTCAGGATTAATTGGATCTTAACTTAAGGCTTGCATTGAAGTAATGTAGCGTGATGAGCAACTCATGGCTCAGTACAATAGTCAGTAATTTGTATTTGGTGTACCTGACAGGACTGGAAATATATTGGGTTGCTGGGTTGCTGAAGACTAATTTTTTTTTGGGGGGGGGAACCTTCAATAAAGTAGCATTTTCTCTCACCAAGATGAAATAAATCCTTGATAATGGTAATAAACAAGCATTACAAATAAATATTAAAGTATTTGTTAACTCAACATCTACTGAATTTTTAATTTACAAGTTTGGGGTTTTTTTTATAGTTTATGGAAAATGGTTGTCTTTACATGAAGTTTTTCTTGACCAGTTTCCCATTTTCTGGAGGATGTTAAAGACTGATCATTTTCCTAAATGTTAGTGTGCCATTTCTAGGAACACTACTCAAGTCTGGTGTTTCAGAATGCATTTATCTTGTTTTTCATCCTCTGTATAGGACAGCTGATTTTTGTTGTCCAAATAAATTTCTAAATGATATTCTGTTTCAGATTAAAAGGTATTTACCTCTTGTTTATGTAACGATTCTTATTAAAAAGATCAGTCATTGATAGTTTAGGGAACTCTTAACAAAATATTGATATTGCAGACAAATGAAGACCAGATCTAACTTTTTATGTAATTTTGTTTTTAAACAAATCCAAAATGCCTTAAATTATTCTCTTAAAAAACCCCCTTAATTACTAAGTATGTAACCTACACTACCCGAAATCTCTCTGTGCAATCTTTAAACACGTGTTCAGTGTGATAGAATGCTGAATTTTGAACTTGTGTCGTAGTTTCAGCCCAGCCGGTAACAAAGCACCACGCAGCCGCTCGTTCACCCCCCACCCCCTCGCCTGGCCACGTTGGGATGAGGAGAAAATCCAAAGGCAGGCTCGTGGGTCGAGACAAGGACTGGGAGGGATCACTCCCCACTTCTGGTCACGGGCAAAAGACAGGCTCAACTTGGGGAAGAAACAAAAGCAATTTCTTTGACTACCAATCAAATCAAAACAAGGATATTAGGAAGGAAAACCAAACATCAGAACACTTCCCCTCACCCCTCCCTCTTTCCCGGCTCAACTGCACTCCCGGTTCTCTCTCCCTCCTCCCCCCGGTGGCACAGGGGAACAGGGGATGGGGGTTAGGGGGTCAGCTCCCCACACCTTTTCTGTGCCGCTCCTTCCTCCTCAGGGGGAAGATTCCTCACTCGTCCCCTGCTCCACCGTGGGGTCCCTCCCACAGGAGACAGTCCTTCACGAACTTCTCCAACGTGGTTCCTTTCTGCGGGCTGCAGTCCTTCACGAAATTCTCCAGTGTGGGTCCTTCCCAGACACGGATCTTCAGTCACACACTGCTCCAGCACGGGCTTTCCCATGGAGTCACGGCCATCCTGGGGGGCATCCCCCTGCTCCGGCGTGGGCTCCTCCACAGGCTGCAGGTGGGCATCTGCTCCCCCGCTCCCCTCCCTGGGCTGCAGGGGGACAGCCTGCCATTTCACCACAGGCTGCAGGGCCATCAGCCTCCTCAGGCGCCCCTCCTCCCCCTCCTTCTTCACTGACCTCGGTATCTGCACAGGGGCTCCTCTCACATTCCAATCCTACTACCCACTGCCGGTTCCCATTCTTCAATCTGTTCTCCCAGAGGCACTACCACCATCACTGATGGGGTTGGCCTGGGCCAGAGGCGGGTCCGACTTGGAGCCGGGGGAGCTTCCAGCAGCTTCTCACAGGAGCCACCCCTGTGGCCCCCTCCTCCGCTACCAAAAAATCCCCACGCCACATAAACCCATAACAACTTGACTTTAGTCAGACTTCTGACACTGTCTCACATAACACAAACTGATGAAGTGTGTCCCAGATAAGTTGACAGTGAGGTGGGCTGAAAACTGGCTAAAGTGCTGTGCTCAGAGGGTTGGGATCAGCTGCGCAGAGTCCAGCTGAAGGCCTCTAGCTAGGGGTATACCCTTGTGGTCAATACTGGGTCCAGTACTGTTTAACCCATTAATGCACTGGCTGATAGGAGTGTGCACTGTTGGCAAGCTTGCAGATAATATAGAACTGGGAGGACTGGCTGATGCACCAGCTGGTTGTGCTGCCCTTTAGAGGGACCTCAACAGGCAGGAGAAAAGGGCTGACAAGGAACCTCACGAAGTTCAACAAAGGGAAAGGCCAAGCCCTACACCAGGCTGGCCATGAGCCAGCAATGTGCTCTTGCAGCAAAGGCCAACAGCCTCCTGGGCTCCATTAGGAGGAGCATAGCCAGCAGGTCACCTTTACCAAGCTCTGGTGAGACACATCTGGAGTACTGTGTCCAGTGA
The DNA here is from genome assembly GCA_013401275.1 of Pandion haliaetus. Taxonomy (NCBI): domain Eukaryota; kingdom Metazoa; phylum Chordata; class Aves; order Accipitriformes; family Pandionidae; genus Pandion; species Pandion haliaetus. Next base: position 22,970 of record VYZV01028355.1, on the reverse strand, counting down.
TGGGCTCTCCGGTACAAAGGAGACACAGCTGAACTGGATAGAGTCCAGCGGAGGGCTGTGAAGCTGGTTAAGGATTTGGAGCATTGACCGTACAAGGAGAGGCTGAGACAGCTGGGATTGTTCAGCCTGGAGAAGAGGAGGCTCCAGGGGGATCTTCGTGTGTACAAATATCTGATGGGAGGGAGTAAACAACACAAAGCTAGACATGTCTGAGGTGTTCCTAGTGACAGGACAAGAGGCAATGGGCACAAACTATAATACAGGAAATTGCATTTAAACAAGAAGAAACTTTTTTTTCTGTGAGGGTGGTTGGACACTGGAACAGGTTTTCCAGAGAGGTTGTGGGGTTCCCATCCAAAACCCAAATGAACATGGCTGTGGTTGACTGTGCTTTGAGCAGTGGGTTGGACTGGATGATCTCCAGACGTGCCTGCTGACTTCAGTATGTGGAGCCTGTGATTCTAAACATTTGAATAAATTCCGAAGTTGGTGCGACTTCCCAGATGTCCTTGCCAGCTTCTTTTAATATAAAGTGAATCCCATTATTTACTAATGGAAGATGAAAAGATACTCTGGTAGCGAGGGTAGGACAAGAAATTATAGAGAGTAAAGCAGTAAAAAGAAATTTTCTTTAATTTGAATAATCTCTGGCAATCTTGAGGTGGTGAAAGGGAGAGTAGTTACTAAGTTAAGTTCTGTGCTAGTTAATCCTCTATATAAAACAAAGGTTAGAATGGCACCTTGAATTCCTTGTGGAAATAATTTGGAAAGTGCTTGATTAAAGCCTCTCCCCATGAATTTCATCAGCCAGAATGTTGAGGTCTACTGCGTGGCTAACAACAAATGCTTTTTCTTGTAGTTACTCAGATTTAAGATATTTGTATGCCAGCAACTCATGAGATGCTGAAATTCTGAATTTATAGAACCGGAGGTGACGTCTCTTTTATAGAAATGGAGATATTTGCATAGTTCTCAGCTGCTTTTCAACTTAATTTCTTGCCTAACTTCTATTGATCTTTTTTATGAGGAATGAACAATGGAGTTTTATGTGAAATATCTTATGATCACTTTTGATGAAATCAGTACTGTGTCATAAAACTATTGAATAACATATTCTAATGCTTTGTCTTTACTGTTCAGCAAGACCTTAAAACAGTGATTTAAAAGAGATTGGAGACCTGAGGATCTAAATCCAAATTCCACATTTCCATTTTCTTTCTGAAAAGAAAATCAAAACATGGCTTAAAGAACAAAACCAGATCTGTGTCTGTGGTCATAAACATTTATTGGCACTTCCTTTTTATTTTAACTTCTATTTCAGTGGATTAATTTCCAGTAGTTGTTTCTCTGTCTGATGTACTACTCCTCTAAAAAGGAAGAATATTCTTTTGTGTCATTGTATCTGTGACCAATGTGTATGATCAGAAGGCTGGAAAAGTAAACAATCAAACCAACACCCACCATCCTATTAATTTAAAAAAAAAGTCCTTTCAGGATCAGCTTTTCTCAAGAACTCGTGGTTGTTTTCTAAGCGTGTGTTGCCAGTTGGCACATTTTCTTTCTGTTTGAGTATGTGAAGAAAATAAATGTTTCAAATCAGACAGCCGCAATGCTTAGTAGGATACATTAAGTAAATTATTCTAATTACTCTATGTACTGGAAAATCCTTGCTATCTTAGGTTATTCTAATTATTTTAAACCATTGTTTCATTATCAGTAGCAAAAATTAAAGAAAATTTATATGAAGATGGAAAGAAAGGATAAGCCAGCTACTTATCTAGGAGCTGTACTTGGGAATAATCTAGGATTATCTTTTCTATCAAGTAGCGATGTTTCTCATTTTTTCAAAACCTTAATTTTGTATAGGAGGCATTATCAGTTTGTAAAAGGAGATAACTGGTAAAGGAGTCCCTCCCTCCATTTTCTTACTGAGTATATTTAGCTCTTTGCAGGAGAAATGAAGAATAATAATCAATTTGAATTCCCCATAAATAGGAGAAAATAAGAAATATAATAATTATATACACCCTGCAAGCAGTTAATGGAAAACAACTGGAGCCCAAGGTAAATGTCTTCTCTGGAATCTTGATTAGTACTTTTTTTCTTAATACAGTAAAAGAACATTATTATTAATGTATCTTTACTAACTGTGCACATGCACAAATGGACAATGTGTACATGAGAGAGCATATGCACACAAGCAGGAAGCATTTTGGTTTGGTAATGGTATTTCCAGTCTACTGTTTTGAATAATAAAGAAGAGAAATAGATGAAAATTTTGCAAAGTTCCAGTAGAAAGTGTGAACTAAATTAAACCAAACAATGACTAGTTAAAAGGAATCATGAAATACTATATGACAGCTTGTAGCCATTTTTTAAGGAGGCAAGTTCATAATGACATTTTTGATCCTTGCTACAATTGGCTAGGAAATAGAGTTTTTATTTTCTGGCTTCCAAGTTACTTGAAAAATTTTTGTTTCTAATTTGAAGTAAAGAGGCCTAATGATCTTCTGGATTCTGCCAGCCCGCTTCCTGTGTTCAACTGTGCACACTTTAAAGCAAGATTTTGAAAATGAAATACTTTGGGATGTCTTAGGTGATGCTGAGTTATATTGCCAAGATTATTATCAGTTTTATACCTGTCCACTCCTGAACATCTGTGGACCAACTGACCAGGCCATTGCGATGAGAGATGATATATTATTCTAGATCCCAGTGGGAAAGCAGAATGCTGTTGCATATGAGTGAGCATGCAAAATCTGAATAAGCCCCAGGTAAGGCTGCCAGGTTCTTAGGCTGTTTGGCTTCTTACTTATTGTGAACCTCAGAACACCTACCTCTCTGACCTGTAAGAAGAGAATTTTTCTAGAGCAAGACTACTCAGGGACTGGTACCTCCAAGTTCTTCCCAGAACAGTCCGGGAGCAGCGGATCTGAAACTTTCAGATTTTGGTTCCAAGGCCATCTTGCAGGGCTGGCAGGGCATATGCCTGTGTTTTGTCAGAAAATCTGTTTTTGTGCCTCACCGATTTGTTTCAGTATGAAATTTACGCTAGTCTGTATGTTCTGCATGAATCTGTAGATTATAATTGGCTCTTGGTTGAGAGAGAAAAAAAAAAAAAAAAGATTTAATTAGCCAGGTTGGGGAAACTGGATTTTCCAGAAACACACTGTAACTGAATGGCATGTGGGTTGAGCTACATGATGCAGTTTCTAAGGATGAGGTTAAAGAAGGAGGCAGATGACATTCCCTTGAACATACATATAAAAAAAAAGAAAAGACAAGGAGAGGTAAATTTTATTAGTAGGAGTATCATTTGCAACGTGGGGAGGCAGTGATCTACTCCTAACACTGGTGAGGACAGAGGTGAATTGGGTGATGTAATTCAGGCTTCTGTATATTCATGGACATTGCCAAAGAGTTTGGCTTTTCCATGTCTGGAGCAAAAGTGATGTTTGGCAAAGGTCAGATATTCAAATTATTTGCCTGGCATTTATTTAGATACAGCTCCAGTGGAATACTGCTACAAACCCAAACGGTTATTACAACTTAATTAAAATAGGGAGAATGAAAAAATAACTGGGAGGAGTATGTTTAGGTTTTGGGTTTGACCACTAATTCAGTGTGGAAGTTTTCATTTTTTTTATTCCCTAGTTTATTTTTGTAGCAGAGAGTCTGTGTGTATACGTGATATGGAGCTATAGGGCAGCCTGTAAATCTGGAATCAAGCATTACTTGCAAACAGCCGGAATATGATTCTGTCCTTGGTATTCCCTCTGGCTGGTGGTGAGAGTGAATCTTCAGTGACAAGAGGAAGTAAATGAGGAGGAGTTTGAAAATAGTGTCATGGGATTGCTGTGAGATCTAGCTCTGTGCTTAGGACAACCTTATGACATAGTGATCCTGTGGGAGTACTGGGAAACCACTGCTGGCATCTGTCTATGAAAGTCATACCTTGCCCTCAGTTCTGTAAGGCCTAGCTGTTGGCTAGATGAATTTTTGTATGTGGTTTCTAGGTCAGAATGGCTGTTCACTCCTTTGTCCAAGTAACAAATATTCTGTTGCAAAAATATTACACCAAGGCACACTCCAACAAGTTTTTGTGTAGCATCAGAGACTTTTTCGCTCTGTTAAAAGAAAGAAGTAACTAGTGAATTTTAATAGTGAAGAAGAGGGTGGAAATCTGAGCATTGTAAGTAATTTAGTAAAAAATACTGAGAAAATAAGAAACACGATTCTAAAGATTACAAGTGAAACAGCAAAATCATTCATTAAAAAAGATTGCAATAAAGACAAGGGATTCAAAAGAAGGTGGAGGGTAGAAGCTATTTAAAGCACAAGAGCAAACTTCTGGAAAAGTGGAAAGCATAGAAAGAGACCAACTTCCCTGCATCAGGAGCTTTATAGTGACTAGAAAATAAAGTAGAGATGCAGTGTAAATAAAAAGTCAAGCACTGATTGTGGACACAGCCAAAAAATCTGTGGCACAGAAAGAGCTCAGTCCAGTAGAAGTTGCATAAGGCAAGAAAAAAGGTTTCTACTAATCCATTATGAATCAGAGGAACTAAGAAGGAAAGTCAAGACCTTTCCAAATGGGGGACAGTAACTCAAAAATACTATGATTTTTCTACCTCCTTCAGGCTTCATGTAAATAGTTAGCTGGGAGTAAATGCTTAACGTGGTTAATAAGACAAAGTGAAATACATGACAGAAAAAGGTTAAAGAATATTTAAGAAAGGAGTTTCTGAACCTTTGGCCTTGATTGTAATAAAACAGTGAGGAATGAGTATTTCAAGTAATAGAAGAGCAAAACTTATCTTAAAACTAGGGAATTTATAGATCAGTCCCTGTAATTTGGATAACCAGGAAGAAGCTGCAGGAAATACTTAAATGTTCATTTCCTAAAGATCTTCAGGATAAGAAGGTGGTGATAAAGAATGAGCATGAAATTTTCAAAATACATTTTGTCAAATACATCTAGTTCTTTAACAGAATAGCTGGCTAGTGTAGTAAATGTGATGTAACTTTACACGTGTTTCACGCTGAGAGGAGGACGTTTTCATAAGCAAATTTGAGAAACCTAGTTAACCTAGCATTAAGGGAAAATACAGTTTACTGAAA
>VYZV01028355.1:2796-15244 GCA_013401275.1 Pandion haliaetus | reverse complement strand
CTGTTTTTTTTTCCTGTAATAGGGTTTGGTGGTTATAAAGGAAGAATGACTTCATTATGTGTTGAACTGACTTTTTCACAATAAGCTTGAGAGTCTAAAAACATACTATCAAATGTCACTGTTTTATGTGATATATTTCACAGTTTAAAACACAAATTTTTTCCAGAGTTGAAATGAGAATTGCTGATAGTAAGGAAATAGAAATGATTGATGGATTGTTTACACTTGACCAGCTGCTAATGAATTCTCACTCAATATCATGTTAGCTTATGCTGAAGTAATACATAAGGTAACCTAGAAAATAGCCTGAAGGTCTACAAAGAAGAAAAATTTAAGTTATTCTGATGCTTCTGATCTATGAACTGTGATATAAGCTGTGACTTTTGATGTTCTGGGATGATGTGATTGATAGTATAAATTTTGTTATTATTTGATTGGGTACTCTTTACTGAACGTTACTGTATGTTATATTTTGGCTCAGAGGCAGGGAGAAAGTAATTTATTTTCCTTGGTGGCCCCTGTAGCCCTTGTTTAGGTGAAGCTTTCCAGAAGGAAGAGAGAATGTACTTCTTTTGAGAACAGCTGAGCGTGCTCAGCTGAGAGAGATTTCTGGAGTTTCCTAAGTTAGGGACTGGTATCTCTTGGGGAAGACTTCAGAGAAAGAAGGTAATATTTCTGTGGATCCTAAGGGAGTTTTATAAAGTTATTGCATCTCAAAAAAGGCCCCACTGAGAAATCTTAGCCTGAGAACAAGCTTGTAGGAAAGAAAGGGTAGGTGATGAGCAAGGGAGGGATTGGCTGACTCACTTTGATATTTAGTTTCTTTTATTCAGCAGGACAGCTTTTCCTTTCTTTAGAATTGTGTTGCAGTAAAGCATAGCTTTGATTCAGTGTCTTTTTGATTCTCTTAAGGAGAAGGTGGAGGAGGTTCTGGTCACGAGGGGGGCAGTCTCTGGGTGGCTTCTAATAGCCACTTCTCAGTGACATATAACATTTAAATTTTTAAATCACTATATGGATGTGTTGGTTTTTTCAGTGTGAGAAGGAAGGAGTTACCCTCATAAAATATTCTTTCAAGTATAGGAAATATCTGAGGAGGCTGCAGGTGAGTATTTAATTATGAGATTGGCTAGTGTGTTGTGGCTATTGCCTATGTCAAACTGTGCTGCATAAACTAGTCATTCTTGTATCCATTGCTGACTCCTGGCTATCATCTGTAGAAGTGTAAAAATCCCGTGACTTTAAAAGGTAAAATCCTCTAAAGCCAATGGTGGAACTTCAACTGACTTTAATGGAGCCAGAATATCATCCTGTTTCAAGGAGTTAAGCTCAACTCTGTGGATTTAAGCTCAGCTGTGTAACATCTGGTATAATTAAGGGGGTTGTGGGAGGGAACCGGGTCTTAATTTTTTTAAGTGTCATCTGTGTTGAATATTTCATGCTGCGCTTTTTCTTCTTGCCTATATTGCCGAACACCCATGTTTATTGTAGTGCCTTATAAACACTCTTTGAAAAATACACTCAATATTTTTGTTGAAATACAGTCCTGGTTATGTCTCTTGTTTATTGGAATTGTGCTGTGGTTTTGATGTTTTGACATTCCCTCTATGCAGTTTGGCTATTACTTTCTTTTTCTGTTGACATTCATTATGCAAGATGGAAGAATTTCTGCAAAGCAGAAGGAAGAAATTGCAGTTTGACCTGCTGTTTAAGCTAAACAAACTAGAAGAAGAAAAAATGTTGAAAAATAGCGTGAATTCATCCTGTTTTCCTCACACATTTTTTATCAGTATTTTGTGGCAGCCAAAATTTCTGACCAGGACTAGACTCTTTATGGCTCTTTTGGCCTCAGACTGCATGTGATTATTCATAGTATGCCATTTCTCCTTGTAGGAAGCCTTATTATCCACAGGCAAATGTAATCTATCATCTTTTCCTTCAACAGTTCCCCTTTTCCCTCTACCCCAAAAGAAATCAGAAAAGATTTATAAGGTTCTGCAGCCCAAAAAACCTGCTTCATTATCTTTAAATCAAGTATATCTGATTGCAAAGCTCTTATTTTTATAAGAATTTTGGGAGCAGAGTATTTTACGGTTTTAAGTGTGCTTTTACTAAAGGTGAAAAATGCATTTTTTTAAAACTAATTCTTTTGAGAGTTATTGCTGCAAAGGAAAAGCCATTTCTGTTGGAAGAAAAATAATGGATATACCTTGACATGTCCAAACAGAATGAACTATTCAAGCTGAAAGGATAACACCAATTCAGATAGTATTGTCTTTATATATATATTGTGTTACTATCCTATCCTTCTGATATGACATAACATCTTATTCACCTATTTTTACTGTCATGGCAGATGAGGTAGACAGCTTGCTGAGTCTAGATGTCATTGTGTTCACTCCCCTTCCCCAGAGGATTAAATCTGATTTGGGACCAGTCAATATGAATAAGCAGCTTAATTTGTGCCTTCCCACTTTCATTACTTCCTGTTTACTTGCTTATCCTTATCTGTTACCATCATGACCAGTTACACAGTCCTTCACAGTTGAATCATTTTAGTCTTTATATGTTGGCTTCTCTTACTGTTTTCTCTCCTTTCTTTCTCCATTTAACACATCTACCCCTTCTCCTGTATAGATAGAAATAATATTTTTCCTAGTTGGATGTATCTCCTAAAGTTAGTGGCATAGGAGAAGATGTTTTTCAGCGAACTGCTGATTCATTTTTGGACAACTTTAATGGAGATACTGGCTTTGTGTGAGAAACGACTGTAAGAATCTCAAGAGTTGTTACTGGTACTTGGCACATGTGACCTTCATTCTTAATTGCTGGTTTGCTTATTTACCTCTTCAGCTAGACAGTAAACTTACAAAGCAACTCATACTATTTCAGCTTATTTGACCTGTTGATGCTACAATGTATATGCTAAAGATTTTCCTTGTGTAACACTTGCTTAGTTTTTTAATTATTTTCCAAGGTTACATTTCTAACTGATAGTCTTGAAAACTGTGGTGTTAATGGAAAAATATACCACTAAAGCATAGCAGTCCTCTGCTTTTGATAGGCAACATTGTATGTCCTCATTGCCCCATGTAATTGAATCAATTTTCATACGAACAATATTTTGGTGTCCTTATGTATATTATTGTTTATTTATTTATTTTTAAATAATGTTGCCTTTGATTTAGTTTTCCACTTCCCTTGGTTTCCCTAAAGTCTTCTTAGATGAAACAAGTCATTAGCAGTAAGTTATTTTTAACATAAAAGCACTTGATTGACGCTCTAGTGTAGTTAGTTATTTTCCTCCCAGAGGAGTTAGAGAATTGAGATTTAAATGTTTGCATATGTGGGACTTGTCTTTTTCTCTGTGGTCAGTTAATCCTTTTAGTTCATGTATATAAGGCCAGCTTTTTTATCCTTCTTAATGATTTACATTTGGATACTGTGTTACTGCTTACTCAGATATACAGAAGATACTTAGTACTGGAAAAAATGGAAATAAAATGCTTTTCATTTGGGAGGAAGGCAGAAGCCTTTTTCTTTATCAGGTTGTTTGCCTGTGTGTATTCAGTCCAGACATAAATTTAATCCTTCTCATCTCCTGTTTTATTTAGTGCCTTATTAGCCTGTACCTTGTTTTAAAAACCAGCCTTAAATATCTTCTATTCTAGCTACATATAATTTTTGAGAATATATTTTTTTGTTCCTGCAGCATAACTTAGTTGCATCTATGATGTTTATATCCCCTTTCTTTACATCCTCTCTCGGCAGTAACACTGAATTATCTCTGCATTTAAAGCACTTGAAGTTTTAGCTAGCAATGTGAGTGTTTTACTTCAGTAACTACTGTATTTTTGTGGTATTAGCAATGCCCCTGCCTAAATCCCACTCCCTGCCCCGAATTTTGTAAAAGAAAAACTTATACACAAAGTCTTATAGTAGGCCATTAATGCTTATTTCCACAAGCACATATTAATTTATTCTTTTTCTAAAAATAATTTTGTTTTCTAGTAGAGATACTTGCATATTACATGAAGGAATATTAGATTATAATTTAGCAGTATAAATAATCTGAAATCAGTTCTTAATTTCAGTGAGTTTCTTAATTTCTTTGCTAAAGAAAATATGGAGCTTTACAAATTCTGAGGCAAAATGTGTGCAAGTAGGGAAGAAAAGAATGAACAAGTGCCAAAGCTTGTGAATATGGGAGAAGAGACTGGCAGCAATTCACATTTGAGTTGTCATTTTGAATTTAAACCATGAGATTGATCCTGCAGTGCAAAATGGAGGCAGATCTTTATGCCTGTTTGGGATCCAGGTACCTTCAGCAAGGTTTTTCGTAGATTCAAGGAGTTACTCAAGGAAAAAAAGAAATGGAAGAAAGCTTCAGGAAAAAAGTAGCATAGAAATGGCTATATTTAAGCCAGACAGTAGACAGGATTATGAATCCTGTCTTGCAAATCTTATGAATTAAAATGTTTTAAAAATGGAAATATAAATTTAATAAATAATGCTTATTTCCAATCATGTTCACTAACTCCATTCCTATTTAAGTATATAATTTAAAGCATATATATATATATATTTTAAATGTACTGCTCATCTTCACAAGCAGTGCATCTGTCTGTCTGAAAGCTGAGATTTTGGCAAATATAATCGTTTCTTCTCTTAAAACATCATGAAACTTGCAGTCAGTAGTAACTTGTATGGCATTTTTGATTGTGGCCATGGCGTGTATGGGTGTAGACCTCCAACAGCTACAAGTAACAATTAGGTTAGGCATAAGGAAGAACATTCTAATAACATGAATATTTAAGCATGGATACAGATTGATGTAGATACTGTGTTCCTCAGAGGCTGAAGGTTTTTGAAGAAGTTAGAGAAGCATCTGTCATAGTAAAGTTGATTTTGCTTTGTGATGAGGAGGACATCATGGTCACCCCTTCCAGTTCCACTTTGCAACTTTGTGTTGTAATCACTTGATGAAAGTGGAATTAGGACAGTTTATACTGACATCTATTAATCATATGTATTCAAGGCTTTAGGGTGCAGAGAGATGGAAAAAAAACCAAAACCAAAACCCAGCACCACCTTGTGTAGTGGTAAAATGAAGAAAAAGGTTGATTTTTATGAGCATGTTATAGTATGAGCATATTTATGAATTTATATTTGCAAGATGTAGTGGTGAAGTAAAAGGCACTTAAGTAAGACAAGCTTTAGTATGTGCTCAGTAGGCAGCAAACCTGTTCAGCTCTGGAGATGGATAACTGAAAGGCATATAACACTGATTTTTTTTTTCCCTCCAGTAACTCAGCCTGAATTTTTTTTATTATTTTTTTTTTATTTCTGGCATTCTCAATTGTGACAGTCAGAACTTGGAGAAAGAGGCGAGTTGCAGAAATGTAAGGAGGAGAATTATGAACTGCCTAGATAATGCTAAAGCAGAAGACAAGAAAAACAAATCTTCTTCATGGAACTTATTTGCATATTCAGATATACCATTGATAGCTGTATTTTTTCCTTTCCTGAAAATGAGAATAAGGCTTGTGGATAGTGAAGTTTATACCAATTGTGTGAGTTTACAGGTTCTTTATAAATAAAGTTACCAACAGCAAGATGTAAAAGGGAGGTGCATCATTATTACTAGAAAAATAAATCAGTTTCATTATTTCTTTTGAAAGAATAAATGACAACGAAATGTACTCAATACGAATGGTTCAGTTATTGGCTTTCCATGCCTCATTTATGACACACTCTTGCATAAAACTACTGAAATTATTGAAGTGCACAGTGCTGGAGGGACACATCGTTTCTTTTAATGAGTATTCTCATCCCTAGTTGATGAGTTTTTGTTCTCTAAGCAGCACAGAATTACTCTAGAAAATGTTTTAATTATTTGACTTTGAAATAGGTTTCATTGGTGCAATCACTTGATGATTAGATTGTAGATACAACTATTGCTGAATTGCATCCAACTTAAAAAGTCTGTTTCTTACGGAATATGAAGTGGAAGGTACTCTCTCTGAAAGCTAGAAAAAACATATTTTTATATAACTGAACATTTTAAATTCCTTTAGTGTTTATTACAATAACATCCATCCTGTTTATGTCAATGGACCTAAGGCAATTAATAAGGCAATCATCAAATGTTAATGCTAATTCAAAGAAATTCCATACTAGTGCAACATTAATTGATGCTCACTTGTATATTATTATCGTTACATGTATCATGTCTATAGTGGTGACACTTTGAAGTGTCCGCTATTAGGAATGTATTAGAGCTTTAATGTAACAGGACTGGGTATAGTGAATTCCATGTTGCAGGCTCATTTGCTATTACAGAGCAGGTGCTCCTTTGTAGTTAACCATCTAAAGAGACAGTTTTAAGAATGAGTTATTTAAATACAAAATTGATGTTGATGAAGTAGAATATAAGCTCTGTGCCATGTGGGATTTTCACAGTTGTACACACTGCACTTCAGCTTACATAAAAATTCTTGGCAAGGTTCTAGTGGCAAAATGTTAATTCCTTAGGTGTTCATTAAAATAACATTAATCATGAACTCTGATGATGTTCACTTTGATTTATTCTGAAACTTTATAATTAAAATTAATCAGATTCTATAGTTAGGTTGAGCAGGAAAATGGAATTTGGCCTTGTTACTTTATAATGGAACTATTAATTCACTTAAATGTTAGAATATTTTTGAGGAATTTAATGAACATCTGCTTTTAAATATGGATCATACAGTCAAACTGGTATCTAATAAGAGCTTCATGTGTGTCTTTCTATGTTGAAAAGTGTTTTGCAATACTTTGTGAGAAGCAAGATTATTTTTTGTTTACCACTGTGATAGACTTGAGAAAGCTGAAAAAATATTCTGCTTTCTGGTGAGCTGAATCTTGATTTTAAGACACCCCCACCACTCTCCAAGGGAAATCTGATAAATAAATCTACAGGGTTTCAGGTTATGTCTGTACTTTAGATTACTGGATGGATGTTATTTAAGGTACCTGGAAGTTGTCAGCCTGTCATTATTAATTATGTGATAATCATATTTCTGTGTCAAAAATGGAAGTGAAAAGTGTTATTATTACACTACTCTATCATTCATTTCTACTAGAACAAACAAAAGAGGCAGCTTTTCTTGTCAAAGTAAATTTACTTTCTGCAGGACTTGTGAATGTTACAAATTTATATGGCTTCAAAGAAGCCACGTACACATTCAAAGAGGGCCTATTAAGACACCACATTTGGCTCAGTAAGTCCTTGACCTACAAATTGTTATGGACTATAGGAGCATTCTGGGGAAATACTGCTCTGTGCTTGCCCCATTCTTTAGTTCTTCCTTGGGTTTCGTCTTTCATCTGCTGTTTGAGACAGGTTATCAAGCCTTAGACATACCTTTGATCTGACCAAGTAAAACCATTATTATATTCATTTACAGGTATTTATGCCTTTACAGGTAAGACTTGTCTTCAGAAAGCCCAGGCTCCTGAGACCCGTGCAAAAGTCTGGAGCAAAAAGATATTTCCCTCAAAAGAGGAGGATCAGGCTAGGGAACATGAGTTGAACTGTTCTTTCTCACATGTTCAGCAGACTATTTCTTCTAGACCAGTTGGGAACTAAATACAGCTGCTTGTATTTGACACTATACACAATCATGTAATTTGCTTACATTAACCGTCTTTGATTACCTATATTGCTAATAAAGCAATTTCCAGAAGTTATTACAGTTCCATTGATACTGGAATCCTGGCTTTATTTTTCTAGTCAGTGGTGTTGCTCTTGCAGTTTTGCTTTGGTTTTTTTACCATTTACGTTACGTTTTTTGCACAGTTTCTGTTCTCTTGTCCAATCTGAGGATTGGAAATAATAGTGAGAGATAAAAAATGCCTTGAGAGAGGAAGAGAAATTGAGTGGCTGTCAGTAAAGCAAGCTAGTACACAACTTCTGAGGCTGATACATTTTCTGTTTGTTGTATGTTGCCAAAAGAAGTCTGATACTTGTGATGTATCTCTGAAAACTGTATATATATATTTTTTTTTGTTAGTGGTAGCTCTTCGATCCCTTGTGAATAGTTTGTACAACACCTTAGACTGCAAATTTTGATCACTTTCAAATTGAAACAGTCATTTGTGTTATTTTGGTGTTTGTTATTTTTTTATATACTGTCAGGAGACCTATGCAGTAATTTGTCAGATTAATCAGTAATCTTCCTATATACCACCTTCTTTAGATAGGACCTCCATTCAGATTCTTGTGCTCAATTTCCTAATGGCAGTTTCAGCCCTGTAAATTGCTGTACAAGCATGATCCACTGATGGATGATGTGAATTGTTGATTGTAGCTAGATTTGTCTGGTTTTTTTTATTGATAGAGGCTATACTCTATCAGTTTGTATTTTGCAAGCATAATGAATTCACACAGCTTTTTCTTGATAAAATGATCTACCAGGGTATGGTGGTGTCACTTAACTGTAAGACTCAGTTTGATGCTGTTGGCTACCTCTGTTTCTGGGTTATGGGTCTTATTGCAAAGGGAAGTGATATATGAAAGTGACCCTCTGTAAATAAATATTTGAACCCATAGGCTCAGCCTAATTTTTCTTCCTAACTTGTAGCTTGGAGGACTGGGGCTTTATTAGGTGACACGTTTTTGTTTTGTCCAGATAACTAGAGCATTTACTATTTCTGTGCGCTCCAAGTCAGTATATAGCTGTCAATAACCTGTTGGAAAGCAGGTGTACACACACGAACATAGGACCTTAGGAGTGAGTCCTTGTTTGGGTTAGCTTAACCTAGATTTTTTTCATGATACTGATATTTTAGGGAAGGTACTACCTGCCAGCTCGTTTTCTTGAAGACATCCATCCATGTTGTTGAGACTAGCACATTTTGGGTTGATGTACTCCATTAAAAAAATGGTATCCAGTTATGTGTATGGAAACGTATGTTTTGACACTTTAGATTTGGGGTGGGCATGTATTTCACTGCTGCTTTGGGCCCTGGCATGTTGTGTCTGTCTTTCAGGCCCTGGAGTGGCCCATTGGTGTTACAGAGAGCCTGGCACTACAAATGCCCAGAAGTTGGATGTCATAGTATAGCAGACCTGTGAGGTGAAGAATCGCTTCTACTTCTGTGACCCTGTGTTATGGGTTTGTGTGGCGCAGTTTTCCTTGGTGGCAGGGGAGGGGGGCTGCAGAGGCGGCCCCTTTAAGAAGTTCCTGGAAGAAGTCGCCGCCCCAAAATGTCGGACCCGCGCGCTAAAACGTCGGACCCGCCTCTAGGCGGGGAGTGACGGTGGTAACGCCTCTGGGAAACACATTTAAGAAGGGGAACCGGTAGTGTGGGGGTTGGGAAACCTGAGAGGAACATCGCTGCCGATACTGGAATCATGGAAGTGGAGGGGGAGGAGGAGGCGCCTGAGGAGGCTGATGGCCCTGCAGCCCATGGGGTTGAACGGTGGAGCGGAGGCTCCCGAAGGTGGCCATAACCCCATGGTAAAAACCGCGCTGAAGCAGTGTGAGACGGGAGAGCAGCCCGCAGAAAGGACCCGCGCCAGGGAAGTTTGTGAGGAACTGCAGCCCGCAGAAAGGAACCACGTTGGAGAAGTTGGTGAAGGACTGTCTCCCGTGGGAGGGACCCCACGGTGGAGCAGGGGACGAGTGAGGAATCTTCCCCCTGAGGAAAGGAGCGGCAGAGACGATGTGTGGCAAGCTGACCCAACCCCCATGCCCTGTTCCCCTGCGCCGCCGGGGGGAGGAGGGAGAAAGCACCGGGAATGGAGCTGAGCCAGGAAGGTGGGAGGGGTGGGGGGAGGTGTTCTGATGTTTGGTTTCCCTTCCTAATATCCTTGTTTTGATTTGATTTGCAGTAAATGAAATGGATTTAGTTTCTTCCCCCAGTTGAGCCTGTCTTTTGCCCGTGCCCATAAGTGGGGAGTGATCCCTCCCAGTCCTTGTCTCGACCCACAAGCCTGCCTTTGTATTTTCTCCTCATCCCACCGTGGCCAGGCGAGAGGGTGGGGGGTGAGCGAGCGGCTTCGTGGTGCTTTGTTACCGACTGAGCTGACCTGAAACCACGACACCCTGCTATTCTACCATTTGTCTATTGATATGCTGGTCTGAAACTACAAGTCTTTCAGGAGAGGTCCAAGACAAACCAGATTCATTAATGTATGCTTCGTTATTGAGGAAAAAAAAACAAAAGGAGAAATGTTTGTGTGTATGTGAATATATACCCAGTTGTGCTTGTTTAACCAGATATGTCAAAAAGGTTTTGTGTCTCTTGGCATAAGAAAGTATTTTATCGTGTTCCTTAGCCTGAGTTCATTAGAGTGTCTAATATTGAAAATATTCACATCACACAGTTCTCCATAAATTAGAAGTACATGGAACCTTTGAACATCTGTGCGTTTTGAGTAACTGCATCAGTGCCAGGACCACATTCACACACCATAAATATTTGAGGGCAGCGGGTCAAGGTAAAGAATAGGAAGGACAGAGTAAGAATAACTGAAATAATCTTTTGGGAGGATGGTATTTGATCCCAACAGCTCAGGTCTTCTATTATGACCATAATGCCTAAATATTTAAGCCTTAAAAACAACTTTGAAATGAAGCAGTTAACTTCTTCCTGCAGTACAAAAGTCAGTCGACTCCAGAATGACACCTGCATTTTTGTTTTCATTTTATAATTAGAAAAATGTATTTTCAAACTGTGCATAGTAAAATTCCAGCACTGTAGAAGATGATGAGAAATTCAAGAACCCACGTAGTTAAGAAATAAGAAACTGAAGTGTGGAGGTTTAAGATGAGTCTTAAAAAGACAAGTAATGTTTTGAATAGCAAATAATTTATGCAAAATATGTTACAAAATCTAAGATGCTAAATAAATAACCAATACAATGTATTCTGTTTTGACACTTTGTTTCCACTTAAAGATAGTGAATGCAATTTCATTTGTTAACAATATTTTGAAGCTATTTTTCATTATAATTGCTTTATATTTTGTACAAACAGTTGAACTGTAATTTTAAATTTCAGTCTGAAGCTACACGAAAATAATGGTGGGATAAACATTCAGAAAAATAGATTTGTGGTTATATAATTTCTCTTTATTATAAAAAATTTGCTTTACCATATGAAACTTTTTTCTCCTATATTTTGGAAGGCTCATGTTCTCTTTTATATTTCACCAAGTTGGCATAATATAATGTGTTTCTAATTTCTGTAATCTTTTATGATTACAACATAAGGGTAGTATTATAAAAGTTATTCTCATACAGTATTGAGAAGTCCTGAAGATTTAAAACAGAAGAATGGGATATAAGAATGCTTCAATCCAGATATTAAATGGTAGACAAATAAGCAATGTAGTAATTTTTAAAGACTTAATACTACATTTTTTTTTGTTTTTAAAGGTTTTAGGTTTTTTTTTTTTAGCTTGATATATCATAATGTTAAAGGACTATTAACCTTTACCATTTGGTCCGAATTACTGTATTTTTCAGCAAAATAAACGTTTCTTACTTTTGAGCAACATTTTACATTCTAGGAGTAGTATTACTCTAAGGGCTTGTTTCTGTTGCCACTTCTGTCAGCATCTATCTTTGACAGAAGTAGGTTTTGGGCCCATTTGTCTTTAAGTAGAAATACAAATGTCTGATTTGGCAGACTATACTTTCACAGCAGATGTTGTAAAGACAGCTGCCTATTGAAGTCTCCTGTCCATATTGTCTTGAATAACAGTGGGACTTTACAAAACATCATCAGTGTCGGCTAACAGTTGCATACATAAACTTTGTTGCTAAAATATATCTGTTTATCATTAAATTTTTCTGATTTACAAATCAGGCTGTATTTCAAGGCAACAGGTAAGTTTGAGAATTGTTAAATTTTTTTTGATTTTCATTTATAAGAAAACTTGGCTAGGTATTTCAAGAATTTCTTAGAAGTCTGAATAGTTAAACCCTCCTTTTGGTTAATACATTACTTCTGGAACCAGTAGATAAAATTCTTCACATTAAACACGGTAAAAATGGTGCATATTCTGCAAAGGACAGAATTTTAGATCAAAGTTTTCTGGGCACAAAAGCAGTAACAAAATGATCCCTACAAAACAGAGTAACTTAATAACACAAGAAATAACTTTTGTTAATTTGAAACCTTAGAAACTGAAACTTGTAAAGTAAGATGTAATTAAATTATGGTACTGTACATACCAGCTGTTCTTGGTAATTGAAACTTTACAATATGAAAAGTACATTACATCTGTACAGTTTATACAGGTAGGTAGGATGAGTTTTGAAAAAGATTCACTTTAAGGGTCATACTCCGAAGTCAAAAAAATACTGCACAACTTAACTAATTACAAATTGTAGACTTGAAACAATTAATCTTTGTGATTCATTTTTAATTTGAACAGGGATCCTAGAATCCATAAC
>VYZV01028354.1:65996-100634 GCA_013401275.1 Pandion haliaetus | reverse complement strand
AACCGCGCCACACAAACCCATAACAGTGCTAGAGGAATAAAAGGTGACATAGGCAATGCCAGCTCATGAAAGAAAGCTAGATAATCATCTGGATAACTATAGATCAGCCTGAGCTCCACAGTGGGCAAAATGGTAGAAACAAGAGGAAAAGATGACCTGAGGATAAATACTGCATGCTACAAAGAATCAACACAGCTTTTGTAGAAGAAAGCCATGTCTGATACATCCACCAGAGTTCTCCAAGACAGTAATAAACTTGTGAGAAAGTAAGAGGCCATTTGGTTAATAGACTATTCTTGGATTTTCAGTATATTCTACACAAATTTCCTAAATAAACTAAGATGTCAGAGATACCAGGTAAGATTTACCTCATGGTAAGAAGCAAACCACTGGAATAAATGGTCTGTTTTCACAATTACAGGCACTTCTCAGAGGAACCTTTTTGGGTCTGTGTTGTTAAATATGTTCATAAATAAATATGAAAATTATATGAGCAATGACGTGATATAGCTTGCTGAGAATATAAAATCATGCAGAAGTGTCAGAGCTTAATGTGAAGTTGTCCTGGTTTCAGCTGGAATAAAGTTAATTTACTTCCTAACTGAAGGAGTTAATGTCTCAAACATTGTGGTGGGTCGAATTCTGCCTAAGGATGAACTCTGAATAACAAGGAACCCCAGGTGAAAAGCAGGGGATCAGCACCCACCAGCACCCACCAGCAGCAGCAGCAGGAGGGGGTGGCCATGCTGGAGGGTACACAGCTCCCTGCTCTGATAACGCTCCTCTGATGTGCTGAGCGGGGCAGCTCACCATGCAGGCAAGGGGAAGTGACTCCCCAAAGGAGCCCAAAGGCTCACAAACCGCTCATGACACCTCATTAGCCTAATGATCGCCTGAAGGAGGGGCAGGGATGATAAAAGGACACAAACTGAAGCCCTGCATGTGCAGCCCACCGGAACCGGAGCCCTCGCCNCCCTTTTCCATAATCCCTACACCTCATCCCTTTAGCCATAAACCACTGACCGAGTCTGGGACTAAGACGGGATCCAGCCACCCCTGGGCTCCTCTCTGAGAAGGAGCCTAGAAAGCAAGGGGGTCTGCTCTGAACCTCATGACTCAAGGGGAGGGCTCTCCTTATTGTCCTCCCTCAACTGATTCCCAGATAAGCAAGGCCTGTAGTATACGTTTGGTGATGCAGGGTTAGCACGTTACACAGTTTACTGACATAGTTTCGCGCCAATTTTTGTTGTGACCTTTCCAGTTTTGGTGGTGAGCATGCCACTTCTTGCTGTGAGTGAATAAAAGTTGAGGTTTGTTAGTTAAAGGATCCCTGGTGTCGTTTCACCTCAATCCTGACCTGAGAATCAGCAAATCTGAGTCATTGTCTTGAGAAATTGGGACATGACACTAGTAGCTCGTATAGTGCTGAGTTTTGGATTTAGGATGGGAATAACGTTGATTACACACTGATATTTTCAGTTGTTGCTAAGCAGTGTTTAGACTAAGTCAAGGATCCTTCAGCTTCTCATATTGCCCTGCCAGTGAAGGCTGGGGGGTGCACAAGAAACTAGGAGGGACACAGCCAGGACAGCTGATCCAAACGAGCCAAAGGGGTGTTCCATACAATATGACATCATGCCCAGTATGTAGACTGGGGAAGTTGGCCAAGGGACACTGTGGCTCAGGGATTGGCTGGGCACCAGTCAGTGGGTTGTGAGCAATTGTATTGTGCATCACTTGTTTTGTATATTCTATCATTATTGTTGTTATTATTTTCCCTTCCTTTCTGTCCTATCAAACTGCCTTTATCTCAACCCATGAGTTTTACCTTTTTTTTTTTCCCGATTCTCTCCCCTATCCCACTGGGTGGGGGGAGTGAGTGAGCAGCTGTGTGGTGTTTAGTTGCCACCTGGGGTTAAACCATGACAAAAATATTACAAAAGGGCCTTTTAGTATTTGGATGGAGCCTCAAGAAACTAAAAGATAAAGTGGCAGATTAACTGAAATGAGATAATACAGGTAATTAATTTAAAAAAAAATCACCCAGTGATATATTCACAATAACAGACTCTATCATGATGAATGAAAGAGCTCTTGAAGTTTTTGCAGGTAGCTCTGAAAATATCAGATAGAACTTTCAGGAGGCAAAAAGGCAATGATCAGGAATGGAAAAAAAAGAATAGGCAACTTGGTTAGAAAACATATTATTACATGCTGCCTATAGTCCTGTTCATCCCATCTCAAAAAACTTATATTAAAATGAAAAAATATGGATAAAAAGATAGGAAGTGTGCTGAGAGAAATGGAGTAGCTTTTATAGGTTTGCAGAGAGACTACTGACAACAGATACAGTGAGAGGCCCACAGAATTATTAGTGCCATGAAGTGGGTGAATTGGGAAAGCTGGAGGATAAATACCTTATTTCTTTTTTTTTTCCTTTAAGAATCTGCTCTTGTTGATTGTGAGGGACAGGACATTGAACAAGATTTTGGTTTAATGCGATGCATATTTTTTTTAAATATCCTTATTAGCATGCTTTTCAGGCTCTGTTTCAAAAAAATGCATGCCAAAGTATTATATGCAATCTGCATGGTAAGTCTAAAAAGAAGGAAATTTTTAGCTGGACTAGATCATATCACATAAATTGCTGGCCAAGTACTAATATGTGCTGGTACAGACTTCCATTGGGTGATGCTGGTTCTTTCAAAGCTAGCTGTTTCCCCATCAGACATCTAGTGAAACCAGCTGCAGCAAAAGACCTGAAAGATTCTTCTTTTTTTCCCTGGGTATTCTCAGTGAGGTCGCAAGGACTAGAAGATATTTGGATTCTCAAGCTCCAAGGGAGTACTGCCAAGAAATCTTCCTCTGCCCTGTTGACCACAGAGCTCTTGCAATATTCTAGGCTCCCTGAGGTTCTTGGAAGTCCCAAGGGTTCTTAGTCTTCTTAAGTGTCCTTGAATGAGACAAAGAGTCAGGAGTTTTCAGGTTCTTCCCACTCCAAGGGTGAGCAGGGAGGTACTCTCTTAGCCAAACATCCTTCCTGGGATTTCTAGAGTCCCTGATTTAACACAGAGCAGCTACCAAGTCTGGAAATCCTGGCTTCCAGACTCATGATCAGTATACCAGTAATGTCTGGCAGCCCGTTATTCTGCAATTTGGGTAAAAAACTGTAGCCAGTTACAGAGCTTTAGTGCTTGAAATATATACTCAATTATTTGATCTGATTCATTTACATTCCCAGAGGCAAAATCTCAGCTTAAATTTAATCAATATAGGGATTGAACTGTTAATTCTACAACTTGGGTGTGATACAGACTGCGGTGAAGAGTGCAGAGAAACCTTATCCAACCAAACAAAATCCCTTAAAACCAACAGATCAACACTCATTTTACAGAACTTTACAGAAAAGTTAGAAGCTTGGCTATAACAAAAGCTGCCTTTTGAGTCAAATCCTTTCTCTGTTTCACAATCCTGAGTAAAATAGAGCTTGTTTAATTTTTGTCTGTTTTCATAATGCTGCATTAAAAGGCCATATTTGAAAGAGAAAGAATGAAATTCACTTGCATTGTATAACTCAAGGTGCAAAAGAAAAGAAATGCAATTCATTCAGAAGTTTTGCTGTTACTTAGTCCGCAATGTACTCTGCATTTGCATGTTTTGAATGCACTGAATGAATGATATTCCCTAAATCCTGCTATAACCACAATACACAATGCAATACTTTTAACTGTACATTAGAAAAGAAGGTATTAAATTCTTGGTTTCAAAGACAGTCTCTCATCCTTAATCACAGTCTAATTTCCTTTCTTTCCTTGATTTAACATGGACCCATAAGTGCTATTCATGTTTTCCCCTGTGCTTTAATTATAGACTTCTTTTAAACTTCTTTAGGTTTGGGCACTGGAGTTTGGATGGGAGCATATTTTTATGACTGACTAAATGGAGAGAGAACAGAATAGAAACAAAAATAAAAACATGATGAAGACACCAGCTAGTAGGTTTATTTTGTTATGTGCCTTACAGATGTCATGGATGAAAGGGAGTGTTTGCTCCATGGTGAATCTGACATTTTTGAGAACTGCATTAATAAGGTTTGGCCATATTCCAGAATAAGCAGAACCCTTTCTGGTGGGTCTGTCACAACTTTGCTTTCATTCTCCTACAGCACAAGAGCAAGCCCCTTCTCTTTAAAATGTAACATACGTATCCCATCTACCCTTCTTAAAGTATAATATGATTGTGGACCATCTGATTTGAATTGCATGGCTAAGCTTGAAGAATTGTACTTTCACAGGTAAAATAAAGCCATTTAAAAAAGAATATGTGCCTCTGCATTGTAGTTGTGCGTCATCAGTTAGAGGAGTGCAGTGAGATTTTTTTTGTAATTATTAAATTATGAAATTTTTACTTAAGCAGTATTTGTGGCTAGATATATACCAAATGTTCCAAAATGTGACTGTTACAGGATGCTTTAAAAAAAATAATTTTGGGAAAAAGCTTACACTGGGTGAAATTTTAAATGTCTGTGAATGAACAGACATCACAGTGCATTAAAAATGATGAAGAACTTATTTTCAGCATTAATGTAGCATTAAGCTATTTCAAAGACATCATAAGGCAAAAGATCGAATGAGGCTGGACAATCAGTTACCACACATGCACATTAAACACATAGAAGTACAAGATGTCTTTAGCTTTCAAAGTTGCAGAATCCTGACATGCATCGAAAAGATACAAAACACATGACAATGCATGTGAAGATAAACAGACTTTAATAGCAGGCTACCCACTTACCAAAATAGGGCCAAGATGACTGCATGATCAATAGACTCCATGATGAAAATAAATTATTATACAAAGACTTGATGACGACTAAAGCACTTTGTAAAAATAGGACTTCAGTATCGCAGTCTTTTCCTCATGGCTGCCCATACTGATAGTACAGGGGGCAAAAAACGGAGAGGGACATTCTGACCATAAGGGAGCATAGATGATCACTTTATGCAAGCTACAAAAAACCTGTTCCTCTGTTCACTACCTTGGGGTAGTGAAAGGTGACTAATCAGTCTTCTCTGCTTTGACACCTACAGTTCACCGTCCTTGGGGCAAGCAGTGTATGGCGATTTATCTCTGCATTCTTTAGTAGCTTGAAGAATGAGATGATAAGACATATCTAGGTTTGCCACTAATGTTCATGTGGTCGCAAGAGTGTCTTACATTGTCAGATATATTAACATAACGTTAGAGCTTCAAAATCATCAGGGTATTCCATAATGTAAAAAGACTGTGCAGAAAATGCCTTTCTGTCTTCAGAATACCCTTGAGCAGTATATTCTACTATTTCTACAGGATAACCATTGCAAAAAGAGAATGTAGCTCTTCCAGGAGGTAATGAAAAGTCAGACAAGATTTCATTTAGCAATTACACCTGCAGACGCTCATTTTGAAGCCTTTCACATGGTGTCAAATGCTGGTGGTGTCAGGAATAATAAGGCTGTTCTGAATATATTGAAAAAGGTCATGCAGGAAAACAGACATTGCTAATGGTATAGTCACATGTCTGGGGATATGAAAGTTTTGATAGTGATTTATTTTTGAGGGAGGCATATATCATACAAGCTGTTCAAGTACCGGTTTGTGAGTAAATACCACTTAGAATATTGTTAAAGACAGCCTAATAATGGTGACATAAATGATAAAGTGATATTAATAGCAGGTCCTTGGGCCTTTTTTTGTTACAACTTGAAAATAAGAGACCACTTGAATTTCCATTGTCTTATGAACTACCAAGTGACTGCTGTAATCCTCTGTAAAGCTGATATAGATCATTGCCTTAAGCTGCAAGATCTGTGAATAGAACACAGCAGAAGATAATAGTAGCATTCTTCTTATGATTTATTTTCATTTTTTGGTTCAAAATAAAATAGAAGCCTTTGAGTGCTTTAAGTGTGTGCCTTTTAAGTGTAAAGGTTAGGGTATTCACTTGAATGATAACATTCAAAACAGTTTTTGGTCTACACTGAAAAATCTCACTCAAAATATCTTATATCTGCAGGTCAGGACCTTAAGCAATCAGACTGAGATAATATTTTCACGAACACAGGGAAACAATGCAGTACAACAAAAAACCTTCTGACATAAGATGAGGTCACGGTTACTTCTTTATGAGCACATTTTTGTCTCAGAGTCTCCACTCTGATCTATTTTTATCCAAACACTTTCAGAAGACCTGTAAAAGGTACAGCCAATATACGTTTCCTGGTGAGAACTTTTTTCTTTCAAATGCAATAAAGCGAGAGTTCTCTATCATATAGTTTAATAGCCCAGAGAGAAACAAGTCTGATCATATTTACTGTCTGTAGGGGTTATACTTCCATTCATTTCAATTTTAGTTAATCAGGACACTGAATTGTAAAAGTACATAAATGAGATTTGTTAGGATCCAAGAAAAAGCTACATCATCTGCTTCTATTCATGTTCTCAGATACTTTCTGAAACATTTATGAACATATGTGCTTATGACTAGGAAAGGATCCTGCATGTGCACATGATGGCACAGCAAATTTGGTCTCAGTTGTCCTCAGGAGCTCAAGCTACCAGGCAACATCAACACACCCAGCTTGCATTACTCCGGGCACCGTAACTTGCATTTTACTCATATAGGAATTATTACCCATGCATGCCGTTCTATTCTGAAACACATTGAGAAATGACAGGCAGAAGTATTAAGAGCTATCTTCTCCCTGATCTTCCAAAGCAGCTTCATGTTTCAGTTGCTAAACTCAGTTTGGATGAAACTCTATAAATTTAAGCTGAGGAATAACTAAGGAGACCATTTTGTGTTTGCCAGCTGGATAACTGCAGTCTTAAGGGAAAAATCAACATTAAATAAAGGCAAATTAAAATGTTTATCCTATTAAAGAAACACATCCACAGAAATTGTTCAAAACTTTATGGTGTTTTTGCTGGTTTCAGAAGGGTACAAAGCTGTGCAGGTACTTGCCTTAAGGCACTAATATAAATTATTGAGCTATCTTACTTTGTCTGTCCATTGATAGTCAGGAATAATGAACGGGGATTATGGCCAAGACAATGCCCAGTAATTTTTCAGTGACAATTAAAGCAAGTTCTGAACTTACCAACAGGTCTTAACAGCACAAGTAAAAAGATATGAATGAATGAAGCGCTTACATGAACAAAAAATATACAAAAACGCACTTACAATAAAATCTTCTCTTCACCTAATTATCCTAATTTTAAAGCTTATGTATTTTAAGCATCCCAAGCTTTTCTTCAAAATTACAAATATTTTGTGACCTTACTGTCTCCCACTTAGGGATGACCAGCTTATCCCTGAACAGTTTTAGAAAAGCAGAAGTAGTACCTTCCCATTAACAAATGCCTGTAGATTGGCCACCTGAAAAATGAGTCACACACCATCAAACATTATAGAAAGAATAAACCATATGTTAAGGTTTTCCAGAAAGCATGCTTAAATAGACAAATGAGATAAGTCAGTTCCTTAAACTGTAGGCAGACAGAAACTTCTTGACTGGAAAGAAGAATGAGAAAACTTGTCTTGGTGCTACGGGACACAGGCTTCTAATATATAGAGAAATTATCTGCCATGCACATTCAAAGTTCAATTACCCAAATATACATTGAATTTGTTGCTTAGTTTCACGGCACTTTCAATCATTGAGTTTCAGCAGATTTTCAGTCAGTAAAAATTCAGTACCCTATTTCCAGCTGTTTTGCAGTAATTGTAAAAAATCACTTTGTTATATTGAACAAGGTGAGGTGAAATACACCAGAACTCCTTTATCTTCTGCTGTTCCTGAACTACTGTATAGTAGTTTTGTCATCTAAATGTCCTCCTCTTTCCACCCCTAACATAGTGCCTCAGTTCATACTGAGAGTGAATGAGGAGTCTGTCTCAAGGATTCTGCATCTTTTGGGTTTTAGATTATTAGGCTTATTTTGGTGCAAAGATCTTGCCACATCTTGCCGTAATCTGATTTCAGGAAAGGGATTTATCAAACCTATCAAATATAAATGTAACAAAGAGACATACTGGCAGACTGTTTCAGCTGTTGTTGATCTTATTTCTCTTCAGGCCTTTGGCAGCAAGTGTAAACTTAGAGTGGCATTTCTGTGCCTTGATTATGATGGGCAAATCAAATTAAAATTTAAATATCTCTGGTTTGTATTTCCAAAAATTATTTGCTTATATTTATTTTTTCCCAATAATATTTTGATAATTATCTTGCTAGATTGTTGCACATGCCAAAGAAAGATTTTTTGGTGGTATAACCACATGATACGCAGTATAAGTTCTCCACGATATCAGGCAGTAAAGTGCTCCTTCTTTAATATGTACTTTTTCCTCTTTCATATTTCTCTGCTTTTAGATGAACTGCAATAGTGCTTTGCTAGAGCTACAGCAGATATATGGGATATGAGATTTGCCTTTTTTCAATCAGATGCAAAAGAAACCTGAAAGGTTTAGAAAAAGAAAAAATAAATACGAAAAGTGAGTGGAAAAGTGTACCTTAAAATATAACCATTTTCTTTTTAAGATTGCTAAGATATTAACAGTTAATGGTTCTTCTGGATTTATTCCCTCAAGTTGCTATTACTACTTACTACTTTTCTAGAATCCTAAAACTCTTCAGCCTTTGCAATGTTTCCTATCACCTTGATCATTTGATCAAGAGATTTCTTAATGTCAAACAAATACTGTTACATTACACAGCAGATCCCTGGATGCTCTTCTGTCTACAGAGAGGACTACAGCAGACATACACTGTGACAAATGAAATGATAAACCTGCATGGCTTGGTTAAAATCTTGATTACACAGGAAGAGTAGGAAAAACATGATTACACTGTTTACCTTTCTTTCCAATCAACTATTGTAAAATATATTTTAAAGGTAAACTGTTTAACTTGTCATAAAAATCATGTTCTTTTATAGTTGGTGATAAATTCATAATTATTCCTTCAATCTAAGATTTCTGCTTATTGTCCATTTATATAAATAAGTGTGTGTGTTCATAAATACACAGTTTATCATTGATATCAGAAAGTCTAGTTTCCTTTTGCACAAGGAAACTGCTTTTTGACACAAGTAGACACAGACCACTGCCAGGAGGAACAATTACTTAACTGCGAGTGATTTTCTTTGTCTAGCATTGTCTCTCCATACACAAACTCTATGGCCAACTTCTTCTGAATTGCTGTACTTGCAACTCTAGGGTAGTAAGAAAAAAAAACCACCTGGAATAGAAAAAAGATGCTCTGAATTGACAATGGGAACTCTTGATTCAGTGAGAGTTGAAAAGAATATGACATGATGGATTTAAGGATACTCTTTGTTCCTGTTAACTAGACATGTTTCAGATGAGACTGAAATTATGGAGATGAAAAGATATGTTAGTCAGTTATACTTCAAAAGATTGTCACCATGGCTAAATTGTCTCTTCGGACTGTTAGTGTCACACATAAGGATTGTGCATGATTTAGTGTGCCTTTTGCAAAATACATATAAAGCTGGTCCTTGCTTTCTTCTTAGGGCACTCTGGTAGGACCTGGGGATTAGGCAGTGAAGAGAAGAAAGGAGAATGGACTCCTTATTTGTTTGGCAAAATATATAGCGGCCTTGAGGTTTTAAAGAATGTAAGAGCTTGTCATGGTTTAACCCCAGCCGGAAGCTCAGCCCCACGCAGCCACTCACTCACTCCCCCCATGATGGGATAGGGAAAAGAATCGGAAGAGTAAAAGTGAGGAAACTCGTGGGCTGAGATAAAGACAGATTAATAAGCAAAGCAAAAGCCGTGCGCACAAGCAAAGCAGAACAAGGAATCCATTCCCCACTTCCCATGGGCAGGCAGGTGTTCACCATCTCCAGGAGAGCAGGGCTCCATCACGCCTAACGGGGACTTGGGAAGACAAATGCCATCACTCCCAACATCCCCCCCTTCCTTCTTCTTCCCGCAGCTTTGTATTGCTGAGCATGACGTCATATGGTCTGGGATATCCCTTGGGTCAGTTGGGGTCAGCTGTCCCGGCTGTGTCTCCTCCCAACTCCTTGTGCCCCCCCAGCCTCCTCGCTGGTGGGGTGGGGTGAGAAGCAGAACAGCCCTTGGCTCTGGGTAAGCACTGCTCAGCAACAGCGAACACATCCCTGTGTTATCAGCTCTGTTCTCAGCACAAATCCAAAACACAGCCCCATACCAGCTACTAGGAAGAAAACTAACTCTACCCCAGCCAAAACCAGCACAGTGCTAGTATTTACACCATAAATGGCATCACTTCTAATTAAAACATCTTGGTATATTAGTACAAAAAAAAAAGTTTATTCAGCAAGAGCAATCTGCAATAAATGTCCTTGCTTTACTATTCAAGAATAAGAAGAGATCTCACTGAAAATACTAAGATTCACATTTTTTTCATTATGTAAAGAGCTAAATACAAGCAACTATCCCATTCCTTAAAATAGTTAATGGCCACTCTCACTCAATGAAAATAGGAAGAATATTTTGAAAAATTATTTACTTTGTCATTCATTCTGTAAGAATTAATATCCTAAATGCAACCTCTCATTACATGTATACTAGGTTTCATCAAAGCTATAAGCTTTTCACTTCTCTCTATGATCATCAGTTTGAACCTTCAGAGCCCTTAATGTGATATAATAGGTGTGGTTTCACAGTAGCGAGGTAGGGTAAGTGCAAGTCTGAAACAGGACTTAGGTTTGTGTCATCTGCTAACACCACACAGAGAGGTAATTCAATGTTTAACAGCATTACCTACTGCCTTAAATCAAACTCCAGCCTGGCTGTACTTGGCAATAATAAATGTGATTTTTAGTGTATCCTATGACAAGCTGATTCTATGGTAGTTGCATACAATTACCGTAAGTGTTCTTAAGAGGGCCAAGGTCTTGCTTTGCTCCAAAATGATGGAGTGCAACACTTAAAGTCTTTCATCATAAGAAAAATGCAGGTTTATGATTTCAGTTGGTCGTAAATGGCCCACAACTGATTCTAAAATCAGAATTTAAAAACAGAAGGGCATAGATGATAGTGATGAGGAGGAAAGGTAGGGAAGAGAAGGGAAGTGCAGGAGAGGACTATACAGGTCTTGGGTCTCCTATGTTTCCGGTGAGCTCTCCAGGTGGATTGTAGCCAGATTGCAGTTTATAAGAAAAGCATGCATCCTCTCAAATTTTGGCTAGAGAAATAAAGAGGTAGTGCTGGTCACACCTTTTGAGCCAGGAAACACATCTAAATCACCAAGCTGTGAATGTCACTGGACCCTCAGTGTAAACTAAACGTCAAACAGTGGTCAAAGTTAGTCAGATAGAAATATGCCCCATTTCAGAAATGTTGGCTTGTAAGGGTCTTTTTGGCATTAGAATTTGGCACTTTAGAAATTCTGGAACCTCTGCAGCTATGAAGATATTTTAAGGATCTAAACTTTGCATTTAGACATATAAAATGGCAATTATCGGTAAAAAATCTTTGTCTCAGTAGTCTTATCTCTGTCTTATTTTAGGACATCAAAACCGGTTCAAGATAAATAAATTCTAGGACTCTCCTTTAGGGTGCTGTGATCTTTGAAAATATGTTTATATATTCATTTGAATTGATTTCACCATCTGTTCAGATATGAGTGGCTGCTAAATGATGATCTGCATAATGATACTTAAAGTTTCTTTCACATGTTGGAAGCTTTTGTTACAAAACCATCTTTGGCTGCTGCCCTGCAAACCAGTAGAGTCACTCACTGAGAAGGGTAGGAAAACTTTTTAAAACTGGTTTTGTAAAGGTCTTTAAAAGCTATGAAAAACCCGAATATGTTGTGTAGTTAGTCTAGCTCTTATTATATTGGATGCATTTGCATGCAGTAAAGTAAAAAAGCATACTTAAATTAAGAATACATGTTACTTAATTTGAACTAAAATGTTCATGATTACACAGCTATGTGAACTATTACAGAAAACATGAAAAAGATGTTTATATATAGATTATGTAAGTGTAGAAAGGATATTTGGAGATTCTGGAAGTGTTTCACTTGAAAAAAATAGTGACCTAGGATGTCCTGCATGTTTTTTATCAACCAATAGCCACAGTAAGTTACTGACCTGTCTTATTTTAGAAGGCTTGTCAAGTACTGACATGCAAAGACTGAGGCATGTTGCCCTGGCATTCCACTCAGATATTCGTGACTGGTGGGTCAAAATTTAATTTTATAATCCTCCACCTTTCAATGTGACAATGCTAATTTCAGGTGATTTAACTTAAGGATGAGATGCTGTATTGGGTCTGGCTGAGATGGAGTTAATTCTCCCCATAGCAGCCCTTGTCGTGCTGTGCTCTGCATTGGTAGCTAAAAAGGTGTTGATAACACACCAGTGTTTTGGCTACTGCGGAGCAGTGCTGTCACAGCATCAAGGCTGTGTCCCCAACATTTTCGCCCCCCTCAACAGCAGGCTGGGGCTGGGCAAGATCTTGGGAGGGCACACAGGCAGGACAGCTGACCCAAACTAACCAAACAGATATTCCATACCATATGACGTCAGCTCAGCTGTAAAAGCTTAGTAAAGGGAGATGGCGGGGGGGGGCATTTTCGTCTTCTGGAGAAACCACTACACATACTGAAGCCCTGCTTCCCAGGGAGCGGCCATCCCATCACCTGCTGACGGGAAGTAGAGAATAACATAATTTGTTTTCCTTTGCTTTTGTGTACATGTCCTTTGCTTTCACTTCATTAAACTGTCCTTATCTTGACCCACGAGCCTTTTCTTATATTTTCTCTCCCCAGTCTAGCTGAGGAGGGGATTGATAGAGTGGCTTTGGTGGGCACCTGGCACCCAGCCAGGGTCAACCTACCACATATGCAAAAGCTAATTCTGATCTGATTTCCACTTCTAAGGTTTTGAACTATGCTGAAACCCTCTGAGTTTCATTCTTCCCAGTGCATCTTTTCTCTCCTTTTACGTTTCTTACCTATGACTTGCTCTAGATTCATGATCAGATTTTGGTAGCAGAGCTATTGTTTCCGACTTCTTAACCCATGAGAAAATATTTTGGTCTTTGGTGACAAGGCAGGCATATATTTCCTACTGAAAATGCTGAGCTAAATACTGCCCTGCTGCAGTAAGTAGACTGCTCTGAAGACCCTTACAGAGTTTGAAGTGATTGTTTGGAATACAACAACAACAAAGAAAATTTGCCAGGGAGAAGGAACAGGATGATTTAGCTCAAAATTTCATTAAAATATTAGACAGCATGAGGTATCACTGTCTCCATAAGAAGAAGCCTTGCCTTTTCTTCAGCATAGCAACTCATTTTTGTCTTTGTGTGACAATGAACCAGATGTAGGAAATTATCTGGTTTTATTTTTTATTTTTCTTCTTGATTTAGTTCACCAGTTAACTATGAACTCATGGTGAAAATCTGATTTAGGCAATACCCATCCTCTCAGGAAATGTTTGTTGGGTTTGTTTAGGGAGGGACTGCCAAGGTCTAAGCAAAACTCAAAACTGAAAAAAAAATCTGAATTGATTTCTGTATGGAAATTGATGAACATCTCACTCTTAACATATCGGGTTTTCCCAGCAGATACCATTTTTGCAAGCAAATGTCTCAAACATGGTGAGGCCTTTATTATTTGTTTATAAGGAGTTTTTTCTGTGTCACTTTGGAAGCATCAACATGCTAGCAGCCAAGAAACTCTTGTCTGAATTAAGACTATAAAAAATGGTCAATGGGTTATTAACCTGGTCACTGACAGAAGCACAATAGCCTCAGGCATACAAGGGTGAAGATAATCACAGGAAATCTGTTGTTTACAGTGTACACCTTTTGGCTCTCTAAAGGTCTTTCACAGGAAAAATCTTGACAAGTTTATTGTCTGAGTCTAGCCAAACAAGAAATTTAGGAGCCCGTTCCCATATTGGACGTAACTGTCAGGGGTTTGGTAGTAAAGGGGGAGCAGGGGTAACCTGTGCAGGAGGGGGCCAGCTGCTGCCCTGTGCCAGACACAGCTGCTTTCAGCCACCCCCACAACAGAGTGCACAGATACACCGTGTGCCAAAACTGAAGCAATGGGATGAGTTGATGGTGCCTCTGTGAAGACATATAAGTAATGATGGTAAACACCAAGAAAGCAACGCCAAAGGAGGGATGCTGGACAATGGAGGAGATGCAAGAGACAGCAGCAGGGAAGGGGCACGAGGGAAGCGAGAAACACGCCAGGGCAGGAGGGATGGTAGAGCAGGTGAAATGTCAAAGCAAAGCTAACTGCCCCGAGCAGGGCAGGAGCCAAAGAGACACCCGAGCGGGGAGAGAGAGGAGACCCAGGAAGAGGCAGGACCACAAAGGCACTGTGGCTGGTGGGGGAACCCGCGCTGGAGCAGCTGAGTAGGAACCATAACGTGCTGATCCACATCTCCTGCGCTACCCATCGCCTCCCAGGAGGAACCGAGCGTAACCCGCAGCAAGGTGACTGGAGAGCAGGAACGGGGGGGAGGGGGTGTGTCCAGACGGAAGCTGAGATGTTTTCCCTAAGTGTTTATCTGTCTTTTTTTTTTTATTTTTCAACACAAGAATCAGCAATGAAAAGTTTGCTAATTAGAAATAAATTAAATTGATTTAATTTCCCTGACTCAAAACTGGTTTTGGCTAAGAGAGAGTTACTAAGAGAGGAGATTCTACACTTAATTTTTCTGCAAAGAGAACAAAAAACTCTTAAGGGTTTTTTTTCCCTTGACTATCAACTTTGGTGAATTCTACTTACCTAAGTAAGAAGTATATTTCTTTAGTTATTTTAAGATCAAACATCTAAGACATCCTTACCGTAATTCTTAATTTGTGAGATATGTTCAATAACTCTTTGATCTGATTTAATCAAGCAGTCAGAGGGAGAAAGTATTTTCAGAAAAAAAGCACTACATTCTCTCTATTAATTCTAAAATATTGGCCTGAAAAAAGGTAGAAGAATGGGGGCTAGATTTCCTTGTACCTGTATAAATGCTTAAATTGACTGAGGCTACATGGGCATGGTCAAAAATTAATTAAGTTAACCACGGGTGTGAGTTTGAAGCAGATTACTTAACCCCATCTACTACTCATATGAACATGTTCATTCAAAATTTAAATGGAATAACTGATTTGGTGCAATTCACTTCAAAATACATTAAACTAAACTGAAATGAACTGAAATCCTGTAATTTTGATTATGCATCACCACACAGAGATTTAATGTAATTTAAGTAGTCCACTTGAAAGGCAAATACACAGTACCTTTGGAACACCTTTGGATACCCTTTGTGAACCGACTGGATGGCTCACAAAGTAACAACTGTTTATTAACTTTTTCAAGAACCTGGTTTAAAGTTTATCCAGGGTGATTATAAACAGAAGCTGTTCAGTGAAAATATGTTCAGCAATGTGAGTGTCTCACTGATCTGCCTAGAGGGTAAATCACAGCTGAAAAAATTATTACTGTGGTTGAAATTAAGTATCTTGTGAGCTCACTTAGCAAAGGTCAACAACATAGCTAACAGGAGAATAAATTGTTCTTTCATGTACTTCCAGGACAGAATTAAGAGAAGCTGACAAGGCAAGACTCAGAAGTGGTGTATTGCTGATTCATTAAACTGAATACATTTGACCGGGAGACATGACTCTTGCCCATTTGTTGGCACTAATTATTTACGCATATTCAAGCAGAATAGCCCCAAAACAAAGAAGTTAGAGCAGTTGTTGGAATTTGGGAGAACAGATTTAAAGTTCTGCGTGTGGCTCATGTAGAATGGAAATTTGAGCCTGGGAACACCACAGTAAATCTTTATGTCCTTCTTTGTGGTAAAAATAAATAAATAAATAAAATTTTTAAAAGAAGTCCCTGAAATCTCAGACAAAACCATTTCCCTCTTAGTCATCCCTGTGTGTTTGTATCTGTTTGTCTGTTGTAACTGATGAGATTTCTTTCTTCATTATGTTTGGTCAGGTCCCTTGATAACCAGTGGCTTAAACAATTTGACAAGTAGATAAGCCACCTTCTTGTGTGCCTGCATGCATGTGTGTTGCACTTCCAGAACCTTACTGAATCAGTGAAACTGAAACAGTGGTGGTGATTATTCAGATCAATCACTTGACAGAGAGCTGTGATCCTCACTTCGTTTTTTTTTTTCTTTAATTGCAGTTTAGTTTGCTGAAAAGCACTCAAGTTAAACTCTGGAAATCAAGGTCATTTATCTCCAGTTGTATTTGTCATACAGAAAAACTGTCAGATGGAAGCTTCCTGTATGAACAGACATCAACTGACAAATTTCTGCTTACGTTCAAAGCACGAGTTGAATACTTGGTACTTCTCTGATCTTATCTCAAAGGTAATTTCTCTTAATGATCAAATTCAATTCTTTACGAAGATTTCAGTTGTGACAATACAACAGGACACATCAGCTTTTCTCTTGCTCCCTTAACAACAAGCACTGAGTATTGTTACTTTATTAGGGTATTGCTCTGTTAATACTGAGTCATATGAGGAAATAAAGTACTTTTTCTCCTATGGAACTCACTGAAGATCAGTAATGAGTATCATGTCACGAAGCAGACTACATGCTCATAAAATTATAAATAATTTTACCATATTTCTTCCTATTTGTAATGCAATATTTCACTGAAGTTCTCATTTCACATAGATTTCTGTTTGGGATCCTTATCACTCTTCATCTAAAAGTTTAAACTGTGCAAAACCCCATAAAAAACGGGTA
Organism: Pandion haliaetus; assembly: GCA_013401275.1. Lineage (NCBI taxonomy): Eukaryota > Metazoa > Chordata > Aves > Accipitriformes > Pandionidae > Pandion > Pandion haliaetus. The sequence continues at coordinate 83,849 of VYZV01028354.1, read as the reverse complement.
CTGACAAGTGTATTGTCTTATTTTTCTACATTTTCTTCTTTCCATTTCTACTGGGAGAGGAGGATGAAAGAGGAAGAAAACACAAGAGAAAAAGAACTTAAATACTTCTACTAGTTAACAAATTCCAATGCCATAGAAATCAGCCCAGTTACATTCACACCCAGAGCTGTAAGTATGCAAAAGACTGAAATTCAGAAAGGTCTGCATATTGACTTTTAGATCAGCGTATTGTAAATATAAAGCTGCCTGTATTTGTACTCAGTTAGATTTTAGGCCATGAAAACAAAAAAAAAGCAAACAACAAAACCAAAAAAACCCAACAACCCCAAACCCACAAAACCCAGACAGGATGTTGTAGCAATGATTTCACTCAGGTTCATTACTATACAATCAGGGAGTACAGTAGTAAAAGTTTACACAGTGCTGTCAATAAGCATGAATCTTTGAATTAATTTGTGTGTACTCAAGAACCAGAATCTTATTTTAAATTTGCATTAACATAGGCTTTTGTTTTTAATTCTGTATAACTTCCTCAGTGATTTCTGTTGCTAACTGAAACCTGAAGGCAGATGTGTGATTTCAGAAGCTGGTAGTATATACCCAATGGACTTCATACATATATATTATACAGAAATCAATTGTATGAACCAATAACAAAAGATGTAAGGTGCTACTAGATTAACATTTTGGAATCCTAACATTTAAAGAATATCAAGGAAATTACAAGAATGAGGGTTTATTTCTTGGGACTGGAAGAGAAAATAAATGTCTTGGTAACCAGGTTGATGAGATTATGAATGAGCTAAGAATTAGGGAGCATAAGGACTTTTGGAATTATTGAAAAAAATCTAAAATAAGTGTTTTGTCCAATTCTCTTTGTTCAGGTTGCTTGCCTGAAATTATCAGGTCAGAAGCAAAATGAGGATGACACTTTAAATCAAAATTTACACTTCTATACAAAATGAGGTTCGACCTTGATTCAAGAAAGCCCTTCAAACATGGTCTTAACCAAAATGAAGAGCACTCCCTGCTATTCCATAACACTCATTTATTATCAGGAATCCCTTCATTTTTGGTGACCCGTATCTGCTCTGCTTGCTCTCTCTATCTGTCTTTCTAACACTGGGAGTTCTTTTCATGTTTACAAAGAATTTGGGGATATTATCCCTGTCTAGCAGTGTGGACAGATGGGAAAGAATGAGGTACATCAACTTAAGCCCAAGAGGTCTTTCAGGTAATAACACTGACAAACCAGTAAGGAAACTACTTTATAAAATCTCTCCAAATGTAACAGCCCATGACTAGCTCTAGGAAACAGAGCATTTCCTTTCAATGCTCCCTTTAAAGCCTGTATAAAAATTCAGAAACATTGATCTACAGTTAAGGACTCTACAGAGACCATTTGAGAGAAAGAGCATCCTGGGTATCTGTTCAGGCTCAAAGTGATTCTGATTTTAGCAGCAAATGAATCTCATGACAGACAGCTGTGTTTAAAAGGTTTAAGGAAGGACAGCTTTTTTTTCTTTTAATACAGGAATTTGGACTTTGTACTGAACAAAGTTTTCAGAGAAAAAGCCTTGTCACCTTTTCACAGCAAGACATCAAGTCTCCAATTTTTATGGCCCTTTAGGATACACTCCTGTCTAAAGAATTCACTCTAAGTTACTACTTTCCCCTCCTACAGGTGATTGAGCCTTTTGGTAACTGAAAAATGAAAAAGAACCTTATTCAATTTTATACCATACTGGCTAGAAAAGGGTATGAACAATTGATGTCCAAAAATCTGAGTCCTATTTGGCACTCTTAAATTACAAGAGAAGAAAAAGAAGTGAGAAACTTCAATTAGTTCTGCATATCCCATATGCACAATAGTATATATGTATTACAGTGCTTTGAACAAGGCTGCGCTCCATGTAAGTTGAATATATGGGACACAATACAGTTATGAACACTTTGTTCATTTTTTGTAGATTTTTTTCCGTGACAGAGAAGACTGGCAAGTAAAGGAATCAGAAAAATATTTAGCAGGAAGACACAGGGTGCTGTGAAGAAAAAGAGTACATCTACTGCCACAAATTGACAAGGAACAAGAGATTTTTTACCATTACTTATCATGCTTTGTACTTTGAAAGGACTTAGGCACATGACCAAATTTCTCCAAGAATTTCAAACAATGTACATCAGCTGATCTCTGCTAAAATTAGTATCCTTCACCCTATCATGCTCAGCAAAGCTAGCAAAGCTGAACAAAATATATCTAAATGTTTCCACATATCATGTGATTTTGACAAAGATATTATTTAGGAAATAAACAAGATATATACACATAATATACAAAATTCAGACTCAGGATTTTTTTCAGAATGCCACAAATGGAAGCTATTTCCATTTTGACAGCTGCTGTCTATTATGTTGTAAAAATCATACATCTCCATACAGATTATTGCAATATTATCACAGTTAAAAGTAGGGCAGATATGGGAAGGTAAATATTAAGGAAAAAAAAATCAGAAGCTGACAAAAGAAATTAAATAGTTCAAGAAATACATGTGTTACCAGTTGCAAATACACAATGATGCACTCTCACACTTGTGCTCATTCCTCTAACTCTAGCACACACTAGTTACTCGTTCCAGGGATGACAGGTGGGAAGGAAAGCCGTCAATTATTTGTACAACTTGTTTAAACCATGCACTCTTACAAACTCACGTCTTTGCTTTACAAGTTAGGTAGGCGAGTCCAGTGCTAGACTGTCAAGGAATGGAGTTCTAGCCTAGAGGGTCTTTACCCCAAGGTGAAGGAGGAAAATCTGTGTTCTTTGCCCACTTGCTGTGTTTCCCCTAATAAAGGCATTTTCAAAGGAGGCCAAACTACAGTGAGGGATCACACAGCTCCAGACAGCAGCTCCTCGTCTTTCTCTCTAGTTAACATTTGAAGACAAATGTGCTAAATATAGCCTACAGAGAAACAGAGGAAGGATCCGAGTTTTGTTTTGTCTCTGACCCAAAACCTTCCTGTAACCAGGATGCTGAGCTGTGAGTTAAATGTGTAAAAAAAACCTCTGAGGAGATGACAGGTTCCTTGTAGACTCACAAGCCCTGATAACAGAAATTGCTGAAGTATTGTTGCTCTGGACTTGCGCTTTCAAATCTTCTCCCAAGTGAGCTAGCAAGCAAGGGCTGGCAAAGGACTGCGTGATGTGCCTGACAGCAGCTGCTGTGTCTGGACTAGGAGTCTGGGCTCCTAAGGTCAGTCATGTCTCAGACCCTTAGAAAAGAGCTTCTCACTTTATGGGAAATGCAACCCAGTCATATAGTGAAGGTTTGATGAGAGAAGTGGAGATTTATATGTCATCATTGCTACATCTTAAATATAACAAGGCATTTCATCCAGTGCTTATAAAAATAAAAAAAATTAAAGACAAGTACATGCTATATAGACAAGACTAATTTGACTGAAAATGCGTAGATCCCTTCAAGAACTACTAGTGCAGTCTCCTTACCTTCTGCTGTGGTCCTTGTGGTGTGGCTGTGTTATTCACTCAGCAATGATTGCGATGACACATTAATTCAGCTTGTTAAAAAGCCTGCAACGGAAAAATATTTAAAGAAAGCAAGACAAAAGCTAAAACTCAGCAGGAGTTGGCAAGTTTGACAAGAAATTATACAGGTCCAGTTTTACACTGGAAATACTCAAAGAATAAGGTGCACAAGCCATTTTCTGAAAGAACTGTTTAATTGAATATTTCTGTTGCGTTTCTCTAATCAAAGCCAGCCTGACAGGCCAAGGAAAACAATTGCTTTTCCCATGCAGTATTAATACTCATTAGCAGCTGCTGCATCCCAGTTTGCATCATATCTGTCATTACTTGAAGGTTGTGGTTTAGCACTAAAGCACCTGCAGCATACTAAGTGCATCCCAAATAGTAACTGTCTTGTACAGTATGGTTGAATACTGTATGAGTAAATTGTGTCAAACAGTTGGAATTATCTAGTCTTCTGTTTGTATCTTGTGTTACATAACCTGCATTAGACTTGTGAGTTCGGAAAGTCACATTGGCAGCTTGCCAAGACTCAAGAATTCATTGGGATTTTAAAGCTCTTAATGATCTTAGCTGATATCACTGCCAAATATTTGTATGAGTGACTTTCGTTTGCTGCTCTTCAAATGAAAAGATAATCAGATGAGAGATTCTCCTAGGCTTTTTAAAGTGCTTTTTCCTAAAATTAACTAGCAAGTACAACTATCTTACTCTTTTAAACCATTATTTCTCAAGGAGAACATACTGAAGTAATACAAAAAATTCTGATTCACAATCTGTAAATTTGTGGAAATTGAGGAAATTCTTATCCTTGTTCAGCCTTCAGAATCATCAGAACTACATTGGAGAACAGTAGTTCTCCAGACATCTACAAGCAGCAACTCTAAGCTACTGTTTCATATTAGCATAAATGGCATTTCCTACTAGTCTGTTTTACCCACAGCACTGCTGTGGTATGTAATTACAAAAATTCAAGTGGCAAATGAAAGACTTAAGTCTGCCATTGTCTAATCTGAAGATTAGATTCCAAGATATTTACACTTGGTTTTTTTACACTTTTTAAATAGAAATTAGATAAAAACTTAACTTATACTCTAATCAAATTACAGTTCAGTTTGGTAATTCTTGCTTATTGCATAATATATAAAGAGTCTGGTATATGTAAAACAAGACTGGAATAGTACAGCTGAAATACTTCAGACCCCTAAATATTTGCAGTCACTGTTTTATTTCACTTCTAGGAGATGGCTCATCCTTAAAGGAATTAATCTTCTCAGTAAGGCTCCAAGACCTCGCAAAGATTTTCTCTAAGTTGACTTTTCTACCTCTGTGTTTGGTTTACATATTTAAATGGTCATATTTAAATATTTCTATGACTTTTCAGCTCAGTTTGGGCAACTGCTTCTCAATGAGATATTTAAACCTTTGTGCATTCTACTCACAGAAGTAATTGTTCCTCATCTGTTTGACATCCACTGCAAAGGATGGGGCTAGCCACAGTTACAAAGGAAGTTTGTCTGAGCTGGGATTGCAGCTTCAGGCTCTCAAACATGTGGAGTGAGATGAGGTACTAAAGGCAGTATGGTCTTACTTGTATTGTAGTTGTGTATTATCTGCTTTGTACTCACAATAAACAACTTGTGAAGCTTGGCAAACTAGCTCGACTGTGGGGTACAAACACAGTTTTCTGATAGCAACCTCAGCTTTGTATCTTAATGTTCATTATGGAGGCTGTACTTGACTTTTCCTTCTCTCATTAAAGTCAGATTGTGATTTCCTGTATTGAGTTTTATTGAGGTATTCACACTCTGGAATTATACCTCTTTTTCCAGCATCCTTTCCCATAAGTGACTGAAGGGGAATAGTTTTGTTCCTAAGTAGCTCTTCTCACATGCGTGGTACTCAGACATATTTTACCAAGTACGGGTTAAATACTGAAGGGGCAGCAACTGTATGGAAAAATAAAGCAGTCACTCTGCTTTCAGCAAAGGCTGGACAACATCCAAAGACATAGGCTTATTTTAGCAAAGGGGGGTGTTGGCTAGAATCCTGCAGTTACTTGGTGGCCTAATAAGGAAAAAGAACAAATCCAGAAATCAAATCAGATTCTCTCAGGCAGACAGTGAAGAGTATTACTCATAGCAATTCATTGGCATTGACTTTCTATAGTTTTGCCATTTATTACATTTCAGGTCTTCAGTTCACTGGAAGGCTTTTTACTTTTTTATCAGTCCTTCAGCACTTTCACTGATATGAGTGAATGAATTCTTATTTACCAATACATGAAGGTTCCCTACACATTCTTTTACTTTGTATCATAGAATCATAGAATCATAAAATAGTTTGGGTTGGAATGGACCTCTAGAGGTCATCTAGTCCAACCCCCCTGCATTGAGCAGGGACCATCTAAGGAACTTGAAGGTGCACAAGTCCATGGGACATGATGAGATGAGGGAACTAGCTGATGAAGTGACTAAGCCACTACCCATCATATCTGAGAAGTCGTGGCAGTCCAATGAAATTCCCACTGACTGGAAAAGGGGAAACATAATGCCCATATTTAAAAAGGGAAAAAAGGAATACCTGGGGAACTATAGGCCAGTCAGTCTCACCTCTGTGCCCAACAAGATCATGCAGCAGATCCTCCTGGAAACTATTCTAAGGCACAGGGAAAACAAGGAGGTGATTGGTGACAGCCAACATGGATTCACTAAGGGCAAATCATGCCTGACAAATTTGGTGGCCTTTTATGATGGGATTACAGCATTGGTGGATAAGGGAAGAGCAACTGACATCATTTACCTGGACTTGTGCAAAGCATTTGACACAGTCCCACATGACACCCTTGTCTCTGAATTGGAGAGACATGGATTTGATGGATGGACCAATTGGTGGATAAGGAATTGGTTGGATGGCTGCACTCAAAGAGCTGCAGTCAATGGCTTGATGTCCAAGTGGAGACCAGTGATGAGTGGTGTCCCTCAGGGGTCAGTATTGTGAGCAGCACTGTTTAGCATCTTTGTTGGAAACATGGACAGTAGGATTGGGTATATCCTCACAGCAAGCTTACCGATGACACCAAGCTGTGTGGTGCAGTCAACATGCTGGAGGGAAGGAATGCCATCCAGAGGGACCTTGACAGGCTTGAGAGGTGAGCCTGTGCAAACCTCTTGAAACTCAACAAGGCTAAGTGCAAGGTCCTGCACATGGGTCAGGGCAACCCCAAGCACAGATACAGGGTGGGCAATGAGTGGACTGAGAAAGACTTAGGGATGTTGGTTGACAAGAAGCTCAGCATGACCCAGCAATGTGCATTTGCAGCTCAGAAAGCCAACTGTATCCTGGGCTGCATCAAGAGAAGCATGACCAGCAGGTTGAGGGAGGTGATTCTCCCCCTCTACTCCACTCTTGCGAACCCTACCTGGAGTACTGTACTCAGCTGTGCGGTTCCCAGTACAAGAAAGACATTGACCTATTAACGTGGGTCCAGAGGAGGGCCGTGAACATGATTAGAGGGCAGGAGCACCTTTCCTATGAGGACAGGCTGAGAGAGATGGGGTTGTTCAGCCTGGAGAAGAGAAGGCTCCAGGAAGACCTTATAGCAGCCTTCCAGTACATAAAGGGGGCCTACAAGAAAGCTGGAGTGGGACTTTTTACAAGGGCATGTAGTGATAGGACAAGAGGTAATGTCTAGATTTAGATTAGATGTGAGGAAGAAGTTCTTCACTGTGAGGGTGGTGAGGCACTGGAACAGGTTGCCCAGGGAAGCTCTGGATGCCCCATCCCTGCAAGTGTTCAAGGCCAGGCTGGATGGGGCTTTGAGCAACCTGGTCTAGTGGAAAGCATCCATCCCCATGGCAGGGTGGTTGGAATTAGATGATCTTTAAGATCCCTTCCAACCCAAACCATTCTATGATTCTATGATTTTATGATTCTATGATTCTATGATGTCCTACTAGATCAGGTTGCTCAGAGCCCCATCCAACCTGACCTTGAATGTTTCCAGGCATGGGGCATCTACCACCTCTCTGGGCAACCTGTTCCAGTGTTCCACCACCCTCATTGTAAAGAATTTCTTCCTTATATCTAGTCTAAATCTACCCTCTTTTAGTTTAAAACCATTACCCCTTGTCCTATCACTACAGGTCTTGCTAAAATGTTTGTACCCACCTTTCTTATAAGGCCCCTTTAAGTATTGAAAGGCCACAATAAGGTCTCCTTGGAGCCTTCTCTTCTCCAGGATGAATAACCACAACTCTCTCAGCCTTTCTTCATAGGAGAGGTGTTCCAGCCCTGTGATCATTTTTTGGCCCTCCTCTGTACCTCTTCCAACACACTGAGGACCCCAGAGCTGGACACATTACACCAGGTGGGGTCTCATGAGAGCAGAGGGGGAGACTTACCTCCCTCGACTTGCTGACCACGCTTCTCTTGGTGAAGCCCAGGATATGATTGGCTTTCTGGTCTGCAAATACACATTGCTGGGTCATGTTGAGCTTCTCGTCAACCAACACCTCCAAGTCTTTCTTCTCCGGGCTGCTCTCAATCCCTTCATCCCCCAGACTGTATTGATACTAGGGGTTGCCCTGACCCATGTGCAGGACCTTGCACTTGGCCTTCTTGAACCTCATGAGGTTCATGTGGTCGTACTTCTTAAGCTTATCCAGGTCCCTCTGGATGGCATCCCATCCCTCAGGTATGTCAGCCGCACCACTCAGCTTGGTGTCATCAGCAAGCTTGCTGAGGGTGCACTCTATCCCACTATGTCATTGATGAAGATATTAAACAGTGCTGGTCCCAATACAGACCCCTGAGGGACACCACTTGTCACTGATCGCCATCTGGACATTGAGCCATTGATCACTAACCCCTGGATGCTACCATCCAACCGATTCCTCATCCATATAGTTGTTCCCTCTACAAAAAAATCCTTTTCATTTTCCAAATTTGATAGCTGTCACTCTGAATGGACAGTCCTTCATTTTCATATTCATATTTTCAGATTTCTTTAACTGTTTGCTATCCTATCCTTTTTTCAAGGACTGTGTTTATTTGGTGCAAAGGGTGGTTTATGGCTCTTGAGTAGAATTAGCTAAGTGTGTTTAACGTTCCTATGCTTTTCCATTAATAAATAATTACTCCTTTTAGTTCAATACACTAGAAAGTAATACTGAAAGAGCATAAAGTGCTAGCATTCAGGACCAATGCTAGGATTACGAAGTGAGATTTATTTCAAATATTAATTAGTTTTGAATTTTTAATTTTAGCTACAATAGAGTTCATATTTCATTGCAGTCACTCAAATATCATAAAGCAATGTCAAGCAGTACAGAATGGTACAAGAGGTTTGTGGCTTGACCAAGACATACTGTGTGAGTGCTACTGTCTACTGCAGTTTAATGAGCCTCAATAACTGTAGCTAATAGGTCATATTGTGTAAAGAAAAAAAAAGCATAATTAAATGTTATTTCTATGTAATTACACCATCCATTATTCATTACTAAAATTAAGACAATTTTAAAAGCCTTCTATCACAATAAATTATTACCGAAAAGTAAAGATCATTTGAGATGAAACCTTGTTTTTATGCTTTGTTATATTATGTATCTCAGTGAGTGTCTGCAGCCTATCCTGGAAAAGGAACTCATTAACTTCCTGAGAGGAGAAAGTCACAAGAGCACACCAAACCATCATCATCCAACACTATCACTTACACATGGCAAAGGATGCAAAGAGACATAAATGACCCCCATATCAGAAAAACACAAGATACCATCCACACATTTGGTAGTATAGAACAACCATACAGGAAAAGGGTTGTACATATAAGAAGAGGTGTTGAAAGCTAGGTGCGTATTTGGTATGCTGTGAGATAAACTAAATAACTTAATTTTTTGCCAGTGTTAAGCAGCAAACTCAGCCAGTGGAAGAATTTTCCAGGTGGTCTGAAAATAACCTTGCAGATACATCTCAGTGCTTCTATTTCATTCTTCCTTTCCCTTCCCATGGGAGTCTGGAATCAGAATCATAGAAATTGAAGTTAATAAAAATTGCAGTATCAATCCAAATATAGAACATACAGCTTCAGTAACAAAGTTTCCTATGAAACTCAGCAGCATACAGGACCAATCATGCAAGTGTGTTACAAGCATTTTCCAACAATGAACTAGAAAAAATACCCTTTCTTTTTTTTCCCCCTATGCCCCTACAGAAAAACCACAGAACATTGTTGAAGTGCCACAAAAATGCCACAGAAACACTCTCAAACTTCAAGCATAGGGACATGCTACTTGTCTGTTATTACATCATTTAAATGCTGTAGCTCAAAATGCAGTACTGATAGGATCCCAAAATTAAATTCTGAAGTTTAACATTACATAAGGTCAACAGTACCAAAAAAATAAATAGGCTGAAAACCCCCTCCAAGAACAAGTTTGTCAGCAAATCATGTTTCTATGTTTCTAAGAAGAACACATTTTGAACACCGAGATCTAGTGAGATAAAACTTTTTCATTGGAAACTTTCCAAAGGTTTCATTCCACCTCATCAATTAGCCATATACCTTCAAGGACAAGTGAAGACCAGAAAATGGGTGGTAGTGAGATCCAAGTTCCTTTAAAATTTTATGTTCAATCACCTAAATATTCAGATCGTGAAGACAGTAGAAATTATACAGGAGGAATGATGCTCTCTGCCATCCTGGACACTGGCTGGCAGTAAAGGAGTAAGTTAATCAAGCTGTTCAAGAGATTCTTGAGAAAAAATTGTACCATCCTATTTATTGATGCACTGCTGTAGTGCAGCTTTCTACAAAAATCTCAGCACTTGAAAGACAGATTCCAGAAAAGGAACCAAGGACTCTCAAGACAGGGCAGACAGCACATGGGCAGTGGAAAGATGGTGGCTCATTTCTTTCCAAAGTATTACTGAGAAGACGATTTTGACTGTTAGAATAACTTGAATATAAAAGATAATGGAATTAGAATACCAAAGAATTTTTCAACAAGTGCCAGCAAAGAGACAATGAACCCAATTATGCACTGATACCAGAAAAAGAAATGGACATTTAGAACAACTAAAAATGTGGGACAGATAAAATTAGAGAACCATGTCAAGTCAGTTACAAATGGGAAGATGGATTACATCTAGAGAGAAATGAAATGAGCTACAGTCATAAACTGAAGAGGATACAGTGGCATGTGGAAATTCTGTGGTCAGACTTGTTTCACATGGTGGATATTAGACTTGCTAGAAAATAGGTAAAATCCTGCCAAAATAAGCTGAACAACTATTCAGTGAAAGTGAAGTTTTCCAGGCTGATAAATGAAAAATTCCCCAAAACTTAAAGTGAATATAGAGGACAAATAATTACCACAAAGGGAAAACCAGTAATAAACCATGTAACATTTTAGAAGACATTATTAATAGAAGACATTCTAAAGACAGGAGAGGCAATAAAGAGAGAGAAATATTGTTCTTTACATCATAGATTAAATGGATTTAGATCTTGGTTTTAATATTAGTCTGAGGCTAATGAGCCAGAAGCTTGAGTAAGACAGAAGCTGCTCCACTGCTAACATTACATGGAATTGTCATTTGCATCCAGTGTGACTGATTCATACCAGTAGTTCAGATTTTAGATTAAATATTTTTAATTTTCCAGGTACATAAGGATGTTTTGAAAGCTCAGTATTCTAGAGAATTAAACTTCTACCAAGACAAAATTGCTGCACCTTGTAAAACACTGTTAGCAACTGAGAATTTAAATAACAGTGAATATGTGAAACATGTTTTAATCTATTGTTGAGGTATCTTCTACTGAATTGTCTTTTTTTATTGACCACTTTTTTTGCACAGAGATTGCCAACAAATTACAATATTTGAACTCAGAACAAAATTTCCACAGTGTTGCTATATCAAAATATCCCATTTTACTGGCTAATATAAAGAAATGCTGCCACAGGAAAAAGAAATAGCACAGAAAGTTACACAGAGTGGCACCTTTGGAATATATTGACTCAATGAATATTGCCTTAAAGGACCAGAAAGTTATGCAGAAAATACAGGAAAATAAAAAGAAAACTTTAGTTAACCTCTACAATGTAGTTCACAAGTAATGATAAAATCAAAGGAGAGTATTAACTGCAGTCATGGTCAGGTGTGCTCTGTGCCTTCTGACTGGAATCAAAACAAACCATGGGATGTAACAATAAGGGAAAGAAGTCTTGCTCTCTCACCTTACAGACTGTTACCTATCATTACCTAGAAACAGAAACATGCCACCATCTGGACTTAAATGGGATTTTTACTACAAAAGTAGCTTAATTGCCAGTGGAAGTCAAGATGCGATATCAGTTTTGTGGGGCAAATACCCCTTACACGCACTGGTGTAAAGCCATCTTTCCCACCGAACAAGCTTTCTTATTATCTAGAGTTCCTGCAAACTAAGCATCTTGCTGTGGTATTTCCTAAATGCTTTCAAAACATGATGCTCATAAATGCTCTGAGTAAACTCTTGCAAAGCTGCAAAGCACCGCAAGGGCTGACAGAGAGCAAAAAGCACCCAAATAGTAACTACAGAGTTTGTAAAGCTCCATTGGTCTAGACAAGAAGTTGCTGCTGCTGCTACATGACTGCAGACCTGAAGAGCTTGATAATCAAAATGAGAAGGCATTCTCTGGGTAATCTCAATTAAGTGGCTTCTAGTGTTCAGCAAATTCTTCTTAAATGTATTTTCCCTCGCAGAAGTGGACAAACAGCTACGTAACATTGTTTTAACCTTGTAGGAAAATGTCAGGCTTCATTAGTAGTTTTATGAAGATTGATGTCTTCAGTTAATGACACCATCTGCTTAAGCATATTTTTCCCAAATCATCATTAAAAAAGCACTGGTTAAAAGGTTAGGTAGTTAAGGGTAGCTTAAACTGTTCTTATTCAAATCAACTCATGTCTGCCTTTTATTACTTTCACTTTTTGTATAAATGTTTTCTAGGTTTCTCCATTTGACTCAATGTCAGCCTCCTAGAAGAGTATCAGAAAACTTGTCAGATGTAGAGTAAAAGCAAACTGCCTTCCCAATATTTTTTGCTGTATGCTAGAAATATTGAAGCCCATTTTAAAACTTCCATTCTAAAGCAATATTTTCAATTCTTGATCTGGCCTTGGAAAGTTAGCTAGACTGGATACAATTGTTACATTAGATAAGACTGAAAACAAATTATGTAAGTCCAAACAAAATTATCCCAATCTGATATAAATTGCAAGTAACTTAAAGAATTACTGAAGTTTGAAGGGTTTAGGGTTTAATGTTCTGTTTAATTTCATGCTCTGACTGGCTGGTTCTCACATAATAAACCCATGACTGATGCAGATAAGGGGAAAGGAAATATTTTTCACTGCTTTTTTCTAGTCCAAGAGCAAGAGGACATCAAATAAACTAGCAGATACAAAAGAAACTAAAGAAAACATGTCCATACGCTATGCGTAGAGGACTTGTGGAACTCCTTGCCAGAGAACTTTTCCAGTGCTGAAGGATTCAAAAAGGGGTTGGACAGTTTCACAGAAGAAGATCCATGGCCTTTTATGTACACCATGGAATATCCTGCTTCGGTCACCAGGAGCTCCTGGGTTTCAGCTCACTGGTCATTGGGAATGCATTCAGGGAATATCACTACATACTTGCATGGATTCGTATTTTTTTCCTGGGGCATTTGCATTGACAGAGGGGGTGCTTAGCTGGGGCTTTGGTACAACCTGCAGTGGGCATCTTACATTCTTAGAAAAGAAATACATGTGCTTCTGCAAGTAACAGGTAATAGAATTCTTTTTATATTGAAGGGCAGAGGCCTGGTTTAAATTTATACACATTAACTAGAGTCAGGGTCTTGAACTCATCACCTAGCTGATTAGATTGCAGCCTCATCTATTAACTATTTACTTACTTAGCAAAAGCATTCCTGTAACTTCCTGTTAAAAGCCCTTATGATTTCTAAGAAGTATTTTGTATTTATCCAGAAAAGGTGCAGTTTCCTGAAACTCACCTAGTTTACATGGCCAGGGACTAAATGTTAAATTTCAGAATGGAAATAATCTTCACCAAAATGTGCCTTTGGGTGATCTGTCGTAAACTGGTGGTTTTGGAACAGGTTTATACTGGGTACTAGCCACTCAATGTATTCTGCAGCTTTTTTTATTACTATGATTATCAACCATGAATGTAAGTGTTGCTGCAATTAGGCATGTTGTCATCTAATTCAAGTTAAATGTACTGCTAACCTGACTTCTGTTGTCCACTGCAACACTCAGGATTCGTTTTCAGACTTGACTTGACAACATGGGATCTAAATAATAGGACTTCTCCTCCAGGCTGAGGTGCAATAGTGCCAGTGACCTATAAGCCAAAATACCCATTCTACTCTAGCATCCTTTTTTTTAATTGCTAGGAGATCATAGACAAGTTACTTGGAGTCCCCTGTTACCCCTTTCCTAAAGATTAATACCTATAGCACTGTTGGTTATAATGTTCATTAGGAATGTTTGCTTAATTATTGAGAAGACAAAACCCCAAAATGAGTTATTATCTTGCTATATGGAGTTTAAAGTAGCAGCAGAGAATCATATTCTAGAGGACAGAATTTCCTTCCTATATCCAAGTCTTCTCAGGGGGGAAGGTCATGTCAGAGGACATAAACAACTGCAGACTGATGCTTTTTTTTTTGCTGCCAGGAGAAGAATCACAGGCAAGGCACAAAAGAGCAAAATGAAGCTTTTAGGAGCTGTTGAAAGAATAGCTATCGTTTGAATATTTACTAGAGCAGAATTGTTCAGGTTTATAGTAGGCAAAAGCTGTCTTGCACCACTCCACTCCAGGGAGGAACATGCAGTTATGAGTGATGAAGTGGTGACTGTGATTTTCAGACAAAGCCTAAAGATTTTTACTACCTCTTTCAAAATTACCATGAACCACGCACATTGGTAGATGGTGGTAAGGGAGGAGATGGAAAAATAGTATGATATCCTCTTGTCTTGTCCTTGTGCAAAATACTAGTCACAGGCCTGCCTCTTTTAACAGTGATCTACTGAGTTTCTGGTTGTCTGGGCTACAGCACAACTACAATCCTGGGAAATGAGCACAGCCCATGCACAGAACATTGCTACACATAAAGAGTGAAGCTGATATATCCCAAACATATCGAATTGTTTCAGGACATGATACAAAGTAAATGTGTGATAGATCTAAAATAACTGGAATTTGCTATGCCATCTGATAGGAGGGATACAGCTGGGATACAGGAGGGATAACTTACTTAATATCCTCCTATACATGTGAGTACAGACTGGATGAAGTGCCTTGGGATCAAAAGTTCCACTCTGACTAGATTGAAATATTTCTACTATATATGTTAATTCCTGAAAGAGCTGAGCTGTTAGGTTATCTCCAAAAATAAGCTAAGTATTACAAAACCAAGTGGTAGTGAGTGCCTTGAGTTTGGACATCATTAACATAAACTCAAGTTCTGTGGTAGCTAAATGTCAAGAAAGTGTGAAATGTTCAGAGAGGTCTCAATTAAGACTGGCGACTGTATCCGAAGTACTGGTAGCTTTGGAAAGTATCTAGTTCAATACAGCTTCATATCACAAATACTGCAGTTTGTTTAATGTTTCTTAGAAACAATAGAATTAGGTGCAATGAAACATTTGTTCCTGTTGGTATCTTCCCCTTTTCTTTTTAGTGATATGAAACAGGTAGCTAGTACTCTAAAAGGCAATATTTGGTTGAGTGACTGAACGTGAATAGAGATGTTAACTCAATGCTTTCTGCTTCCACTACATAATTCAAAAGTATACAAAACAAATTAATTACTATGAAAATATAACATATAATGCAATATATGCCATTCCCTTTTAAGAAAAAATGAAAAAGAAGATTCCTTGCTTGATTTTCTTTTTTTTTTTCTAATGGGAGCTAGCTTTCCTTGGAAAGGGACAGTTTCTACAAAGCAGTTGGAAGTAGAACATAAGGAAACATCAGTTGTTCAGACATGAAGAAGTCATTAGAAGATCAAAATTCAATTTATGTGATTGAATACACATAGGGAAATACCTACTATGCACAATTTTATGCCGTTTCCTCCATGCTGTTCTATCAGTATGTTGCTTTCAGAGTACATATATATAGAGAGAAAGAGTTTGTGAAAATCATGCACATGAAAAAGATACCGGCAATGGAAAATCTACTATGAGAAAATGGTCTTGTAAGCTATTTTAATTGTTCTCAATAGGTAATCAGATACTTGGAATACAGGAGCTTAATAAATGCTGAAGAAAACTACTCAGACTCTAGTACAATCAGTACAAATTTTTTTAACTTATGGATACATCAGATCAGTGACCCACAGATATTATCTAGCAATCAGTGAGCCCAAAGTGATAGCATAGTCAGCTCAAAGAAAGGCACACAAGAATTTTTTTAACATGTGCTGTCACAGCCTTTCAGAACGAAAAGGCAATGTAATTTGAGCACTCTTACAAGCAGCAACAAACATTCCTTAAGATTAATGGTCATTATTTCTGAAGTCAAGAGCTACTGTATTTTTTTTAAAAATACAACCAATTCCAAAACATTCCAAAAGAATGTAACCATTATGCTTCCTACTCAGTGATCAGGCAAATTTATCATCCATGATTTTTCATGAACTCCAATAAATTCTGAGCATCTACTGTCTCCTCCAGGTAGGCCTTGGAGACCCAGATCAAAAAAAAAAAAATTCTAAGCTTTTATTACACAGTTCTTAGTGCTTGTATCTCAGATTTTGGATATGAAACTAAAAAGAAATGGAACACTATCAAACAAAAACTTCTAAGAAATATATCCAAATTCCATGACGTAATGAAATTAAACCAGGAAGTATTTGTTTAGAATATAAGTGTCCTGCTTTTGGATGGGATAGAGTTAATTTTCTTTCTAGTAGCCGGTATAGTGCTGTGCTTTGGGTTCAGCATGAGAAGAATGTTGATAACACACTGATGTTTTCAGTTGTTGCTAAGTAATGTTTAGACTAAGTCAAGGATTTTTCAGCCTCTCATGCCCAGCCAGCAAGAAGGCTGGAGGGGCGCAAGAAGTTGGGAGGGGACATAGCAGGGCAGCTGACCCAAAGTGGCCAAAGGGATATTCCATACCATGTGATGTCATACCCAGTATATAAACTGGGTAGGGGGAAATCACTGCTTGGGAACTAACCAGGCATTGGTTGGCAAGCGGTGAGAAATTGCATTGTTGTGCATCACTTGTTTTGTATATTTAATTTCTTTTATTATTATTATTGTCATTCTATTATTGGTTTTTTTTTTTTTTTCCTTTCTGTTCTGTTAAACTGTTCTTATCTCAACCCATGAGTTTTACCTTTTTCCTTCTGATTCTCTCCCCCATCCCACTGGGTGGGGGGGAAGTGAATGACCGGCTGCGTGGTGCTTAGTTGCTGGCTGGGGTTAAACCATGAAAAAGAGATAATTTTATTATTGTTCTACATACTGCTGTAGGAAATTAAAGCAAATAAACCCCACCAGCTGCCACAGTGCAGGTACTTGAACGAGCTAGATATTTTTACTATTCATGACTATTCATTATTAGATGCTTAGAAGAGCTTAGAGGTATTGAGCACATAATAGGTTTCATCACTTGTGAGAGAGAAAGAGGATGAGGAGAGATAGAAACAACTTTGTAAAGTTTGGACAGTCCAGAGTAGGTACATTTCTCATGCGGTACTTTTATTTTTAAGAAAAATAATTGACTTATTCCAAGAAATTAGTGTCAACCTGATGTGGTAAACAATGCTAACAGCAAGCAGAGTTTACGTATGCTATATGCTCATCAGTTGTGTGTGTGTGTGTGTGTGTGTGTGTGTCTCATCATGATGACTGCTATTCCATAGGCAAACAGGAGCAGTAAAAAATAGGCAGAAGGAACTGGAAAGGATAGTACTTCTGAAAAAAGCAGAAGCGGAGAGAGGGAGCCAAAGCAAGTGTGAGAGAAGCAGGGAAACAAACACGATGACAGCAAAGGAGAAAAGAACATGCAAATTATAAGTAAAGCATGAAGGTGGAGAGCTAGTGCAAGTCCATATATGAAGGTTAGCCTTCAAACGAACATGACAATATTGGGTTTGCTTTATTCTTTCCACAATTAATAATATTTGAAGTATGTTACTGTCGTGGTTTCAGCCCAGCCAGTAACAAAGCACTACGCAGCCTCTCACTCACTCCCCACCCCTGCCCCTGGCCACATTGGGATGAGGAGAAAATCCAAAGGCAGG